>SJYG01000780.1:408548-423488 GCA_006410535.1 Litocranius walleri | reverse complement strand
GAGAGCGGGGGCGGGGCGGGGCGGGCTCGGGGGCGGGGCGGGCGCGGTCACGTGTGTACACAGGCCCGCGCGGCGTGCGCGCCGTGAGCCCCGCCGCCTGCCGGAGCCCCGAGCTGCCCGCTCCCGCGGCGACTGCGCGGCCCGCGGCCCAGCGAGCCGGTGAGTGGGCGCCGAACTCGGGGTGGGGGCGGTGGGCACACTCGGGCTCGGCCCGCGCGGGGAGCGGCGCAGGGACGCGGCGGCCGGGGGCCGGCTCCCACTCCCGGGTCCCCTCGGCCCCGCCCGGGTGCTCTCCCCTCCCGTGGCTGCCCTCCAGCCGCGCGGCGCCCGGCCGCCGGGCCGCTGCCCTGCGGTCATTCACCTGTCCGGGCCGCTGAGAGCCGCAAGCCGCGTAGGCGGCTCGGCAGCTCCGCAGGCTCCGCACAGGTCCTGCGGGGAGTTGACCACTTGCTTCTGGCTCACGCTGGCTGTAACTTTCCTCCCTTTTATGATGACAAAACCTGGGGGATTTCTGGAACAGCATCTGAATGGAGATGTCAAGTGTCCTAGGACACTTGATAAAACACCCCCGTGCCTAGAGGCTCCTTCAAAACTTGAGAAGGTGCCGCAGCCTCAGAGCGCCCACTGACCTGGGACAAGAAACCCAACACCAAGCTAACGGCAGGAGCGCGGTGGCTGGTTCTCTCAGTAGGGCACTAGTCCTGGCCATCCAACCAAGCTTTGGGGGGACAGAGGGTGAGTCGGGACCCGACAGACTGTCCCCTCATTGCTGGGTGCTCACTCACTTGGCAGCCCCAGGCCACCTGCCAGCAAACAGCCCCGAATCTTGGCGGAGCAGCAGCCCCCTCCTCCCCACTGTGTCTGCAGCACCTACTGAGGCTGGCCTCGAGTCCCCAGGCGGCCAGCGGCCTGCTGGCCAGGCCTCTGCAGATGCCAGAGTGTGGGCACGACAGCTGACCACGCTCCCGGGCTGCTCACACATAATGGGGACCAGACCCTCTGCCGTCTCAGCTGAGTCTTGACCGGGACACCGGTCACCACCGAGAGGAGAAAGAAGCCCTAGTAATAACTATGCCCTGGGGACAGCCACTCGCTCCCTGGCCTGCCGGGTCTGGCGCTCCAAACTGGAACCTCTGGTATCTCGCTAAATGAAGAAAGCCTCTAGAGATAACAGGCTTTTAAAATCATAGCTCCCATCTGGTGCGTGCGCACTGTGCCAAGTCACGGACAGGAAGCTGGGGCCAGGCCCTGCCCTTGACCACTGCTGTCCTGCCGCCGTGGGGGCCACAGAAATTCACAGAGGAGAGACGAGCTCAGCGTTAGTTCCACACTGACTTGGGGTCCCTGGAACTCAGAAGCCCCTGGCAGGTGGGTGATGGCAGAAAGGCACATCTGTCCCCTGGGCACGAGTGGTGGGGCTTTAGGCCAGGACGCAGAACTGCTTATCATTGTCTAGTTGCCAAGCTGTATCCCACTCTTTGCAACCCCCTGGCTACAGGCTGCCAGGCTCCCTCTGTCCATGGCACTTCCCAGGGATCGATCCTGGGTCTCCTGCCTTGCCAGCCAGGCTCTTTACCCCTGAGCCATGAGGAGAGCCCTCAGTCAGTTCAGTGAGTTCAGTCGCTCAGTCGTGTCTGACTTTGCAACCCCATGAATCGCAGCGCGCCAGGCCTCCCTGTCCATCACCAACTCCCGGAGTTCACTCACACTCACATCCATCGAGTCGGTGATGCCATCCAGCCATCTCCTCCTCTGTCGTCCCCTTCTCCTCCTGCCCCCAGTCCCTCCCAGCATAAGTCTTTTCCAGTGAGTCAACTCCGCACATGAGGTGGCCACAGCACTGGAGCTTCAGCCTCAGCATCATTACCCTGGAGCTGCTTAACCCTACTATATAGTGAAAGAGGGAGAAACTCGCCAGGGTCTCTGCCAGCAAATGCGCATGCGTGATTCCAGGTTGGACGAGGGGCCAGCCCCTTTCTGGGGCCTGAGAGGAAGGCGCTGCTTGGGGAGGCGGCAGCCACACCCTCCAGGCCCTGGGATGTCATCTGGGAACCTCAGCCAACAACTTGCCGCCCACCAGGGCCGTGTCCTCCAGCTCTCAAGGCTGCAGCCCGTCCGGCGCTTGGGCGGCAGCAGGTGTCCGTGGGGTCTCACGGGTGCTGCAGAGCAGGGGGCCTCATGTAAGAGTGAATTTTCACTCTGAAAAATGCAATGCTGTCAAGGGGCAGAGTTCAGGTCCCTCCTCCACCCCCCTTCGAGTAAGCAGCAGGACAGGGTGCAAAGGACCAGGGGTCCTGTGCAGCCCCACAGGGGTCTCCTTCCTCCCACACACACGGTGGGAGGGCAGAGAGCACACGGGAGCTTCCCAGTTTTAATCAGAGACAAGGAGGCTGCTGTTACCTTGAGACCAAGCGTACGGAGCCCAGCTGACTGCCGGACCCTCCCTTGGAAAGAGCCTCAGGCCGACAGCACCTGGGGCCCTGCTCCCAGCGCTCCCCCAGGTAGAGCACAACAGTGTCGGGCTGGCAGGGGCCCGACTGGGCGCCAGTGGAGACGGGGCTGTTCTTGGTCTGTTTTTCCCTGATCGAGAGTATTGGAAGGAGCAGTAACCTCAAAAAATTAATCAGGGCAATAAGAGAGAAGCCAAGGAGCCGGTGCTCCCCAAGCAGAGGAGAGTGCAGCCGAGCCCTCCCAGGGCGAGCCCGGGGCCAGGGGCGGGCCAGGACCCGCTGGCTGCCCCCTCGCCCGCAGCCCTTCCCCACCTGCGGGCAAGCCTGTTCTCTTCCCGGAGAGCCGGGGACGCTGCCTGCTTCATGCTCAGTACTCTCTAATTCAGAACCTTAAAAAGCAACAGGCTACGAAAACCGAGACACCCAAGTGTATAACGAACCGTTGCTTATTGCAGCCCAGGAAGGCGCAGGGTCTGTGACACCGATCAGTATGCGTGAGCGCTCTTTGCTCAAAACCGATGAAAACATCAGCTTTTCCAGAGTGTCTGGCTCCTACCAGCTGGATGTTAATCGTAGCTAGAGCCTTTGCCCATTATTGCAAAAGGAAATAAACACTCGAGTTATTTTTAAAGCATTTTGATGGCTCCAGAGCACTCAGCTGAAGTCCAGGCACAATGCACGGTGGATCTCCAGGACATTAGGCAGGCAGGCCGGGCCGGGGCCCACCAGGACACGCTGCCCTGGCCTCGGGGCCCTGCGTCCACCTCCTGGTCTGGGCTCTGCCAGCCCTTCTGTCCGGTGGGTCCTCGTGCTCACCTTGGGGAAAGGCCTTTGAGGCCATCCCACAGGCTGCAGGACACGGTCATGGAGCTCCCTCTTGGGGTACTCTGGGCAGGCAGGAACAGATGGGGTGCAGCGGGAGAAGGTGGGCGACCCTGGAGGGGAGTCAGCTGGCGCTTCAGTTGGGCAGGCTGTGTGCGCACAGGGCTCCTGGGGAGCCCCTGCCCAGCACGGCCCCGCCCGCCTCTGCCCTGCTGCACCCCTGGCTCCCCTCTTTCCATGGAGACCACCGTGGGCTGCAGCCCTACGTTTGGGCAAGGCTTTTTCATTGCCTGTGGACATTCACTTTTGAAGGGTTAGTTTATACAGTTCTAGGCTCTTTTTTGAAAAGAAAAAAAAAAGCCCACAGAGAAAAGATGCTGACATCTGGCCTCAAAATACTTCCAGCAGCTAACCCAGGCATGCGGTCGGTCCTTGCCGGCAGGGAATGAAAGAAGGGGCACCTGTAAGCAGGGTGCCATCAGGGAGGACCCGCAAGGACCCCGTGGGGCTGGGGCCCCAGCTCAGCAAGCGCAGCTCCAGAGACTCGCTGTCTGCTCCTACAGCAGCCCTGGGCTGCTGAGCTGTGGGAGGACCTCCTGCCCGCCCCCGCCCCGCCGTCCGTGAGAATCTGTCCTTGGCCTGGGCCCACTCACGCACCGTGCCCTCCCTCCCCCGGCTCCTCTCACGCGGCAGCTGGCAGAGTCAGGAGGCAGCATAGCAGCGCGCGTGTATGGGAGGCGAGGAGGACCCGCCGTTCCACACCCAGCACCACGGAGGGCCGCGCTCACCACCGCACTCCATCTTCCCAACGGCCTGACCGGGGACCCAAGCCAGGCAGCTGCGGGCAGGGCAGCCGGGGAGGCTGGTCCTCAGTCCACGGCCCGCGGATGGGAGCCCCCACCAGGCAACACGTGCCCCTCCCAAGGGGAGGTCTGAGTTGGGCCAGGGGGCACGATCGAGCTGCTTCCCCAGAGGACAAACGCGTGAGGCAGGCGGCCCTCAGTGCAGCGGGGCTTAGACACGCGCCCCGTGGCCCAGTGTCCCCCAACGGGCACCCGGCCCGCATGCCATCCCCTCCCCGGGGCCTACCACCAGCCCCCACCGTGTCCCCCGTCCCCATCACCAACGCACGGTGGGTGGAGCAGCCAGGGGCTGCTTCACTGCTGCCCCAGCGCCTGGCTCAGAATCCTGGGCACTGAGCAGAGGCTGGCTCGTCTGCTCGTCTGCCTCCCGCCAGCCCCCTCTCCAGGCCGTGTGCTGCGAGGCCCTGTCTGCCCAGCGTGCCGGCACCCACGCAGGCACCAAGGAGGACACGTCGTGTCCCAAGAGCTCCTGCTTAGGTCCAGAGCAGAGCAGGGGACCCCCTCCTTGATGCCACACCAGTGCCGCCAGCCTGCGTTCAGGTCAGGGTCCACCTGGGAGTCCGGTGCCCTCCCCAGGCGGGGCACCCTCTGCTCTGCCAGGCTGGCCGCGCTCCCCTCTCCAGTCCACTGGAACCACCCTGGCCCGAGGCTGTGAAGACAACTCCACTCCCTGGAACGAGACCAGCCGGAAGTTGGCTGCGTGGCAGTCACCTGGGGCCAGGCAGGGCCACTGCCCCAGAAGCATGATCAGAGACGACAGGCAGAACTCTCAGAGTGGGGACGCAAGTCACCTTCAGGTCAAGTTAATCCTCTTGGGAGAGACCGGATGCGGTGACCGCCGGACCCCCTCGATGACCAAGGAGCAAGCCGGGATGCTGGAGCCCACCAGCCTTCCTGCCCTGGGCCACACAGCATCAGGGCTGGGCAGGCCCCCCACAGAAGAGGGGCGCCCACGGGTGAGGGTCCGAGAGTGACAGGATATATCTCCAGCCAGATGCGCACATCTGTATGTTCCCCAGGCTTGGCAGAGGGGGGCAGAAGGCCTGGTGGTAGGCGCAGACCTGGCCGGGCAGAGGCAGGGGTGCCGGGCAGAACCAGGCCCTGGCCAGGCTGGCAGCACCGGAGTCCGGGAGGGATCCGGGGCAGGGCTGAGGGTGGGCGGGAGGTCAGGGCCCCCGGAATCCCTGTCGGATGATGGGGGCCCTGGACGGCACCTGGTGGGCGCTGCTGCCTAGGGAGGCATGGAGGACCCGGAGGTCCGGGAGGCCCCACCAAGCACAGGAGGAAAGCGGCCACGCCCGCCAGGGGGCCTGCAGGCAGGTCTGCAGAGGCGCATGTCCTTGGGGTGCTTGGGAGGAGGGGCAGGCAGGCGCATTAGAGGGTAGACTGGGAGCCGGGAGGCCCACGCGGGGCAGTGGGCAGCTCTGACCACTGTCGTCAGGATGCCCTGGAGCAGGGTGACAGGACCAGCCTGGACGAGGCTGCTGGGCTCCTGGCCCCTCCTGCCCCTGGGGCTGTCCTGACGACCCCAGTCAGATCTGTAGTGGGTGACAGGCAGCCGCAGGCGGTATCGTCAGCCCTGCTACACGGGGACAGCGGGGGCCTGTGGGGCCAGGGGCAGGGCCCGGCAGTTGACGGCCCAGCTGGCCTTGCCTCCTGCCCCTGGGAGGCCAGGACCACAGAGGGCCCTGCTCAGAATCCTGGTCTCTGGCCACGGTCCAACTTCCCCTTTCTCAGGAAGGAAGGGAACAGAGAGCTGGTGACTGGAAAGACAGCCCAGCCCAGCCGGGCAGCGTGGAGGGCGGGGGCCACCATTGTTCTCAGGCCCCCTCCTCACAGGGCCTCGGGGGAGGGGAGCCTGTTCCCAGACTCCTGCACTCCCGGGAGCCCGAGCACAAAGGGAAGTGGGGTGACTTGGAGGCGGCTAGGGTGGGTGATCTGCAGGGCAGCACAGGGACCTGGAAACAGAGGGGCACCAGCTAGAGGCCTCGCACTTTGGCCAGCTGCCCCGCAGCCGCGGTGGGCGCACACTCCCAAAGTGACCAATGCTCACGGCAAGTCTGGGGGTGCTGGGCGCAGCTGCTGCTCTGGGTTCCCAAGAGCCCGTGGGCGCCACCCGCCCCAGCAAGCATCTCAGTGCCTCGTCCCTTCCACGTCGGCAGTCTGCCTCCTGCCCTTCTCACCTGCACCATCTGGAGGCGAGGAGCCTCTGGGAAGAACACGGGGACAAAAAGCGAAGACAGGCTGAAAGCAAAGGAAAGCGGCACCTTTAGCGCACGAGCTGCACCCGGACGCTGACAGGACACGCGCAGAGCCGTCTAGTTCGTGGGCAGGGCCTCCCAGTTCTGTGTGTGTGAGCTGCCAGGACACAGTGGCTCGGGTTGGCCGCTGAGACACGACGCACAGACCCCTCTCGGGTCAAGCAGGCTGGCCATGTAAGCACCTGAGCTCTTGAAAAAAGTTCTGAGCTCACTTGCTCCCGGTGACCGCCTCCCAAGGACCGCGTGGGTCTCCAACAGGGCAGGGCCCCCGCCAGCATGCCCCCCACTTCCCTCAGCCCAGGAGCCCACTGCCCCACCCGACATTGCAGAGGGCCACCCTTCCATCCTCAGCCTCCTCTGGCCCAACCTGCCCTCGGGTGGATGGAGACCCCCAGGAGGGGCAGGCATACCAGGGGACCCCCGTCGGGCTTCAGGGGAGCCCGTGGGCAGGGTGCCCTTCCCGTGTGCCAGCCCTTCCCGATACAACCCTCAAGGCTCCAAAATGGCTGTGAACAGGAGGCACAGCTGCACCCGCCTGCAGTGGAGGGGCACCGCGAGAACCAGGCGGCGGACACGCACAGCACCCCCGTGCCTCGCGGAGGAGCACGCAGCACCAGGAAACAGGCCCGCAGCAAGCGGGGCCAGCGCGGCAGGAGGGGAGGGCCTGAGGCCTGGGAGCCGGCGAGGCGCTCCGGCTGGTCAGGCACCGACAGGATGCTGTGGACCAGCGTGCCGGCCTGCCCAGCGTGCAGGAGCCCGCCAGCATTCAGGAGGGAGACGGGCAGCGGATTGGCTAGAAGAGGATGGACGCGGGCTCCGAGGACCCCTCAGGCCTGGCCCTGCCTGGGGCGCCTTCCTGCACCCTGGACCCCAGGTCTGGGAAGAAGGACCAGAGTCCCTGCGGCAGCTGACGGTAGACGCCCTCCCTGGAGGGGATGGAGCCGGCAGGCCGCAGGCGCCCAGCAGCCCCGCTGCTTTAGCAGCTCATTAGGATGCGAGGCTCCTGCCTGACCCCTCCGGGTCAGGGGTGGGGGGCGGTGGGTCACAGGCACATACCCTCTAAGAGGGCGCCTGCTCCGTCGCGTTGGCTGGCAAACAGATGCCTGTGGAGGCCACGTCATTCCCCCTGTGGCCCCCGACGCTAGGCTCGCTCCTGCAGGATGGGGGACGGGCCACTTGAGGGCAGGCGAGGCCTCCCTCGCCCCTGGACCTGGGAGGCCAGCATCTGCCCCAGAGGGTTGCTGGCCTCGCTCTGAGAGCAAGAGGCCTGGTGGGCTCAGGACGCATGGCGTGGAGGGTTCCCCCCTCCCCAGGACTCAGGCATTTCTCAAGAA
The DNA here is from genome assembly GCA_006410535.1 of Litocranius walleri. Taxonomy (NCBI): domain Eukaryota; kingdom Metazoa; phylum Chordata; class Mammalia; order Artiodactyla; family Bovidae; genus Litocranius; species Litocranius walleri. Next base: position 415,758 of record SJYG01000780.1, on the reverse strand, counting down.
AGTCTGTCCTTCCCTCACCACCAAGGCACCTCCACCCGCCAAGGCCCACCCAGACCTTAGCGCCTGCCTGCCCTGACCCTGCCAGGCTGGGAGGGAGGGACACCAGGCGTGCGTGCAGACTACTTCCCACCACCTCTAGCCCCTCCCCAGGGCTCCAGCGGTAGCTGGTTTTCAGAACAGGGGTCCCGGTGCCCTGGCACAGCACACCAGCACTGCACAGGCGGAGCGAGGGAGGCAGGTTGCTGGGCACAGACGGAGGTGCGGGGGGCGGTGTCAAAGGATTCCGCAGTCAGTGCAAGTAAGGATGCGCGCAGCAGGACTGCCGCAGCTTCAGGAAGGCTGAGGTTCCCGCGAGGGGCCGTGGTCCAGCCCTCCGGTCCAGCCCAGGCCCCCAGCTCTCCTGCTCAGGCCTCTCTCTCGCGGCCCAGGCGCCACAGGGTGCCAGCAAGCGCCTTCAAGCTCCAGGGCTGAGGGTTTCCCGGCAAACAGGGTCAAGGAGGCCCGCGCGGCTTTCAGGGCCCTCAGCTTCCAGCGAGGACGCCTTCGGCCGCAGAAGACACGCGCGGCGTGTTTCCGGCCAGCCTCGGGAGCGGGGGCGGACTGTGGTCACCAAGGGCTCACGTGCTGCTCTTCCCACAGCCCGCCATGTGGAGCTGCCCGCTCAACGGCACGGGGGGCGAGGACTCGCTGCCCTGCCTGCACGTCCAGAGGGCGCTGTCCGCGCTGTCGCTGCTCTACCTGCTGAGCGGCGTCCCCCTCGGCCTGGGCTACAACGCGCTGCTGCTGCTGGCCAACCTGCACGACCCGGGCGGCATGACCATGCCCGACGTCTACTTCGCCAACATGGCGGCGGGCGGGCTGCTGCTCTGCGCCCTGGCGCCCGCGCACCTGCTGGGCCCTGGCGCAGCCGGCGGGGCTGCCTGGGACCTGGGCAGCGAGGTGCACGTCTCACTGCTGGTGCTGTTCAACGTGGCGGCGCTCGTGACGCTATACTCCACGGCCCTCCTGGGCCTGGACTGCTACATCGAGCGTGCGCTGCCACGCACCTACATGTCCAGCGTCTACAACACCCGGCACGTGTGCGGCTTCGTCTGGGGCGGCGCCCTGCTCGCCGGCTTCTCCTCCCTGCTCTTCCACATCTGCAGCCATGTGGCCGCACGGCTGGTGGAGTGCTCGCGGATGCGGGACGCAGCGGCGGACGACGCCATCATGCTGCTCGTCGGCTACCTGGTGCCCGGCCTGGCCGCGCTCTACGCGCTAGTGCTCCTGGCGCGCGTCCGCAAGGAAGACACGCCGCTCGACCGGGACGCGGGCCGCCCAGACCCCTCGGCGCACAGGCTGCTGGTGGCCACCGTGTGCGCGCAGTTCGGGCTCTGGACGCCCCACTACCTGACGCTCCTGGGGCGCACAGTGCTGGCGGCGCGGGGGAAGCCCCTGGGCGGGCGCCACGTGGGGGCGCTGCTCCTCGCCAAGGACCTGTCCAGGTTCCTGGCCTTCGCCAGCAGCGCTGTGCTGCCGCTTCTGTACCGCCACATCGACAGAAACTTCCCCGGCAAGCTGCGGCGGCTGATGAAGAAGCTGCGCCGTGGGCACCAGAGCTGCTCCCCGGACCAAGCGGGGGCGCAGCCGGTGACGGCATAGACGCTGCTCCACAGGCACCGGGCACGGCCGCGGGGCAGGCCGCACTGGCCGGAAGCACAACGCGAGAGTGCCCTGTGCCCGAGGCTCGCTCCCTCCTCCCAGGTCAGGCATCCAGGAGACAACGCCTCCAGCCCCTGCTCCCTCGCCCCTGGAGACTAGGCAGAACCAGGCGCAGACTCGTGGAGTTCCCCAGGCACCCAGTGTGAGGGTGAGCCGTGCCCTCAGTGCCCAGCCGCTCTCCGGTGTGCTTGCCTCCCACACCCACCTTTCAGGTCCACGCCCGTGACAGCCTGCTTCCGCTTGGCTGCAAACGAAGTAATGAAAACCTGACGCCAGTATTTATACTTTGTACTGTTAAAATACTAGCCCCTTTTGTTTATGAGGAGACGTTGGATAGGAAAGTCGGAAGGTGTTAAAATGAAGGAAACGCAAACCCACTCGGGTGGCAAGCCTCGCGGCCACGAGGCTGCAGGCTTCCCGGGACGCGCGGGTGGCGGGAGGGGCCGTATGGGGCGTCTGCGGCCGCCAGGTGTGCCCCAGCGGCGCTGGTCCAGTGAGGGTCTGTCCTGAACGACTCCCCAAAGTGTGCACAAAAGGTGAGTGTCAATAAGGCAAAGGGAGGAAAGTGCTCTTAGGATTTCTAACCCCAAAGCCGAGGGGCCTGCCCGCAGGAAGGAGGGTCTGGGCGGGCAGGCTCACGGGGCTGCAGAGCCCGCCCGCCCCGCTGCGCGCTCTCCCGCACCCCACTTTCTCTCAGTGCCAGCTGTTAGGGGCGCGGGGGCGCCTCCCTCTCCACTCCCCACGGCTTCACGAAGAAATCACAGCCCCTCACCCCAACCCTGTTCTGAACCCCAAATGTCCTACAAGCAAAGGTCTGTTTCTGAAGGCTGCAGTCTGTGTAAGACGCCTTCAGGCGAAAGACCAACACGGCGCTGGCACCGCCCGCGCCCGGCTGCTGCCGTGAATACTCGCGGTGAGCTCACTGACCACCAGCTGCCCCGGGGCCAGGCTGCTCTTCTTGGCGGCGCCTGTCGGGGGAACTGCCCCACGTGGCCCCAGTCTCTTGGGAAGTTGAGCCAAGAGAGTGAGGTGCATGCTCTTCTGCCTGCAGGCTGATGGCCTTACAGAACTACAGACACGCTGGACGCTGGGGCTGCAGCAAGCCTTGGGGGACAGGGCAGCAGGAATTGGTGGTCTCTGGGCGCTTCTGGAGGTGACGAGCACAGATGCCCGCCGGCTGCTCCAGGGCCTGGTGGGAGCTCTCCTCAAATTCCCAGGGCCTCAGGCGGATGCCCCCCACTCCCCCAGCACGGGCCCCCACAGGGATCCCGAGACAGCAGAGGCCATGCAGAGGGGCGATGGGTGCCCTCCTCAGGGTCCCGGAGCCAGCAGAGGGAGCCGTCCTTCCTCCCGCACTAGGGGCTCCTTGGAGAAGGGGAGCCCCCAGGGCCCAGATCTCTGTCCGCGGCCCCACTCCTCAGCCCAGCTGGTTTCCCCCACACAGTGCAGGGGCCCTAGAATCTCTCTATTTCAGTTTCTCGGTGGCTTTGGTTGAAAGCTGGCTGGTTTCGGGGGACCTCAGTGGGGAGGGTGTCATCCTGTCCTGCTACCACCTCTGCTGCTGACAGAGGACAAGCCGGGGTCTCAGGTGCAGACCCCACCACTGCTGCTGCTGCGTCTTGAACCCCTCTCTGCCCCCCAGCTCGAGGAGCAAGCCCACCTTCGCCTCAGCCGCTAGTACCACATCAATCTGCTTTCCATGGACGCTGGCTTGATGATCTCGTGCTGAACTCCGGGTCACTTCTTGCTGCCCTAGTATGTTTGATTCCTAGTACTCCTGGCACAGTTGCTTAAAAAAAATTGAATGAATTTTGAACCATTTCAATGAGATCAGGCAGGTTCAGGGTTGTATGGCCATACACAGACTTGAGGCATTTAGAAGAGAATGAGTAGCTATTTGGAAAATGTCAAGGTGGACCATGCACTCTATCCTTTTTTTTTAACTGTTAGTATGTGTATATTTTGACTGTGTGGCATGTGGGATCTTAGTTCCCGGCCACGGATCGAACCCACAGCCCCTGCATTGGAAACACGGAGTCTTAACCACTGGACCAGCAGGGAAGTGCCTGACTGTGGTTTTAATGATATTACTTTTGTCAATAGACAAACTCACCTACCGTGCCATGACTCAGGATCCCCAAAGGTGAATTTAGCCTTGGGCTCATTTCATGAAGGGCATAAAGCTTATTGTAAGAAGCTGGGCCTTTTACCCATCATGGCCCATGTTATCAAGAAGTCAGGGCTTCCCTGGCAGCACAGTGGGCAGGAATCCTCCTGGCAATGCAGGGGACACGGGTTCGATCCCTGGTCCGGGGCGATCCCACGTGCTGCGGAGCCCCTGAGTCCGTGGCCACAAGTACTGAGCGCCTGCTCTGCAACCGGCAAGCCGGGATTCCTGAGCCCTCACACTGCGCCTACTGAAGCCTGTGAGCCTGCAGCCCGTGCTGTGCAACAAGAAGCCGCCAGGATGAGAGGCCCATGCACCGCAACCGGGGAGTAGCCATGCTCACCAACACTAGGGGAAAACCTGTGTGCGGCAGCGAAGGGCCAGCGCAGCCAAGACTTAAATAACTTTTTTAAAAAATTAAAAAAGTGAAACATTTCTTTATAAAAAGGTCCTGACAAAGGACAAACCAAGAGGAAGTCGTTAAGGTGCTAAATTACACATCAAGTTCTTGAAGTTAAAATCAGGCGGGAAATGTGGGGGCCTTCTCATTTCTAACCCGTTACATCTGCCCAGATGGCTTGAATTTACTGCAGGTGTGTCTTAGAAACTGGGGAAGAAAACCCACACATTTGAAGATTAAATTACTTGATACTTATTACCCAATTTCTGGATTCTAATGTGTGTGTTTCTTGCGTTGTGTGACATGTCAGCTAAACAGCACACAGGTATATAACAAAACAAGTCTTTCCCCTCATGAGTTAAACTCCAGCCTTTTTGGTTCCACTGTGGCTCCTCTGTACTCGTCAGGGCTGACCCTGCACCACGCGGGTCTGAAGTCCGACGCGGATAAACCCCGAGGTGTCCGCGGGCCCATGGTGTGTCCGCGGGGCTGGTGGTGGGCGGGGGCCAGGGCTCCGGGAGGCAGGGGCCCCTCACGCAGCCGTGGCCTCCGTCAGCTCTGCCCGTGCGGGACACAGAACCGGGCGCTTCCTTCCCGCGTGCAGGCTTCCCAGCTGTTCCACGGGGGAGGGGGGCCACTGCCAAACCGCAGCCCCGCCGCCGCGAGAGCCACAGGCAGGACGCCGATGAGATTGGGGTTCCGGGTTCCCAGCGGGCCAACGGGCGGCTCAGTGACCGCGGGCGCGGAGCGCCCTCCGGTGGCCGCCGCGGCCCTCCACCTGCGCGCAAGGCGCCGGCTGCCAGCGCAAGGCGCCGACTCCCGACTCCCGAGGAGGCCACAGCAAATCCTGCCTTCACAAGACAGGCCCCCAGGGCGGGCCGTGGAGGCGCGCCCGGCCTCCAGGCGCTGCACGGCGCGCACACGCACGGCCCAGGGGCACCGAACCCACAGACGCGGTGCGGCTCTCAGGAGGCAGCCGGCTCCACGCGCAGTCTCTGACCCCCAGTCGCCTCACGTACCGCAGCGCACTGCCCGCTGGGCAGAGGAGCAGAGCCCGGCAGGAAGGCAACCGCGGGCGTTATCCCACCCGGGCAGGGCCTGCAGGGGCTGCGCCGTACGCCCTGCCGCCTCTGCAGCCCCAGGGCCCAGCCTGCCGGGAGGGGTGAGGGGGCAGGGCCGCGTCGCCCCCCCCACCCCCCACCGCCCTGCAGCTGGACAGGGACACGTGCCTCCCCCGGACCCTCCGCCCCCAAAGGGGCCCGCAGTGTACAAACCTGCAGAAAGCAAGGCCCTAAGAAGCCAGCTCTGCTGGCGGGCATAAAAGGGGCAAGGGGCCAGCCGAGAGCAAAGGGCCAGGCCGCCGGGTGCCCCCAACGCCAGCAGGCTGGTGGGACAGGCGCTGGGCTCAAGGTTACACCCCCGCGTGCTGAGACCCGTCAGAACACACAGCCCGCGAGGGTAGCAGAATGAGCTGGCGGAGGCCAAAGGGCAGCGCGGTGCCAAGCACTCGCAGGAGAGGGCGCGCCCCCTACAGGCAAGCAGAGGGGACGCAGAACCACCGGGTCAAGCGGACCGTAAAGGTTCATGCTCAGGACGGTCAGCCAAACCCGAGACAAGAGCCCACGGGAGGGGTGGTGGGTAGGTAGCGCCCACGGAGATGTCCACAGGACTCGGCGGCGCCCCCAGCGGGACGCGAGCCTCCCCCGCGCAGACGCGGGTCTGGAAGGAAGCAGGGCAGGCCCCAGGAAGCTGGAGAAAACTCAGCAAGCGGGGACGCCGCCCACCCACACCCCACAGAGACCACTAGCCTTCACCAGGAAGCAGTCCTGGTGAGCAGGGCCGGATTCCAAGACCCTCTCCGGGCTGTTTCAGGAGCCGCCGCAGAGAGCCCCCCAGGGAACACGACACTCAGGGCGCAGGCTGCTGAAGCTCTCAGGGGACCCTGGGGCTGGGCCTCGGCAGCCCTTCTGCAAGGCTGAGGGAGGGGCCCAGAAGGCCCAGTCCTTGGCCTGAAACTGGCACCAGAATAAGCGAGGGGGGCCGTCTTCTCAGGAAATCCTGAGCCTCACATGAGAGCCTCCGAGTGAGGGTTCGGGCAGGTGGGCCGGTGGACAGCCACGTGGGAGGACGCTGGTGGCTTCGCATGCTGACAGCGCTCCCCTGAAAACCGGCCAGACTGCCCTTAAAAACTCACCCAAGAGGAGGAAGTGGGCGTTCAGGTGGAAACCCACCCGCAGGCTCTGATGGCAGCGCTGGCTCTGGAAAACAAGCCCAGAAAGGACCCAGCAGCTCTCCAGCCAGCCGCCTGGGCACACTGTGAGTCCTGTGGGGCACATCGGCGGGCGGCCAGGACGCCGGGCATCCGAGGTGGGTTGCGCTTAAGCGCGGCCCTCACCACAGGCACGTCCTGAAACCAGTGACCGGTGCTGTCAAGGACTCACAGCTCAGCATGGGGGGTCAGGCCTGCACCAGCGTGCAGCCAACTCCGTGAAAGCGAAAGTCACTCCATCGAGCCCGACTCTTTGTGACCCCACGGACTATACAGTCCACTGGATTCTCCAGGCCAGGGTACTAGAGTGGGTAGCTTTTCTCTTCTCCAGGGGATCTTCCCAGCCCAGGGATGGAGCCCAAATCTCCCACGTTGCAGGCAGATTCTTTACTAGCCGAGCCATAATGGAAGCCCAAGAATACTGGAGTGGGTAGCTTATCTCTTTTCCAGAGGATCTTCCCAACCCAGGAATCAAACCGGGGTGTCCTGCGTTGCAGGCGGATTCTTTTACCAGATGAGCCACAGGGAAGCCTCCTCAGCTCAGAGCAAATCTACGGAGAAAGTGTGGCGAGAAAGTGTGGCCAAGGCGTCTGCCTGCAGGAGTGGCAACTCCCGAGAGGCACGAGAGGCACGCCCTCTCTGCCTGGCTTCTCCTGGGGGCGTGGCCCACTAC
>SJYG01000780.1:324929-408258 GCA_006410535.1 Litocranius walleri | reverse complement strand
GTCGGGGGGAGTGAGCGGGTGGGAGGGAGCACAGGGAACTGTGGGCGGTTTCCTGAAAGCATCTCAGCGTCTCCTGCTATCCTTCCAAACTTGATCAGAGGGGAGGCTGGCCAGCCAACGAGGTGTCACCAGTAAGGTGTGTTCGCCAGGGTCCCACTGGGACGGGGGTTGGAGCCCCTGGACCCACCACTCTGCACCGGGCAGCTCCCCAGACCAGGGAATGCCGGAGCAGGACAAGGCACCCTGGTGGACCCAGAGGCAGAGGGAGGGGTGGGCCCCCACCTGAGTCTGAGGCGGCTGAGAGGCCGGGAGGGAGCAGACGCTGCCCTGCACCTGGAGGGGCGGGGGTGCCCCCTGCGGGCCAGCTGAGCATGGGGCAGCGCACCCAGCGCCCACCCTGGGCCAGGGGCTGTTCCCGGCATCCATCATGCAGAGGGGAGGCCGGGGCCTGAGTTCAGGTGACCTTGGCCAGGCCAGGACACCAACTCCCATCTGCAGACCCCACAGCCTCCCATCAGAGAATCCCACCCCGCGGCGAGAAACACGATGCAGTGAAGGACGCAGTGAAGCCGGGGCTCCTCTAGCCCCGAGGAAGGCCCCAGTCTGACAGCAGCCAGGACGCGGGAAGAAGCGGGCCTCGGGCTGTCCCGTCAGAGGCCAGGAGGCGCTGGGTGGCCAGGTTCAGCCGCGTGACAGCCAACGGCCCAGCCGTGGAGCCCTGCCCACACCACCAGCAGAGACCGGGGCGCAGGGGCCAGAAACGCCGATTGCTGTGCGACTGGACGTCAGGACCTGGCCTTGACTTTCACGAGGTCTTTTCTCCAGTTTGCCTTAAAGAGAGGCCAGCTCACTTCCTCTCGGTCTGGTCATCCGTCTTAATTCTGGCAATGCTCAGCACCCAGGCGATCGCTCATGGCCTTGAGCACCGGCACACAGAAAACGTCACCGCGGCTCTTGGACCAAGGGAGCCAGACACAGGCCAAAGGCAGCGGGTACAGACCACCGGCCCCATGCGCGGGGTGCACAGCGGCGTCAGGACGCAGGCCCGGCTCGCTGTGGGTCAGAATAAAGCCAGCACATCGACGCAAACGCACACCACGCAACGTGCACGCAGGGCGTCGGCGTCACACACGCGTGTACGGGCACGTGTGACAGGCACAAGCGAGAGCTACAGACTACAAAGAGACCCATGGCAAACCCACGATGCAGAGAACGAGGCCCGCCACGCAGCCTGTGGTCACCGCACACCTCTGTCCCGCCCACCTTTCGGCCTTTGGTGGAGACAATTTCCAACTTTATTGCTGTCAATTCCCTCTGAACACATAGCAATGTTCTCTCCCCACTTAAAGTCTGAGGAGCTAGGACATTTACATGGAAACAAGGTGATTTTTCCGGCGGGGCGGCCTACGCTGGCGCAGTCATTTCAAGTCCTCCCTCCAGGACTCAGAGCCCCCACCTCGCAGAGAGGCCGCAGGGTCAGAATTTCTGGGTCCAAAGGCGGTGACACACTGCCCCCAAGCCACTCGCGCTCTGGCCGCCGGTCCCCAAAGGCAGAGGCCTGGGTGAGACCTGCATGCTCGGTCGGGCTGGAAATGGACATGCTTGAGCCCCATCCTGAAACCTTCCGCGGACCCCTCCCCAGCGCACCCGCGGCACGGCGGGACTCAAGGGCACTTGTCCATCTGTGATGCTGGCGGTGGAGGCCCAGGGGTCCCTGTACCCATCCTGCTCCAGTGCGACCGGGCTTGAATCTTGAGAACTGAGAACTGGGTGGGGCCTAGAAACCTCCCTGACTCAGGGCAGCGCAGCCCTCCCCCGCCCAGCGCGCGCAGCCCTCATCACGCCCAGTCGGCTGCGCCGCGGGCACCGAGAAAGTGCCCGTTCAAGGCTGGGTGTCCACGGTTACAGACGCTCCCCACGCCTCACAGGAGGCCCACCCGCAGAAAACCGACGGGGACTCAACGGCCTGATGCTTCTCACGCGGGGCCAGGCCCTCACTCAGCAGCGGCAGGAGAGGAGACGCCTACCCATTCGCAGCCACAGGAACATGGGGCCTGTGGCCTGGCAGCCCCAGCTCAGCCCCCACGGTGGGCCCGGAGCCCGGCTCACGGCCCTGGGTAAGCTCGGACACACCGGGTGTCGGGATGTCATGCTCAGGTCGCAAAGGTGGGGCTGAAGGCTGCGTTCCCGCCAGGAGGGAGCGGCTGTGCGGCAGTGCCCTGGCTATTTCGGGGCCTGAATCTGCGCTTTATTTATTTAACTGGAGAGGAAATTGTACTTTCTCATGACTCATTCTCTCAAGATGGCGTCTCCAGCATTTCTAGTGCGGAAACCATCCTGTGTGCAGCTGGCCAAAATTAGGTCTAAGATCAAATCAACCCCATTTATGTTATTGGGCCACCCTTTAAAAGGCGAGCCTATCAGAAGCACAGCTGGGAAGAACCCTGAATATCAGGATTTTTCCATAAAAAATTCACACCATTCTGCTGGAAATAGGTGTGTGCCTGCTAAGTTGCTTTAGTCATGTCTGACTCTTTGTGACCCCGTGGACTGTAGCCTGCCAGGCTCCTCTGTCCATGAAATTCTCCAGGTAAGAAGACGAGTGGGCCACCATGCCCTCCTCCAGGGGATCTTCCCGACCCAGGAATCGAACCCACGTCTACTGTATTGGCAGGCAGGCCACCTGGGAAGCTGCTGAACAGGGACCTCCTAAAACATACACCTGAAGGATGTCAAGTCAGCACCGCTCGAACGCCTTGGAGCTCACTCACAGGGTGCAGTGCAGCGCGGCTGGGGGCGCCTGCACCCACACTCTGCCTGTCCTGTCAGCGGCCCTCCGCTTGTGGGGAGCACGCGCCACCCCAAGGCTCGCACTGCAGCAGTCTGCCTCATTTGTCCGTCATCCAAAGACCACTCAGACTTAAGTCGTACAGCTTCAAAAAAACCCCAAAAGGTAAAAAAAAAAAAAAAAGACAACACACCAAGAGGAAGATATGAGATGGGTTAAAATGCAGTGTTGATGCAAACTGCGGAACTCGCGCCTGCAGATCCTGGCCCCAGAGCTGCGCACTCACGCTGGGGCGGCTCTGCCAGCCTCTCCCAGCCGCCAGCAGGTGGAGAGCGAGCTCGGTCAGCACTGGGACGCGACAGGGGGGAGAGCGGGGGTCGTGGCAGGAAGAGGGGGTTTCCGCAGCAGCTGCAGGACGAGCCCTCCAGGGGCTTCGGAGGAATCTGGGGGAGGGGGGGAGGGGAAGCTGAGCTGGCTCCTCTCCAATAGGAAACGCTACCCAGCCTGGAACTCACCTGCCTCCTCACTGCTCGCTGGGTTTGCATTTCTGTCTACAAATGTCTTGAGAGATTCGTAGGTTAAATTCTCTATGCATAATTCACACTACTCTCTAAGGAAATTTAGTTAGTCTTAAAGGCAGTCTCTTGCTAAAGCAAGTAACAATATGTAAACTGCAACAAAGAATAATAGTTATTCTCTGAAAGATAAACAAGACCCACTTACAGTCCCTTCAAAGTTAAAAAGAAAAGTTTGTATCAGCAGGTGAAGAAAAGCCAGTCAACTGCAAACTTCCAGAAAGACGGTTGGTGGGACCCAGCTCAGTGCTGCAGGGCGAGGAAAAGACCGGCACTGAAGGGGTTACAGGCGGACTTGCGGGAGGCCACTGCCGCCTATAAAGCCTGCGGCCGGCCGCCAGGGGCAGGCCTGGCCGGAGGGCGGCGGGCAGGCTGGCCGAGGGCTGGGTGCTGGCTTCCTGCTCCTCCCTGCTCCTCGCTGGAGTCCTACAAAGGCCCTGATTCCACCCCAAGTCCAGAGTCACTGCTGCCCCCACGCCGGGAGACGTCGGGAGGCTGGCTAAGCCCCGCTCCCAGGGACAGGACAGGTCTGCTCAGAGCAACGCACATCAGGTGGCCAGAGGCGGCACAGGTAAGGGGGTCCCAGGCGCCGGGATGGACAGGGGCCAGGCAGCTGGGTTGGACGGGCTCGCCCGGGCTGGTGAACAGTGGCCAGGCCGCTGTGAACAACCCGGGCGCCCCCACTGGGATTTCAATATGGAGGCTCAGCGAGAAGGTTCTTTTGTATCACAGGACAGTGGGGATGGTGAACGGTTTTTGTCCTCTGATGAGCGGCACTTTCCTTCCTCCTTCAGTGAGGATGCCCACCAGCCTGAGGTTAATTTAATATGTAGAACACATAACTAATAGACCTCCCTGGAAAAGGAAATGGCAACCCACTCCAGTGTTCTTGCCTGGAAAATCCCATGAACAGAGGAGGCTGGCGGGCTACAGTCCCCGGGGTCGCATAGAATCAGACGCAACTGAGTCAGTCAGCACGACAGATCTCTCAAGAACGCGGCTCGTTTTTCTAGATCTGGACAAGCGGTGGCAATCTGAAACGACAAGGCCCCACTGTTTAACACTCACCTTTCTGTCAATTCATGGCCAACTTTCATGAGGAAAGTGTGTCAGCAGTTAAGACTCACGCTTGTCTTTTCTCCAGACTAGCACAGAAGCAGCAGCAACAGTCGAGGATGGAAGGGCATTCACTCGGGAAAGAAGAGGGCAGAAGAACACTGGGGAGGCCGGGTGTGCCCTCCCGGCTCTGCCGGCCTTGAACTTCTGGAGAGCCCCCCAAAACTTCCCAAATTCCCACGTTGAAAGAGCAAAGCAAATACTCCTAAGCAGCTTTTACAAAGAAATTTAAAAATGGAGGCTTTAAACATTACAGATGGGATCTGAGAACAATGGCGTTTATCTGGTTCAAATTGGGATTACCGACAAAGGCGAATAGAGAACATGAAACCACCAGTAAGATCCAGTGTGTCAACCCCAGAAGCAGAGGCTGCTGAGTCTTTTCAGAATAACTGACACCAGGGTCCTGACGTATCTCTTTGCTTTCCTTGTTTTTAATGGTGTTTTCAAGTGCTCGCTCAGGAAGTGTCTGTTGCTTTGGCAACACTTTGGAAACGATTCCCAACCATCTCGCAGGTGAGGTGGAAACTTTCCAGGCCAGGTTGCTAGGGCTCCTCCCTCCACCCGGCTGCCTGGCCGCCTGCCCCCCCCACCGCCCCGCCCCTTGCCCAAGATGTCCCGATACCCCAGGCACTGCCCAGAGGCTCAGGGAGCACATGAGCAGAGCCTGTGTCCGGCTGGGCGCCAGCGGCCACCAGGGCAGGACTGGCAGGGCAGAGGTCCGGGAGGGCTTCTCTCCCAGCCTCCCGGTCACGGCGCTTCTAGGCTGCAAGGAGCAGTTAAGGAGATACATTTGGTTTTACAATAACCGACAAAACAGTAAGACAAATTTTAAAACTTAGGTCCTGAAACAATAACCACTGTTTTTCATTTCATGTTATGAAAGCAACTGCGTGTTCAGCACCCGAACGCAGGATTGGCCAGAACCCCTGGGTCCCTCCACCTGTGCAGCTGAGGAGCAAAGCCAGCTGCATCTTTGGCGTGCGCCGGGCCCACTCTCTCCCAGAGAGTCACCTTTCCCCTCTGATCCTCCGAAGGCTCCCCACCCACACCGAGACACCCCGCCCCGCTCCCTCCAGAGGCGTCTCTGGTGGGCCTCAGGCCCAGGGCCCTGGAGCCTTGGGAGAACCCGGGTGTTATCTGCGTGTGACTCCCTTGCTCCAGCTCAGGGCCAGCCACCCTCTGGGCCAAGGGGACACACCCAGCCCGCCCATGTGTGTGTGCTCCCCTGCGCCGGTGCACCCTTGCACCCGCTGACCTCTGCTCTTGCTTCCCAGGTGCCCCAGAGAGAGAGCGCGGGCTCGGTGCAGACACGGACTGCAACCTCTGGCTGCACAGGTGCCCGGGGACTCGCTCTGGCCTCACGGTCGCCTGACTCACTTCCAGGAGCATCACCTCTTTCTCAAGATGCATTTCCTGCTCAGCATGGGCTTCCGGGAGCTGTGCAGTGCATCCTGAGAGGCCAGCCGCCCCTGGGGCCCCGGCTCGACATGGAGCTGCTGCCGGACACCTACAATGGCACGGCCGCGGGGCTGGAGCTGCCGCGCGCGCTGGCCAACGGCTCGGCGGCGCTCTCGGAGCAGCAGCAGTACGCCATCGGGCTCTTCCTCTCCTGCCTGTACACCATCTTCCTCTTCCCCATTGGCTTTGTGGGCAACCTGCTCATCCTGGTGGTGAACATCCGCTTCCGGGAGAAGATGACCATCCCTGACCTGTACTTCATCAACCTGGCGGCCGCAGACCTCATCCTGGTGGCAGACTCGCTCATCGAGGTCTTCAACCTGGACGAGCGGTACTATGACATCGCCGCGCTCTGCGCCTTCATGTCGCTCTTCCTGCAGGTCAACATGTACAGCAGCGTCTTCTTCCTCACCTGGATGAGCTTCGACCGCTACCTGGCCCTGGCCAAGGCCGTGCGCTGCGGCCCGTTCCGCACCAAGCCCCGCGCGCGGCTGAGCTGCGGCCTCATCTGGATGGCGTCCGTGTCCGCCACGCTGGTGCCCTTCACGGCCGTCCACCTGCAGCACAGCGAGGACGTGTGCTTCTGCTTCGCGGACGTCCGGGAGGTGCAGTGGCTGGAGGTCACGCTGGGCTTCGTGCTGCCCTTCGCTGTCATCGGCCTCTGCTACTCGCTCATCGTGCGCGTGCTGGTGAGCGCGCAGCGGCACCGCGGCCTGCGCCCGCGGAGGCAAAAGGCGCTGCGCATGATCCTGGCCGTGGTGCTGGTCTTCTTCGTGTGCTGGCTGCCCGAGAACGTCTTCATCAGCGTGCACCTGCTCCAGCGCGCGCCCCCTGGGGCCGCGCCCTGCCAGCGCTCCCCCCGCCACGCCCACCCGCTGGCCAGCCACGTGGTCAACCTGGCCGCCTTCTCCAACAGCTGCCTCAACCCGCTCATCTACAGCTTCCTCGGGGAGACCTTCCGTGACAAGCTGCGGCTCTACCTGGAGCAGAAAACTGGCCTGTCGGCCTTGAACCGCCTCTGCCACGCGGCCCTGAAGGCCGTGGTCCCGGACAGTGCGGAACAGGCCGAGGTGAAGCTCAGCAGCACCGTGTAGGGGCTGCAGGAGTGGACGGCACGCCCCACGTGGCCCTGGGGCATCTGTCCACCGGCTGCTCCCACAGAGCCGCCCCCTGCCTCCGGGACACGCTGGGCCCGGGTCAGACGCTTCTGAAGCCCCTAAGGAGGGCAGAAAGGAGGGCGCTGGGATGAGGCAGCCTTGTTTCCAGGCGGATGTGCCATGAACCCGCCATCTCGGGAACAGAACTCACACGGCTGACGTGAGCTGGAGGCGTGGGGCGCGCTCCACGGCGGGTGTGCACCAGGCCCCCACGCGTCCCTCCACACCTGGGGGCACCTCTGTGCGCAGCATCTCTACACCTCCTGAAGGGTGGGCCACAGCAGGTGTGTGAGGAGCCTGCCTCTGAGACAGGGAGCGGACAGTGGTGACGTCGACAGAGACCCTTCTTGCTAAAATATAAGAAAGAAAACAAGTCTGGGGCTGTTCAGCCGTTTGTCAATAAAACTGTCGCCAATGCCTCTGAATTATCCATCTAACTGGTTCCCTGCGGGGGAGGGGAGCACTCAGACTCAGCCGCAGAGCCACCCCTTCCTCACAAGAGAAACACCCTGTGTCAGGAGGCCACACCCCTGGCCAGACGACGCTGTCTGAGCCCTGGATGGCCCCGGCACATGGAGGGCACCCCACGCACGTTGCACACTCTGGGCACCAGAATAAGCTTCTTGGAAGGGCCTTCAGAGGAGAACGCTCGACAACGTTTAGGTGACAGGAGATGAGCCAGCTTTAGTTCTAACAGTTTTTCACAGGTGCAAACCTCCAAAAAGAGCCTTTGTCCCGAGCAAGTACCTGCGTTCCCCAGGCGTCTCCAGCGGCTCATGCCCCACTGAGGCTCGCTTCCCCTGTGAGCGCCCATCTGAGCAGGTGAGCGCTCTTATCGAGCCCCCAACCCTGGCAAGTCCCCGCTGCAGGAGGAGCCCCAGCGCGGGGTGCTCACCTGCTCTTGCCCCAGCTGGGGGTGGGGGCAGGGGTGGGGAGACAGCATGTTAGAGAATCAGGCCTGTCTCAGCCCTTCCAGCAAACCCAGGAGGTGCGTGGGCAGCCTCCAGGGTCTGAAGGGCAGGCACAGGCAGAGACCCCAACTTAGCCAAAGGGCTCTTCCCGGACTGGTGCTCTCGAGCCCTTTCACCCAAGAGCCTGGCGCTCACATCGCCCTCTAGAGCGCCTGCCTGACAGCGGAGGCTGATCTGGCCTTTCTGGCAGGAGAGGCGCAAGACGAAAGCAAGGCGCCTGGTGGCTTTGCTGTTTCCTGGTGCCCCAGCTCGCCAAGGCGGCAAGGCTCCTCATGGCCCGCCAGGAGCCAAGCGGTGGGGAGCGGCTGGCACGAAGGCTGGCTCAGCACCCAGTGTGACCACCCAGAGGCCTGGGGCTCCGTAACCCACCCCCCTCCCAGGCCCGCGCCCCTGTGGCAGGAGGCGGCACTCACGTCAGTAGAAGCTGGGCTGTGCACCCACCCCATCGGAGGGAAAGCTGGGTACCTGAGCCAGCCCCTGGCTGGCCCTTTACCCCATGGGTGTGGGGGAGAAACCCTGAGATGATCCTCAACCGTCAGGCATCGAGCACATTAGTGAGGCACTGATTCCCCAGGCAGAGTTGCTGCGGCAGAGGCAGGCACGGGGGAGAAGGAAGGGTGGGCACGGGGGAGAAGGAAGGGTGGGCGCGGGGCAGCCGGCGGGGTGGGACTGGGGCTGGACTCTAGCCCAGCAGCTGTGGCAGCAATGAGCCCGGGGCGTGCGGAGTGCTGTGTGTATACTGGGGGTGAGCCCGGGGCGTGTGGTGTGCTGGGGGTGAGCCCGGGGCGTGTGGAGTGCTGTGTGTATACTGAGGGTGAGCCCGGGGCGTGCAGAGTGCTGTGTGTATACTGGGGGTGAGCCCGGGGCGTGCGGAGTGCTGTGTGTATACTGGGGGTGAGCCCGGGGCGTGTGGAGTGCTGTGTGTATACTGGGGGTGAGCCCGGGGCGTGCGGTGTGCTGTGTGTATACTGGGGGTGAGCCCGGGGCGTGTGGAGTGCTGTGTGTGTGCTGGGGGTGAGCCCGGGGCGTGCGGAGTGCTGTGTGTATACTGGGGGTGAGCCCGGGGCGTGCGGAGTGCTGTGTGTATACTGGGGGTGAGCCCGGGGCGTGCGGAGTGCTGTGTGTATACTGGGGGTGAGCCCGGGGCGTGCGGAGTGCTGTGTGTATACTGGGGGTGAGCCCGGGGCGTGCGGAGTGCTGTGTGTATACTGGGGGTGAGCCCGGGGCGTGCGGAGTGCTGTGTGTATACTGGGGGTGAGCCCGGGGCGTGCGGAGTGCTGTGTGTATACTGGGGGTGAGCCCGGGGCGTGCGGAGTGCTGTGTGTATACTGGGGGTGAGCCCGGGGCGTGCGGAGTGCTGTGTGTATACTGGGGGTGAGCCCGGGGCGTGCGGAGTGCTGTGTGTATACTGGGGGTGAGCCCGGGGCGTGCGGAGTGCTGTGTGTATACTGGGGGTGAGCCCGGGGCGTGCGGAGTGCTGTGTGTATACTGGGGGTGAGCCCGGGGCGTGCGGAGTGCTGTGTGTATACTGGGGGTGAGCCCGGGGCGTGCGGAGTGCTGTGTGTATACTGGGGGTGAGCCCGGGGCGTGCGGAGTGCTGTGTGTATACTGGGGGTGAGCCCGGGGCGTGCGGAGTGCTGTGTGTATACTGGGGGTGAGCCCGGGGCGTGCGGAGTGCTGTGTGTATACTGG
Source organism: Litocranius walleri (assembly GCA_006410535.1). Taxonomy (NCBI): domain Eukaryota; kingdom Metazoa; phylum Chordata; class Mammalia; order Artiodactyla; family Bovidae; genus Litocranius; species Litocranius walleri. The sequence goes on along the minus strand of SJYG01000780.1, from coordinate 398,498 downwards.
GGGTGAGCCCGGGGCGTGCGGAGTGCTGTGTGTATACTGGGGGTGAGCCCGGGGCGTGCGGAGTGCTGTGTGTATACTGGGGGTGAGCCCGGGGCGTGTGGAGTGCTGTGTGTATACTGGGGGTGAGCCCGGGGCGTGCAGAGTGCTGTGTGTATACTGGGGGTGAGCCCGGGGCGTGCGGAGTGCTGTGTGTATACTGGGGGTGAGCCCGGGGCGTGCGGAGTGCTGTGTGTATACTGGGGGTGAGCCCGGGGCGTGCGGAGTGCTGTGTGTATACTGGGGGTGAGCCCGGGGCGTGCGGAGTGCTGTGTGTATACTGGGGGTGAGCCCGGGGCGTGCGGAGTGCTGTGTGTATACTGGGGGTGAGCCCGGGGCGTGTGGAGTGCTGTGTGTATACTGGGGGTGAGCCCGGGGCGTGTGGAGTGCTGTGTGTATACTGGGGGTGAGCCCGGGGCGTGTGGTGTGCTGTGTGTATACTGGGGGTGAGCCCGGGGCGTGTGGTATGCTGTGTGCTGGGGGTGAGCATGGGGCTTGTGGTGTGCTATGTGTATACTGGGGGTGAGCCCGGGGCGTGTAGAGTGCTGTGTGTATACTGGGGGTGAGCCCGGGGCGTGTAGAGTGCTGTGTGTATACTGGGGGTGAGCCCGGGGCGTGTGCAGTGCTCTGTGTATACTGGGGGTGAGCATGGGGCCTGTGGTGTGCTGTGTGCTGGGGGTGAGCATGGGGCTTGTGGTGTGCTGTGTGCTAGGCGTGTGGTGTGATGTCCATGCTGGGGGTGAGCCTGGGGCGTGTGGTGTGGTCTGTGTGTGCTGGGTGTGGACACCTGATGGGTGTGGAGGGCACGTGTGCACAGAGTGGGCACCTGAGAGGGCAGGGCAGCTGCACAGAAGTGCCTCTGCGCAGGTCTCTAAGGCCTCTGAACGCCACATCAAGGACAGTGGAGGGCAGGAGGAAGGCAGAGTTGCCGGCCCAGCCCCACTCCCCACCGAGTGCCCCCCAGCCTCCGGGCCAAGGGCATGTGAGTCCCTGAGCCCACCGTGCCCTATGGCACGTTCTAAGGGCTGCACCCACCAGCAAGCCTGCAAGGAAGGGCTGTGGGGCCGGAAGACAGGGCAGGGGGGTGTCTCAAGGAAGCGGGGGCACCAGCCGTCTGAGCAGGACCCGCCCCGGCACCTCGACACAGGTGCCGAGGCCGACACGGCTCCACACGGCTGGACAGCCCTGGAAAGGCCCTTCCGTCCTGGGCGGTCCCCACGCCCGTGGGCTCCGCCACAGCCTCACCTGAAACACCCAATTCAGTGCCCTCAGAGAGCCAGCTGCTCTGAGTGGGGCTGGATTTTGCCATTGTCCAGAGGGCAGGGAGCTCATCCGGGAACAAGGGTTTTCCAGGCTAAAGGAACACAGAACGAAAGCAGAGCGAGCCCTGCCTACGGCTCCCAACCTCGCCAGGGGGTGCAGTCGCCCTAAACCCATCACGAGAGCAGCTGCAAGGAGAGCTGGGGGAGGCCGGTCGCTGCCAGGGCGCCGTCCCCGCCTGCCCGCAGGCTGGCAGCGCTGCCACCCGGGACGCACGTGGGCCCGCGGGCCCCCACCCCAGGAGCCTCGGGCTCTCAGTGAGGGCATAGCCAGCTGCCACAGGCACCGGGCAGGAGGTTCCGCCCTGCTCAGAACCCTGCCTCTGCGGCTGAGGGGGCAGCGCAAACCGCCCAGAGAGGAAGAAGCCCACGGCGACCGCTGTCTCCACCCAGGTTTCACCCCGCCCCGCCACCTGCTGAATCCACTTCTCCGAGGAGTCAGCAGGAGGGTCGCACGTCCACCACACGGCTGAGGAAGCCAGTGAGGTTGCCCAGGAGGCTGCCCCCCTGCCGGACAGCCCGACAACCTCCGCCTGGAGCGACACCCGCAAAAACTGGCCCCTCAAAAACGGGGAAAATCGCGAAGAACAGGCCTTCCAGACCAAAGTCCTGGGAAGCCTGAGGGAGGGGAGGAGAGTGACGGAGCCAGCCCAGGGCCTGGCTGGGAAACGCCCATGAATAGTTTTCCAAAAGCAGTGGTGGGAAGTGGGAAGAGACTTCCCTGGCCGCCCAGTGGTTAAGACTCTGTGCTCCTGATGGGGGCTGGGGGGTCACGTTCAATCCCTGGTCAGGGAACTATCACCCCGCATGCCTCGTGGCCAAAAAAACAGAAGCAGAAGCACCATCGTAACAAATCCAATAAAGACTTAAAGTGCTGCTAAGTCACTTCAGTCATGTCTGACTCTGTGTGACCCCATAGACGGCAGCCCACCAGGCTCCCTCATCCCTGGGATTCACCAGGCAAGAACACTGGAATGGGTTGCCATTTTCTTCTCCAATGCAGGAAAGTGAAAAGTGAAAGTGAAGTCGCTCAGTCGTATCCGACTCTGTGCGACCCCATGGACTGCAGCCCCCCAGGCTCCTCTGTCCATGGGATTTTCCAGGCAAGAGTACTTGAGTGGGGTGCCATTGCCTTCTCCAAAAAATAAAGTGGTCCCCATCCAAAACAATCTTTAAAAAAAAAAAGCGGCTGGGGTGGGGGAGGGTGAACCGGATGAAGATGCCAAAAGGCACAGCCTTGAAACCTGAGCGGCCAAGGAGCTGCCCGAGCGGGGCCTCTGCTGTGAGAGCTGCTCCAGTTCGGGCTCGGGCTGTGGGGCCCGTGTCACAGCAGCTGGCCTGGACCCTGGCACACCTGTCGGTGAGCCTTAGTCTGTGTCCTGCATGCTGAGCCCCAGGCCCAGGTACACCCATCACGCGCTTCCGGCCCTGCCCCGCACCAGGTAGAGCCTGACTACTCCAGCTGCCTTGCACCTCCAGGCCAGGAGGGCTGCTGAGTGGAGGTGTCCGGCTTTGGTGGCCACTGTGCTCGGCCCTGAAGAATGGGCCGGGCCAGCAGAGGCTTGGGGCTCAAAGGCAGAGCCAAACCCGGTGGTCACTGGAGAGCCAAGACCTCAGTCCCACTTGCCTTTTAACACATGGCTTCTGAGCAAAAACTCAGTGGGTTGACGCCTGGAGGCTGGGGCCTGCGGACGTGCAGGTGCGCCCCCCAATGAACATCTGGAGGCCGGGGCCTGCGGACGTGCAGGTGTGCCTCCCCCACTGACACCTGGAGGCCAGGGCCTGCGGACGTGCAGGTGCATCCTGCCGCCTCAGGTGTGCATCTGAGAGACGAGCTCCTCCAAGATCCTCAAGGCACGCTCCCCAGGGGCGGCCCAGCTCAGACGGGCTGGCCTCAGCCAGGAGCCCTCTGTTGACACCAGACGCTATCTCTGCCCCTCGCAGCGGGAGACGTGAGCCCTGTGCCTGGGAAAACCGTCTTCAAAGCAGCAACTGTTTTCCCAGCTGTGAGCGCTCCGTCCTGGGAGCTCTTTTCATTCCACTGCGAAAATACTTTTGAAAGACTGAACAAATATTGGGCCTCATCTGTCCATTCTGGCATTTCAGACCTAAAATTAGAGAACTTTCTTGAGAGCATTGTCTGATGGGCCACTGTAGTTAGGAGTGACCCTTCTAATGAAGTTGGCTTCCTGAAACAAACGTGGCGTCAACTCTCGAGAACAATAAGCCAAGTGGCTCCCCACGAGCAGGGACGTGGAGGTGGTCTCAGCAGAGACGACAGGACGGGGTGTTCCCCTGCCCCCACCTTCTGCTCTGTGGAAACATCGGGCGCGGTGCCACACCTCAACCCAAACAAGCACCCTCGAGCAAAGCTCCCCTCAAGCTTCAAAGCCCCCAGCTCACAGACAGCTGGGGGTCATGGTGATGTCCAAGTTCAGGAAGGGACTGCAGGCCCCTCCCAAAGCCCGGGCCCGGCAGACCCCAGGAAAGCGGGCCCCAGGGCGAGGGTAGGGGACAGGCTGGGGCCTCTAGCAGCGCAGCACAGGGAGGGGCCCTCCTAAGGCAGGGTGGCTGGCAGCACAGGGAGGGGCCCTCCTAAGGCAGGGTGGCCAGCGCACGTTCCACACGCCTCATGGCCACAGCGTCCACACAGGGATGGGAGCCGGCCAGGCCCAGCGGGCCAATAAAGGGTGGGGGGCTTTGCCTTTAAAGGTTACATCAAGGGTGATGTCAGAAAGGACAGGATACACAGCCTGTCAGATACACCACAGAGGGACCGAGAGGGGAAGCGTTGGGGCGGAAGGGCAGAACTGGGCCCTTTGAAACTCCCCTTGATGATTCTGATGCTGTTTATTCAGAAGGCAGACACAGCAGCCCCTCCTGGGACGAGGGGCTCTGCTCCCCACGTCCTGAGACGCAGGGGCGATGAGGGGGCAGTGGGCCTGCAGGGACGGATGGGGCCAGGCCCTGAGGCGCCTCTGGGCACCAGCGGTTGATCCGGACCCGCCAGGAGGAGCCCCCAGGTCCTTCGAGCCCCTCCAGGTCTGTGCTGGGTGAGGGGACGGCTCTGTGCCCGGTCTTGGCCGCCCACGGCTGGAGGGGCAGACGGACGGAGGCTGGAGCCTCGCAGGCTCAGGCTGGGCTCTGCCCACACCGCAGGGAGCAGGGCTGGGCCCACAGACCGGCCGCACGGGGTGCGGGTGGTCAGCGGCAAAGGCGGCGGGTGCGCAGGCTGGGTGGCAGTGGCCAGATCCGGGAAGCGCTCCGCCGCAGGGAAGACGGTATGGCGGCAGCAGAGAGGCTGCTCCAGGGAGAAGGGGGCGGGCCCAGAGACCGAGCTGCTCACCCAGACGCCCCCGCGAACCGCTCCAGGCAGCCCCTAGCCTGGTCTATGGGAAGCTGAACCCAGTAAACAGCAGTGGGGAGGAGCTGGGTCTCAGGCACACTGGCCGCGGACACGGGCCACTGGAGGGGACGGAACAGGCCACGTTCCGGTGCTGGGGCTGGGGGTCAGGGTCCTCCAGGTCTTATAGCAAGAGAGCAGCCGGTGCTCAAAGGAGAACCCCCTTCCCATACTGACCCAGACACCAGAGGGCCAGCACACGTCGGGGAGGCTGGGGGCCAGCCGTGGGGCTGTCTAAGGCCCAAAGCCATACAAATAACTCGGCAGGAAAAATATCTTAACTGTTAGGGCCAAGCACTCTCAGCAGAGGTGTTTTCTCAAATCTATACGGACACGGCGAGCTGTGCAACAGAGCCGGTAAAAATGCCCAGGCAGTTCACAAGAAAGCAGCCAGGGGCTGCTCAAGGCAGGAAGCAAAGAAAGTAAAACGGCAACAACCACGCGTGGCCTTCTCTCATCGCACTAGGGAACCCAAAGGCGTGGTGCTGCCCGGGGCTGGCGGTGCCCCACACACAGAGAAGACAGAGCGTCCACGCAGGGCGCTGTGCCAGCTGCAGCCCCTGGGCGGGCAGGGCTCCTGCCTGGCTGCTCATGCACGTTTCTGTTTCCTTTTTCTTTTTTACCCATTTGTCCACGTATAACTCGGGAAAAACAATAAACACTGCTGTTTTAAAATCATGTTTTGCTGAGCTATTTTCTGCTGGCCCTGAGGAAGCAGAGCTCACGCAAACAGCTCCGTGGATGGAGCGGCAACTCGCACTTTAGACGCCGCGTGGGGATGGCGGGCACGGGGCTGGGGGTGAGGGCAGAGGCCCAGGGCGGGGGGTGCCAGGCGGCCTCCAGCTACACCCTAAGGCCCAGAGGCAACAACGGACTGAGAAAGCCCAGAGACGCAGGCCCACAGCTCACAGCCAGCCTACTAACAGACCGCGGGCCCTGGGGCGCAGCCCCAAAGACGTCCTGGAAAACAGCCTGCAGTCACACTGCGGTCAGGGCAAGGGCCGCGTCTAGCGTGGACGTAGCAGATGGCGCTGCCAGCAGGCCAGGAAGGTGCGCTGCCACACACCTGCCCGGCAGTTCCAAGACTTAAAAAAGACAGCAGCACTCCTATCTCCAAGCCTGGAAAAGCAAGAGTCTGCCCGTTCCTGGGACAAGTCAGGCTGTGCTCATCAACGTGAGCACCATAAGACGGCAAATGCTGGAAGAAGACGTGAAGAAGCCGGCCCCAGCCCCCCCGGCCCGGGCCCCCCGCCAACGATGGATGAAAGGCAGGTGGAGGGGGCGGTGGCCTGAACCACTGCACACGCGTGACCTGCATGCCCAGCAGTCACATCCAGGTGTTTCCCCCGAGACAGAACACGCGGTCGTGGACGCTCCCAGCACCGCACCAGTGAAAGCCCGGGCTGCAGACAGGCTTCCCTGTGGCCCTGGGAGCCGCTGGTCACAGCAGGGCTGGGTCGTGACACCTGCGGTCACACTGCGCAGAACACAATCACGCACCCGTGCACAGCCAGTGGCGTCTGAGCGCGCTCCTGGACGGCACCGATGCCGCTCCCGGGCGTGACACCACAGCCCGTCGTCAACAGGGGAGACTGGGCACAGAGCACTCGTGCCCCCCGTTTCTGCAGCTGCCGACGAGACCTCAGATGACCGAGGCACCAGCGCACACCAGTCAGAACAGCCGCAGTCGACAAGCCCAGGAATGTAAATGCTGGAGCGGGTGTGAACAAGAGGGAACCCTCCCACATGGCGGGAGTGTAACCTGGCGCAGCCCCCACGGAGAACAGCGTGGAGGGTCCTTAAACTAAAATCAGAGCTGTGGTATGTTCCAGCAAGTCCACTCCTGGGCATGTGTCCAGAAAAACCCAATCTGGAAAGATACAGGCACCCCAGTGTCCACTGCAGCACTGTTTACAGCAGCCAAGACAAGCAGCCGACTTTAACATCCGACAGGAGATGAACAGACAGGGAAGGCGCGGCGTGGACGCACGTATAATGCTGCTCAGGCCTCAGGTGTGCGCGGCTCCGCGACCCCATGGGCTGCAGACCACCATGGGATCCTCCAGGCAAGAACACTGGAGTGGGCTGCCGTTTCCTTCTCCAGGGGACCTTCCCGACCCAGGGATGGAACCTGCGTTGGCAGGCAGGATCTTTACCACGAGCGCCATAGTGGAATATTGCTCGGCCACAGAAAGGAGGAAACGATGTCACTGGCAGTGACGCAGCTGGACCTGGAGACAATCATATTAAGCGAAGCCAGAGGACAAGGATCACAGTGTCTCACTCCCACGCGGAGCCTAAACCATGACACAGACTCAGCTGCGAAACAGAGACTCACAGGTGAAGAGCAGCCCTGCCGGCGCCAAGGGGCTGGCGGGAGGGCGGGCCCGCAGGCTCCCACAGAGCTGGACGGACCAGGCCCTGCTGCCCAGGCCGCACGGGCACGCCAGGCCCTGTCCTGCGATGAACTGCGGCAGGGACGGGCGGGAGGGGGACACGCGCACATGAGCACTTGGCTCTCAGGCAGAGCTGGGTGCGCTGTGAATGCACCTTCCTTCAGTAATGCTGAAAAACAAGGAAACATGCAGTCTACTCTGTCAACACCCCAATAAAGCTGCTTAAAACCAACTGCACCCCCGAGAGAGGCCAAGACTCAAACACGGTGGACAATGGCAATTGCTGGCGAGCGCGCAGCCCAGAGACCCTCCACACGGCAGGCGGGCCGCACAGACGCATGAACACGCGTTTCCATAGGTCCTTCCCAGTCCTACGAATCCACCAGGAAAAACAAACAGTGGCCCCTGTACAGAGCACGTCCAGAACAGCCCCGAACTGGCCACAGGACAAGTGTCGAGACCTCGGTGTGCAGCGGCCTCCCAGTGTGCGCTGAGTCCAGGGGCAAGGGGGCCCGGGGCAGGGGTCGCCCTCAGGGTCTGAGGCCTGACTGAACCCTCTCAGCTCCGGAAGTCCATGGTTCACAGTCCCCAGTGGCTGACTACCAAGCGCTCTGTGCTCACAAAGCTGGAGACAAGAACAGTGGGAGAGGGGGCTGCTGCTACGAAAACAGACGGGCAACCCCTCACCCGCACTCGACAACCACCACAAGTCCACGGCCGGAGCAGAGACATTTCTTGAGGCAAATACCATTGGTATAAAGTCACTTTACTAAGCAAATTCTCAAGGCCAGGAAGTTCACAGCCTCACTGGATGGTTTTATGAAGCACGTGTGGGCTTCAGGCCCACAGAATTCCTGTCTGATTCTTCCAGGTTAAAAGGAAGGAGCCAAGAGGCCCCGCTTTGCCTTCGTCCCCCCAAGCACATGGGAAGTCACAGGAGCCTGCTGCCCCATCACCTGTCAGTGGGGCCCGTGCTAGGGGGCACACGGAGCACGCTCGGAGCACAGGGGGCCTCCCCACCCCTGACGGCCACACGGGCAGAGGGCCGGCAGGTCGACACACCACCCGCAGGGCGCTGCCCGGAGCCAGGGCAGGGTGGGCAGCACCGCCTCAGTCGTAGACCCCTGTAAGGCCTCTCCTCACCCCAGCCACCTGGGGACCGCCCAGGACCCAGCCTCTCCGGCCAGCCCCCTTGTGAGGCCAGCAATGCCTCACACCTCTGCCCTGGCACCTCAGGCCCCGAGAACCCAAGGACAAGGTGCTTCTGTCAATGGAAACAGGCTTTGCAGACATAAAGAACTCGTCTTAGTGAGATCAGAGCAGAGGGCTGGGCTGACGGCCCACAGGGCCCCTGACCCTGTCCCCAGGCAGCCTGTCGAGACAGGGCGGGAGGCGGCCAGCACAGTGTAGGTGCCCCCGACCCCAGTGGCAGCCAGCACTGGCTCCAGGGTGACAGCTGCCCTGGGGCGTCTCCCCCAGCCCTGTGGCTCAGTGTCTGCACTGGTATCTCCCCAGTGTGGGGGAGCCGTGGCCTGGAGACCCCTCACCTCCATGCACTTCATGCTGCCTGGATGCGTCCTCCTGCCTGTCAAGCTGGGGCCCCATCTAGAAGGGGCTATCCGCCCAGCTCACGGGGAGAGTTAAGAAGCTACGAGACGGGCAGATGGACCAACCCCAGGACTCGTGACTCGACTACCACCCTTGGAACAGAAAGACCTGCGAAGCATTTACATCACCAGCCCCTCCAGGAGGACCAGGAAGTGGCCGGGGCAGCGCCCCACCTGGCAGACCCAACACAGGGCTGGGGGCACCCGTGGACTCAGGCCCCGCTCCCATATTCCCTGGAGGTGGGGGGACATGGGCCCCGCTCCCCTATGCCCTAGGGGTGGGGGGACTTGCGGCCACGGGCCCCGCTGCCCTATGCCCTGGGTCTATATGGTGACCTGTGCCAGCCAGGACTGAGCAGCAGACAGGTCCAGCTGCAGAGACGGCACGACTGTGGACCGACGCAGCAGGGCAGTGGGGCCAGAGAAGGGGACGCGCCAGGGACAGCCCAAGCTAGGTGCCCCCGCCCTGCTTCGGGGCAGGACCCCGGGGACCCTCAGCCCTCCCAGCGGGAGCTCAGGGGCCGTGCTGTGGGAAGTGACTGCACAGGCACCCGTGGGTCCTCAGACGGCACTTCCGGCAGCACAGCGGCTCCTTGGGCTCCCGGTGGGGCAGGCGGGGCAGTACTTTTCCACAGGCTCCCGCCAGCCACCTCGCACAGATGGAAGTGTCCCTCCTTTAAAGAGGCGGGGCCCGGCGGCTCCCCGGCTTCCCATGAGAACCAGAGGCCTGGCGGGCAACGAAGCGCATTTGGTTGAGCAGAACCAGGATGTGGTCTCGAGGAAGCAGCATCCGTCCTCGGAGGACAACCCTGGAGACCAGCCCAGAGGCACGGAGCGTGGGGGGGCGGGGGAGGGGGGGCACCGTCCGAGCCGCCCCCTCCCCAGTGCCCCAGGGGCCAAGGAGGAAACTGCAGAGCGTGGCCCACCGGGACCCAGCGCTCGGCTGCCAGAAGCTTCTCCTCGCTTGTTTTCCAAATTTCTTTCAATCAACAAGGACTTAAATTAAAAAATGATCACTTTTTAAAAAATCACCTGAATTTAAGACTCATTATTGGTCTCAGGTAGAAATTTTAAACTGTGCCATACTGAGTGGTAAAGAACCTGCCTGCCAACATAGGGAATATAAGAAATGTGGGTTTGATCCCTGGGTGGGGAGGACCCCCTGGAGGAGGGCATGGCAGCCCCCTCCAGTGTTCTTGCCTGGAGAACCCCATGGGCAGAGGAGCCTGAGGGCTGCCGTCCGCGGGGCCGCAGAGCTGAACACGACTGAGTGATGTACCGCACATGCTATTTACCACAAACCCAGGCTGCTCCGCGGGGGCTGCCAGTGACAAGCAGCCAGCAAGCAGAGACCACCAAGGGCTGGAAACCTCAACACAATCACATGTCAGAAGGCAACAGCGTGGCACTCATTTCAGAGACTAGAAACATCAGCACTGTGTCCTGGAAGAGGCCGGAGTAACCCATGCATCCTGAGGTTCTGCAGGGATTCGGGGCCAGACCCCGAATGGGAGCTGGAAAAGCTGTAAAAACCCAGGCTCCGTCGGGGGTCTGGACCCAAGAAGCATGGACAAAACTGGGCTCCAGCGGCAGAGAAGGCGAGGACGGCAAGCTGGGCCCTGGGGACACGAGCCTGGCCGCAAGCCCAAGTGGGAGCAGACGCAGGGCCAGGCACGGGCCCCGCCAGCTGAGCGCAGCCTGTGGGCACGGGGGCGCCCTGGCCAGGTGGGCGCCAGGGAGAAGGCAGGCAAGGGGCAGCTGGGATGGTGGGGTCCCGAGTGCCAGCCTGCCTTTCACTCTGACTCAGGGAAGGGACAGCTGAGATGACCCCGACCCAGGGGCCCTCCCTCAGCACCTGCACCTGCCCTCCCACCGTGGAGGGAGGTGCGGGCATGCCTCCCCAGGACACAGAGCTGCCCAGAGGCCGGTGCCCTGGGGTACCGACAGCCCTGCACGAGGCCCAGCCCCCAACAAGGCGTCGCCACCCTCACTGCACACGCAGGACGGCTGCATGCCCCAACTGCCGGCCTCGCGCACAGCCCGGGCTCGAAGCAAACACAGAGCTGGAGACACGGCTCCCCAGAGCGAGCAAGCCCAGCAAGCCCCCACCTGCCGGGCCGCACTTCCATCGCCTCCTCCCAGAAAGACTGGACTGGGACCTGCTCAAGTGGCGATCAAGGGCAGATCCTCACAGCTGAGCCTGATCAGAGCCCCAAATCACCCAACACGTCGCGGGGCAGCGCCGACGACGCGGCCCTCCTTGTGGTCCCTGGGCGCTCTCGCAGGTGACCCGAGGGCCGGAGGCGGCTCAGGCTCACCCCAGTGGGCACCTTCACCCGCCATGCGGGCAAGAGAGGCCTATCAACTGTCACTTCCTGTCGAATGACTCCTCAGGACCTGTGACAACTGATGCCGACTGATCACCACCACACTGGATCAGTCAGCTCGGCACAGAGAAAAGTTACACTCAGGGCCTGGTGGAAGCAGCAGCAGCTTTAGGTGAGACACGTTTCTGAGTGGATTCAGAACAGGTTTCGATGTAACCTCCAAACAAGCACAGACCCCCAGGCCAGGGCCCCTCCCCGTGCGAGGGCCTCAAGGCCCAGCTGCATGCAGCCTCAGCACCCGCACGCCCAGCACCCCGAGGTCGGGAGGCTGAAACAGCGCGGCTCCGTGGCCCTGCCCCGCAGGCTCCTGCAGCTGACTGTCCCACGGCTGCGTCTGCACCGAGCATGTCTGCCGGGGACTGTCCACCCCGACACCAGCCACGTGACCACCAAGTGCCCTCCCAGGTCCGGAGACAGGCGAGGCCAGCGTGCCCGCCGCACCCACCTCGGCAGGGGCCGCGCACGCCACTGGCATCTCTACAGCTGACGCCTTCTTCAGCTTTTTGCTCTTTTTCTCTGCTACTTCACTCTCTTTTCTCTTCAGTTTTGCCATCTCGCAACAGACAAACTGTAAAGACACAGGAAATAAAAACTCCCATTAACAGAGAGGGCAAGGTGTTAGAAAAGAAATACGGAGCTAGTTCAGAAAGTATGGGAGATATGCCATCATTTTTACAAACCCCATCTGTTCATCACCTGTGGACAACTTACAGTGTGGTGGATTTCCAGGTTTTTTTGAGTGTTTTAACACAGCTACCATCTCTACATGAACACACGCTTTTAAGAGTAAAAAAAGAGACTTCCCTGGTGGCCCAGTGGTTGAGACACCATGCTTCCACTGTGGGGGCACAGGTTTGATCCCTGGTCGGGGAACTGAGAGCCTTCAAGCCATACAGTGCCACCCCCACCCCCAAAAAGAGGAAAAGAAACTTTTTAGTGGCAGGATCCAAATTTTCCAAAAACTGTGAATGCTGGTCTATTCCCTAATTAATGACGTTGGCGTTACTCCCACTTTCTACTGTCAAGGATTAACCCACACTCCCCACCAGGGGAAGCTGCCACCCTACAGCCTGGCGGTGACTGGTGAGCAGTCCCTCAGGCCTCGGTCACTCGCGGCTAGAGGTGGCCGGACGACTCCATGGTGGTGGAAGCAGTCCCAACGGGCCTCTGTGAAGGACCAACATGGGTCTGAGAAGGTCTAGCTCTGTCTCCTCGAGTGCAGGGCTACCTCAAGCTCCTCGTACGAACAGAAGAACACCCGTGAACTCCAGAACCAGCTTCCCTTGTGGGACCAGACGCTGAGGGAGCCAAGGAAGACCCTGGAGGAGCGGGGCAGGCGCCAGAGCACCTCCCACCTGAGGGGCGCGGCCGTGGGGACCTCCGAGGGGCGAGGTCCGGAAGGCCTTCCGCAGGGCCCAGCCCACCCAGGGGGAGACGCAGAAAATGACCTGTTCCTCCCACCCCCACCCCACTTGCTGCCCCCTGCGGGTGGTGCCCAACAGGGGCTGGAAACAGGACGGCCTCTGAGCCGCAGTAGCTACGCCGAGAGCATCCCGCAGTGCAGCGTACAAGGCGCTGGGGCGGAGGCCTCGGGCAGCTGGTGCAAAACACACACACACAGACACATACACAGAAACACACAACACACTGTGTGTCTGTGTGTTGTGTGTCTATGTGTGTCTGTGTGTGTCTCTGTGTATGTGTCTGTGTGTCTGTGTGTTGTGTCTGTATATGTGTGTGTATGTCTGTATATGTGTGTGTCTGTGTGTTGTGTCTTTGTCTGTGTGTCTGTGTATGTGTGTGTGTCTGTGTGTGTGTGTCTGTGTCTCTGTGTGTTGTGTGTGTGTCTGTGTTGTGTGTCTATGTGTGTCTGTATATGTGTGTGTCTGTGTGTTGTGTCTCTGTGTCTGTATATGTGTGTCTGTGTGTGTCTGTGTCTGTGTGTTGTGTCTGTCTCTGTGTGTGTCTGTATATGCGTCTCTGTGTGTGTGTCTGTGTGTTGTACGCCTGTGTGTGTGTCTGTGTGTGTCTCGACCACGTTTGGTGTCTGTGTATCTGTGTGTGTCTCTGTATGTGTGTGTGTGTCTCTGTGTCTCTTTGTGTCTCGACCACGTTTCACGTGTGTGTGTGTCTGTATGTGTGTGTGTGTGTGTGTGTGTGTGTGTGGCTCCTCCTCACACACTGATCAAGCAGGGGATGAGTAGTTCAGCAGAAACCAGGAGAGGGAACCCCTCCCGATCACTGAAGCCCGACAGCAGTGTCGCAGACGCAGGGGGGACAGAACGCCAGAATGGTCCACAGCGACGTGTAAGAAAACAGCAGAGAAAGCTACGCACAGACTCACAGGCAAATGTCTGGCGGACACAACCGAGCCTTCACCTTCATGCCTAGGGTTGGGCTGCGAGAGACTTTCCTGGACCCCTGCAGCTCAGTTTTATTTTGCTTTTTATCAAGGTTTTACACTTGAAAAACTTCATTAAAAAAAAAAAATAGTCCTTTAAAACTCTATCTACAAGTCCTACTAGAATCAACTTTTATTCTAACAAATTACAAGAATGTGTTTGGTATTGTTCATCCTAAACTCACCCCCCAGCTTCATTTATGTGTGCATCTTTGCACGTGTATGCATGTTACTAGATAGTCAGAAGCACGTAAAACGTACGTTCTACACACACAACACACACACCGTGTCTCTGTAATAGAGGTGCTTTCATTTCGGACATCTACCTGCACGGGAACAGACACAAACCCAATGCCTTCTTCCTCGGACACTAGAATACACTTTGGACTCCTGCACGGAGGCTCAAACATGTAACTCACTCATTCCACAAGTGTTTATCGAGGGCTGGTTCTGTGCCAGGCACTGCTGGAGGCTGAACACAGGGCTAAGAGCAAGGGAAGTAAGAGCCTTGATCAAGAAGCTTCCCTTCGAGTGTGACGTCCAGGCCCATCGGAGTGAACGAGTCAATGCTTTTACAGAGACAAACGCTGCCGAGAAAGCACAGCGGGTGGGGGAGCAGGAGCCAGGAGAGGCAGCTGATTCAGACAGTGGCAGGGGCCTCTCTGAGGGGCCACATGGACAGAGGGTGCGAGCAACGTGCCCAGGCCCCGGGCCAGGCGCCATCCAAGGGGCCACCTGCTTGCCCCGCCCCGCCCCGCCCAAGGCATCAGCCTCGCTGAGGGCTCAGCGCAGTGCAGATGGACAGATGCCACCAGGACATCAGCAGGGAGGCTGCGCTCAGGTCACCAGCAGCCCCTCAGGCAGGCGCCGCCCCCCGCCACTGGCTGGTCACTGTCTCCCCCACAGGAGCCGACCAGGCGCAGGGGCTGCTCCAGACTGGACTACGCGGCCCGGAGGAGCCGCTCCCGAGCGCTCACGTTCTCATGGAGAAACAAACAGGTCAGGAAACGAGGATGATGCTATGCAAACAAAAACAGGGTGAAGGAAAGGGCTATGGAAAATGGCGATTATGAAAAGGGTGACTGTAACGGAAAGGACCCAGAAACCACTCTCTCTAAAAAACAGCCAGAGCCCCTTAAGATTCCCCGTCTGGAGAGCAGAGTGAGGTGAACCGCAGCACCAAGCTGCGCCCGCGACCAAGCCAGACGGCCACAGGCCACAGGCGAGACAGCACGGGGCCAGGGCGCCAGGGCAGAGGGCCCTCTGGCCCCTGGGGGCCACGGCGACTCCAGCACACCGAGAACCTCCCCACCGTGCAGTGGGGAAACAGCAGGCGCAGAACTCAGTCTATCTTAGGGAAGTGCCCCAAGCCAGAGGCCACAAGCTTCGACTAGTGTAATGAGAAATCTTGAAAGAAGGAGACTGTTGACCCAGGGTTTTGAAAAGACAAAGGGCTCTGTCAGCCAATTACCTTGTTGGAGAAGCAAGAGAAGCTTAGCAAATATTTACACACCAGTTTCCATGTAAGTTAAGTTAGATCTGGATTCATTCTGAGTTATCATTAAAAAGCTTAATCACTACGTCTATTTGCTAAAAACGGGGAGAAAAGTCTTTTCCATACTAGATAAAGGTCTCTTTTAATAGCCCCAAGAGATGGTGACGCAGACCTTGGAGACAAGGAGCATCTGCTGAGGGAAATGGCATTTCCTTACACTTTTGGTCGACAAGGGGCCACAGTGATTCAGTGGGAAGAACAGTCTCTTCAGCAAGTGGCACGGGGGCTTCTGGACAGCCACATGTAGGATGAAGCGGGACCCCTCCCTCATGCCATACAGAAAGCATTACTCACAACGGACCAAACCTAAATGGAGAGCTGGCACCACAGAACCCTCAGAACACACTGAGGCGAGGCTTCGTGGGCGGCGCTGGTGGGAAGAACCCACCTGCCAGTGCAGGAGGCGTGAGAGACGCGGCTCGACAGCAGGCAGAAGACCCCCTGGAGGAGCGCACCACGACCGCGGCAGTCTCCTCGCCTGGAGGCCTACAGTCCACGGGGTCGAAAAGAATCAGGCACGCCTGAAGTGACTTAGCACACGCACACAAAAGTTCCCCACCTTGGATTGCTGCTGCTGCTGCTGAGTCGCTTCAGTCATGTCCGGCTCTGTGCGACCCCAGAGACGGCAGCCCACCAGGCTCCCCCGTCCCTGGGATTCTCCAGGCAAGAACACTGGGGTGGGTGCCATTTCCTTCTCCAATGCATGAAAGTGAAAAGTGAAAGGGAAGTCACTCATTCGTGTCCGACCCTTAGCGACCCCATGGCCTGCAGCCCACCAGGCTCCTCCGACCATGGGATTTTCCAGGCGGAGAGTACTGGAGTGGGTTGCTATTTCCTTCTCCAAACCTTGGATTAGGCAACAGTTTCTTTATCATGACACCAAAAGTACAGCAGAAGAAAAAAGATAAACTGAATCTGTCAGAATTGGAAATTTTGTGCTATAAATGACATCAGCCAGAAAGTAAAAAGACAACCAACAGAACTGGAGATGTCTGCAACTCATATCTGACAAGACACTTGTATCCAGAATAAATGAAGAGCTCACAACTCCATAAACCACTTTCAAAATGGACAAAGGATTTGAATAGACAATTCCCCACAGAAGAGATACAACTGGACAGGAAGCTATGAAGCTCAGTACTGGTCCTCATTCACTTCAGGTCAGTCCAGGCGCTCAGTCGTGTCCGACTCTTTGCGACCCCATGAATCGCAGCACACCAGGCCTCCCTGTCCATCACCACCTCCCGGAGTTCACTCAGACTCACGTCCATCGAGTCCGTGATGCCATCCAGCCATCTCATCCTCGGTCGTCCCCTTCTCCTCCGGCCCCAAATCCCTCCCAGCATCAGAGTCTTTTCCAATCAGTCAACTCTTCACATGAGGTGGCCAAAGTACTGGAGTTTCACCTTTAGCATCATTCCTTCCAAAGAAATCCCAGGGCTGATCTCCTTCAGAATGGACTGGTTGGATCTCCTTGCAGTCCAAGGGACTCTCAAGAGTCTTCTCCAACACCACAGTTCAAAAGCATCAAGTCTCTGGCACTCAGCCTTCTTCACAGTCCAACTCACATCCATACATGACCACAGGAAAAACCATAGCCTTGACTAGACGGACCTTAGCTGGCAAAGTAATGTCTCTGCTTTTGAATATGCTATCTAGGTTGGTCATAACTTTTCTTCCAAGGAGTAAGCATCTTTTAATTTCATGGCTGCAGTCACCATCTGCAGTGATTTTGGAGCCCCCCAAAATTAAGTCTGACACTGTTTCCACTGTTTCCCCATCTATTTCCCATGAAGTGATGGGACCGGATGCCATGATCTTCGTTTTCTGAATGTTGAGCTTTAAGCCAACTTTTTCACTCTCCTCTTTCACTTTCATCAAGAGGCTTTTTAGCCCCTCTGCAGTTTCTGCCATAAGGGTGGTGTCATCTGCATATCTGAGGTTATTTATATTTCTCCCGGCAATCTTGATTCCAGCTTGTGTTTCTTCCAGTCCAGTGTTTCTCGTGATGTACTCTGCATAGAAGTTAAATAAGCAGGGTGACAATATACAGCCTTGACGGACTCCTTTTCCTATTTGGAACCAGTCTGTTGTTCCATGTCCAGTTCTAACTGTTGCTTCCTGACCTGCATACAGATTTCTCAAGATAATCACGATGATGTGATCACTAATCTAGAGCCAGACATCTTGGAATGTGAAGTCAAGTGGGCCTTAGAAAGCATCACTATGAACAAAGCTAGTGGAGGTGATGGAATTCCAGTGGAACTGTTTCAAATCCTGAAAGATGATGCTGTGAAAGTGCTGCACTCAATATGCCAGCAAATTTGGAAAACTCAGCAGTGGCCACAGCACTGGCAAAGGTCAGTTTTCATTCCAATCTCAAAGAAAGGCAATGCCAAAGAATGCTCAAACTACCGCACAATTGCACTCGTCTCACATGCTAGTAAAGTAATGCTCAAAATTCTCCAAGCCAGGCTTCAGCAATATGTGAACCGTCAACTCCCTGATGTTCAAGCTGGTTTTAGAAAAGGCAGAGGAACCAGAGATCAAATTGCCAACATCAGCTGGATCATGGAAAAAGCAAGAGAGTTCCAGAAAAACATCTATTTCTGCTTTATTGACTATGCCAAAGCCTTTGACTGTGTGGATCACAATAAACTGTGATAAATAAATAAAATTTATAAATAATAAACAATAAATAAAATTCTGAAAGAGATGGGAATACCAGACCACCTAACCTGCCTCTTGAGAAATCTGTATGCAGGTCAGGAAGCAACAGTTAGAACTAGTCCTCATTAGGGAAGCCCAAATCAAACGAAGGCCCTCACAAGCCCAAGGACGGCTGGCATCAGACTGACCTGGGAAGCGTCAGTGACGATGAGAGAGCGGCCCACGGTCACTGCTGGTGGACAGAATGCAGCGTGGCCACGCTGTGGGACGGTCTGCCAGTCCCTCAGCAAGTCACACAGTCACGTGGCCCAGGACGACAGACAGACAGACGTAAGCAGGGAAATGAGCGGATCCACGTGAACTCTGAACACAGCTGTCCGCAGCAGCCACAGTCAGAGTATCCGTAACGGGGGAAGCAACCGAGATGGCCCATCAGCTGGCGGATGAGATATGATTCAGGAGGACGGAAGCACTGACACCTGCTCCATGGACGAAACGTGAAAGGCTTGCGGGCGGGAAGCCTGTCGCGAAAAACCAGACAGCGCAATTCCGTGTACGCGAAACGTCCACAAGAAGCAATGATAGAGAGAGACCGACGGGGGGCTTGAGGCTGGGCAAGGGGTGCGGTGGGGTGAACGCTGGTACCAGGCTTCCTCTGGAGAAGAAATATGTCCTAAAATTAGCCTGTGGTAATGGTCACACACCCTGCGAATATACTCACAAAACCTGCTAATCCCAAGTCATTTGCTGCTAAGTGTAAAGACATGAAGCCTCCATCCTGTTTGTAGGGAGGAATGAGGGGGACCTGTCTACCGCCCCCGCGCCAGCAAGCACTTCTGCAGCGCCAAGGGTGCTCCTCGCTTCCCGCAGCCAGGCGGGACCGCCCCGCCCTGAGTCTGTCCCCCGGCCTCATGGGTGGCCTGCGGCGCTACATCACCGCACCAAGACCCCTCACCGCATGTTCTCTCCTTACAGGCCTTTCTGCAAAACTCCCAGTGACTCAGATTAACTTCCACAAGCAACACCAACTTAAGATTTCCTGTACTCGGTGGCGGGGCGGGTCTGGAGGGGTGGGTGTTAAAGCCGACTGTCCTTACGACCACTACTAAGACCAGCGCTGACCAGAGCTTCCGTGTGCTGGGCCCTCCAGGCGCTTCAGGCGCGTGGAGCCCTGTGCGTCCTGAGGCCACAGGCCAGGCATGGGGACACTGAGGCACACCTCTCAGGGGAGACCAGCAGACTGGGCCTATAATCGGTAAAGCCAAAGGAAAAGAAAGCCGCCCGGTATGCCTCGCTGCAGCAAGCCCAGGAGAAGCAGCGGGGAGCCCACACCGCTCGCCTCTGGGCAGCAGCCGCCTCTGGCTTATGTGAAGGCCCATGACCACCGAGCTTCCGGGCCATACGCGCACATCACTGACTTAGTCTGACAGATTAAATGTCTTTTACAAAGACTTTTTAAATTACATTACTCAGTATTAGCTGGAGGATGATGGAAAGGACATGAGCCACGCCTTGCGGATGGGGAGTAAATTGGTACAGCCATTCTCAAGGTAATCTGATAATCTTTGGTAACATTTAATCAAATGCTTTGGCCCAATAATTCCACATAAAGGAACTTACCCTAAGGAAATAATCATGGGCAGAGATATACGGATGATAATGACCCAATATAAAGGATGATACCACCTCTAACCCCCAAAAGTGGACAACATGGTAAGTGTCCAGCGGCAGACCGAAGCGCACGACGCTGGCAGCCAAGGAACGCACCCGCACACCCACGGACGCCTGCGACCCGCAGCTTCCTCCCTCGAGCGGGCGCTCACCACACAACACAGAGCCGAAGGGCGGGCCACAGACCAGAGCACGCGTGCCACGGCCCTCGTCCGTGAGGTCCACTGTACAGAGACGCACAAAAGAGGAAAACAGAGGCAACACACTCAGACAGCAGCGTCTTAGGGGACAGAATTAAAAGGATCATTTTCCTTTTTTATTTTCCAGCAATTTCTACAATAAAAGAAAAGAGATTTGGGGGAATTCCCTGGTGACCCATTGGTTAGCACTCTGCACTTTCACTGCTGAGGGTCCGGGTTCAATCCCTGGTCAGAAAACTAAGATCCCACAAGATGCTCGGAGTAACCAAAAAAAGAAAAAGAAGACATTTTAAGGTATCAGCTCAAAAGTGTTCAGTGAAACAAGCAAACAGCCCCCCAACAGAAGGCCGATAACCCAGGTGAGACCAACAGGAGGAAGACAGCGAAGCGCGGGTGGGCCCTGGACACCCACGAGACAGGTAGTGGCAACAGGCTGAGGCTGCCCAGCTGCACCGAAGAGAAGACCCAGGGGCCTGGAAAGGTGAGTCCACCTCAAGGGAAAAAACCCTTTTCAAAATCTCAAAGCATCACTCGTAGCCTCCCATGTCCCCTCTCACCTGGCACATCTAAGTCACCCCTGATGGGAGCCAGCAGACCCAGGGAGGCCCCCCTAGAACGGATCCACAGGAACCAGTGCCCGGAGCCCCAGCTCCTGCCCAGGACACGGCCGAGCCCACCTGACCCGGACCATGCCGAGCCCTGCTCAGAAGCACGGCCTCCAGCTTCTGCTCCCTGAACCCACAGCCCCGCTCCTGTGACCTAAAGCCTACAACCGAGCATGCCCCCTGTGAGCCCACCTCGCCTCTCACCAGCCAGGACCTCTGGGCGCCCTGGGGCTCAGGGACCCTCTAGCCGTGCAGGACCTGCGGCCCGCTGCCTCGCCGCGTCCCTGCGTGTGCCAAGGCCCCGCCTCTCTCGTGCCCGCCCCCACCTCGTTACTGTCGAGCCTCTCTAGACACGCTCAGCTCCCTGCCCAGCAGAACCCCAGCTCTAGTCCCTGCCGCTGCCTGGCCAGAGACGCCCCAGGACCAAGCTGATCAGTCTCCCATTACAGTCCCAACACCCGCCCCCAGGGATGCCCAGCAAAGCCCACTTCCTGACTGTGGCCACGCACCCAGATGACCAGTTCATCCTCTCCCCTCACAGGCTCTCAGACCTCCAACACACCCTCCCCTCCCCTGCTGATTCCTGATGGCTCACTGGGCTCACAGAAGCTCCGCACGGACCCTCGCCTCTCTCCCCTAGAGTGGAGAGCCCGAGCCTCTATAGGCTCTGACTCCAGGGGCCTCCATGGCACTAAGCAAGTCCCTCCACCATGGGCTGACCTCTTCTACAGAGTCAACGACGGGGTCTCACATCTGAAAACTCTGATTCCACACGCTCTCAACCCTGTTTCTGCTGTTTTCTACAAGAAAACCCTCGGGAGCTGCCCACTGGCACCGTTTCTTTCTCCTCCCAGCCACTCCCTCATCAGGCGGCCACCTGACTTGGCCAGAAGGCTCTGAGACCACTAATGACACCCGTCTGCTAACACATTCTCCCGACCAAACTCTGGCCAGCCTCCTCTGGGCCCTTCCTTCATCGGGCCTCAACCTGGACCTGCAAAGACTTGAAAACAGGTTCTAGCAGCTCAGGGCTGCATCTTACAGGGACTCTGGGCTATGCTGTGCTTAGTCGCTCAGTCGTGTCTGACTCTGCAACCCCACGGACTGGAGCCCGCCAGTCTCCTCTGCCCATGGAATTCTCCAGGCAAGAATACTGCAGTGGGTTGCCTTTCCCTTCTCCAGGGGATCTTCCCCACCCAGGGATCGAAGCCCAGTCTCCCACACTGCAGGCGGATTCTTACCAGCTGAGCCACCAGTGACTACTTACAGTGACTCTGGCCCCCCTATAAAGCTCCTGCCTGAGAAATCTGAAGGCTACCAAGAGGGTCCTGCCAACATCTGAAGGCAGGACCTGTGTGTTGGGGGGAGGGCAAGCATCTCCTCCCTCAGAGGGAGGCCCAGTCTGCTCACTACAATTCTTCAGCTCCATGCCTCTCTTCAGGGTGCCGCCGCTGCACCCCCCACCCTCCCTTTAAAACACCCTCTCCCTGCACAAATCCAAGGCGAGTTCAATTCGCAGGACTTGCGCCTGTTGCAGTAGCTACCTACGATTAAAATGGGGCCTCACCCATTACGGCAAGTCCAGCACGGCTTTGCTCGTCCCTGACTGCACGCACCTGACCTCATAGCAGCATCTGCCACACACCTGCCCCTCTTCCCAACGGCCCTTTCCTCCCCGTTTCCCAATCCCCACACTTGCTGGCCTTCCTCCCACCTCTTCACCTCCCTGCCCGCAGACGCTCAAGGGCCCCCGGCTCAGGCCTCTCTTCTTGTCCACTGACTCTCACTCCCCCCATCTCACCTAGCCCTGCGGCTTTAAATACCAGCCAGGGGCTGATGACGCCCACGCTGCTCACTGAGCCGCACTACCACGCTGCCAACCCTTGTGTATCACCGACACACACACTGTCTCACAGGAGGCGTGTCAAATCCACACTGCCCATCATCCTCCGCAAACCTGGCCTCCCTGGCAAGGTCTGTCCCCTCAAAGGCCATCTGGTAAAATGAAGACTTCAGCTCAAGCCAAAAACCCTGGTGTCACCCACAACTCCTCTTTCGTAAACACCCGGCCGTCCCACGGTGAACCCCGCTAACCCCACTCCCGAAGCACGCCCAGAAGTGGGCCTGCACCGCCCCTCCTCCCGGGTCATTCAAAGGTCTCCGGCCGTTCTCCGCGCCCGCCTCCGGCAGGGTGTGTCACGTACCTAGGCCGCGTTCGGCGCACCTCCGCCGGGACCCGCCGCGGGGCTCCCCTCCCCGCCTCGGCCCTGCGCCCGGCCCCACGTCTCCCCGCCGCGTCGCGCAGTTTTCTGTCCTCACGAGCACCGGCGTCCCACCCGCCTCAGGCGACCTCGCTGGCTCCGGGCTGCTTCTGACTGGAGCCGCGCGACACGCGGGACTCACGCAGGGGGCTGGGGGACCCCCGGCGCGGCCGGCGCCCTGGTCCCCGCGCCCTCCGCAGGCCGCCGAAAGGAAGACGGCCAGGTCCCCCGCGCATTCCCAACGGCCGCGCCGGCCCCGCGCCCGCGCGGGGACCGCCCACCCCGCAGCCCGCCACACTCGCCTACCTGCGCGTGGCCGTCGACGCCGGCTTCCGGCAGACGCGACGCCCAGATAACTCGGTCCCGCCCCCCCGGGGCGGCACCGCCTATTGGTCGAGGCACGCCTCCGTCTCCCCTCTGGCCAATGGAGAGAGGCGGCGGCGTGGGATGGGGCGGGGCCGATGGCGTCACTGTTGGGCGCCGGGAGCCGCCGGTTGCCCGGCAACTCTCTGCGTTCCGGCTTCGCGGGTGGCGCCCGGCCGGTTCTCCGGCTCAAAGCGGACAGCGCAGGTCGGTCCACGAGAATTAGTCTCAAGCAGGATGTAGATTTTAACTGCTGTCACTTAAAAAGTGGGTGCAGGATTGCGAGGTTGTCCCCCACCCTCGCCCCGGGGCCTGATCTCCTGGGGTCTGCCCTGCCCGGGCTTTGGGAGGGGGCTGCAGTCACTTCTTGAACTTGGACGTCACCGTGACCCACCCCAGCCATGTGCGAACTGGGCGTTTTGAAGCCTGAGGGGAGCTTTGCTCGAGGGTGCTTGTTTGGGACGTGGTGTGTCACCGCGCCCGATGTGTCCATAGAGCAGAACGTGGGGGCAGGGGAACACCCCGTCCCACCTCCACTTCCCCGCTCACAGCGTTGCGCCCGCTCGCGAAGTTGGCGGTGCAGCGGTGTGTCTGCAGACACCTGTAAACCCAGGTTAGGTCCCTGGAGCGAGGATAAAGGCGGATGCGTGCCCGACCGCCCAGGCGTCTGAAGTCCGAGGCGGCGCCACGCCATGAAACCAACCACGTGCTGTGTCATTTTTCGGCTCTTAGAAATATTGAGCAGTCTCGCCCCCCGCTGGTTGGGCGGACTTATAAGCTGGGGACAGTGAGGTGGGGACAGCTGGACGGGGTTGTGCCATCAAGGGAGCTTCCTGTGGTGGAAGATAGAGCAGCAAGCCAGGACTCTCTAGTTTTGCTCTCTACGGACAACTAACTTGTTTCTAATTGTATAAGACACCTTGCTTGCCTCTCATGCATATAAGAAGACTGGGCCACCAGTATAAGCATGTTCAAATTTACCGATTCTAGGAAGAACCATTCCGTTTTCAAGCTGCCCCAGCTGGCTTCACGATCACTGAAAAATGAAGTTCTCATCCACATACAAGCTTAAATAATATAGAGTATAGAATACAAATATGGTTATCGTGTATTGCAACCCAACAGGACCCTGTGGAGCCTTCCTGGAAGGGAAGAGACTCCACTCACTTACCCACCCTATGTGCCCCGCCTGCTTCCTCTCTGCAGAAAAGCGGTGGCCTCCTAGGCCTGGCAGCGAGTAGGGCCCTGCAGGGCCTTCCCAGTGCGGGGCTCCCCCATCCCATGCCCACTGCCTCCGTTTGGTCTGTAGAAAAACTTAAAAAATGATAACTTTAATCTGAGAAGTCAGAAAATGCAGAAAGGAGAACATTCAAGCAAGATGAACTAACCACCATTAAACGGAGCCAAGGACCTCCAGTCCCCCTCAAGGGCTACAGGTAGTATTCTGAGCCATGTCCTTCAGCTATTTCGCGGCTGCTGAAAGCCCCGGCAGTTGAGCGCACTGAGCTGTGTGCTGCCCACAAGCAGACAGACCCAGACTGGTTGGGGTACTGACAACGCTGAGTCCTGATTATGTCACCAACAACCAATGAGAAGAATGTCCACGAGCTGGCCACACACCCCACAACCCTCTCCCTCACTGTCTTTACAAAGCTTTCCCTGAAAGCCTTCAGGGAATTCGGGTCTTTTAAGCATCAGCTGCCCGGACTCCTTGCTGGGCGCCTGCAACAGACGCTGCCTTTCCCTTCCCCACAACCCACGGCCAGAAGGTGGGCTTTACCGCCACCTGAAGCAGTAGAGCTTGGCTTGGAGAGAGGGAGCGGGGATTCCCAGAGAGCCTCCCATTGAAAATAGCTGAAAAAACGATTTAAAAGACACACATATATAAAACAAGACATGTCTATACATATACATAGATAGATGGCATGGGGCCAGTAAATAAGGGGAAGAGAGGGAACCTGGGGAAGCAAGCCTTTCCATTAGGACCGCTTTTCACTCAGTTCTGGAAGAAACAGCTGAAAGGCTGAGAATGTGAACAAAGATTTTGTCAGCTTTGCAGGCTAGGGCTGCCAAGAGGAAGGGTTCTTGTAAGTGTCGCATCTTTGGGTTGAAATCCTGAAAGGCTACACTGTAGGCATGAATATAAAGAGTGACCATCTCTTGCAGGCAATGCGTAAACTCCACCTTGAATTCATCTCAATCTCTGAAACTGCATTTGAGCGAATCAGGATTTACTGTTGGTGCCGCTTGTGGGCTGAAAGAGGAAAAAGTCAAGTTTAGAAGACCATCAAGTCCCACACCCCAAACCGAAACTGCTCATACAGCAGGACCGCTGGTCAACAGAAGACAGCTACATACCGGAGACAAACAATGGGACAGAAAACCAGGAAATCAGCACCGTCAGTGTGCACTGGGCTGCGCCACACCCGCCCAACAGAGCCTCGCGGGCCTGAAACGGATGGCTGCAGCTGCTGCCCAACCAGGCTCACTTTGCCTAGCCAAAATGCCGAAGTCCGTAGGAAGTCAGCCAAGCAAGGAGAGGGGACAACAAACCTTGGCTCCACCTCCGCGAAGGCACGGGGCCCAGGGTACTTATGGGACAGAGAACCAGGGCAGCCTGAGGTCGGATGGGTGGGGAGTACAGGGAGATGAGCAAAAGCTGGGATAATCTCGATCCATGAAGGTGTTAACCTCGCCACAGGCCTCTGCATGTTCAAAAGTGGAGGCATTTAGAGACTAAGGGTGAAGTTCTTAGCTCTGATGTCAAAGGTCATGGAGAGGAGATTCGTGCTTGCTTCCTGGAGGTTCGGAGGTCCTGTCCACTCTTAACCAGCTCAGCTGGAACCCGGCCCAGCTGACTCCAAGCTCCTGGGAAACAACTCAGGTGAGCATCTCATCATCCAGGCCCCATGAGGCCTCAAGGAAGAGAGTGTTAAAACGACTTTGATTAATGGTGCAGGTGAAATGGATCTGGCCCAGAGTCCCACAGTCACGGGCTAACACGGTGCCCCCGTCAGGGGCTCAGCCTCAGCTGCGTCTCTACCGAGCCCACAGCGCATCGGGAGCTGTTGGGGGCCAGTGTGAGGAACTCCGCCCATGGCAAAGGTCATGAGGAAAAAGAAGCTTGGCATATGCAAAGGCGTGATCAAGCCTCAGGAGATCCCCTGTTCCCGAGCATCTACCCCAAAACCAGAGTACTTTACAGGGAGCTCTCCCCCATAACCATTTCTCTCAGAGAGGGAGTTAACTTGCAGCCCCAGTTAATGGAGATTCCTGGGCGTGACAAGAGTGTTTCAACTTACAAACTCTGAAGGTTCTCTAGCCTGCCTGGTCAGGTTGTCCAGCCGCAGGTGACTGTAGCCTCCCAACTGTGAGAGGCATGGGATGCTTTAAAACTTTCTAAATACAGACTCTTTTGAGAAGTTGGAGGATTGCTGGTGAGGTATTGGGTTGATTGGGAATTATATTGGTGAAGGGTTTTTTCATTTGTCATGCCAGTAATTACTGCTAATTCCCTGCCTTGGGTGTGACAAGGGTGGCTCAGGTCAAACGTCTCTGCTGACAGACTAGCTTGTGTGACAACCTCTCAACCATAAACAGCACAGAGAGTTTGGAGTATTAGCATAGGGCTTTTCTCATTTGATTGCCTCCAGGCCTTCATATCCTTAGGCACCTGAGAATATATTAATCAATGTATTTGGAATATAGAAAAGGAAATATAGTAGTTTTTGATGTTAGCAATATTAGAGTTTTTGAGTTAATGAATTTTCTCTTTTGTTATAGACTACTGTACTTTGTTATGAATCACTGTGTCCTTGCTATGCAAAACTGTAACCTTATCACTATATTAAGACTAAATAGATTGTAAAGGAAACACTGGTGAAGGGTTTTCATTTGTTGGACTGATGTTTGCTGCTAAATCTCCATATTCCCTGCCCTTATAATAAATATAACTAGCATATAGGA
Source organism: Litocranius walleri (assembly GCA_006410535.1). NCBI lineage: Eukaryota > Metazoa > Chordata > Mammalia > Artiodactyla > Bovidae > Litocranius > Litocranius walleri. The sequence continues at coordinate 371,658 of SJYG01000780.1, read as the reverse complement.
GAAATAAGTATTAACCTTTAAGATTAATCATGTTAAACTTTAGGTTAAGTAAATTCCTTTCTTGATTATAACTCACTACACCCTCACCCTATAGGAATGCAACTTTATTTGGAGGGTGGTGCCTTGGAAAAATAAGCTTTCTGGTTAACTGACCAGTATCAGAAAGGGCCATAAAATGTCAGCGGACCTCATGGTCAGAAGATGATATAAAAACTCATAAGACCTTTGTATGATTTTATATGAAACACCTGATTGTGACAAGGGTCAGGTCTGCTGACCCCCGCGTGACTCTGTATTCATCCCTATGTGTAACAAAAGGTATATAAACAAACCTAAAAAAATAAAGAAATCGGATCAGTTCCGGAAAGACTGATTCCCTCATGTCGTTCTTCTCTGCTCCCCAATTTTATGGCTGAATTCCCATCTGGAGAGTGGGTGCCCGCCATTCAGATGGTGCAAATTCCTTGTCTGGAATTTTATTGGTACCCCACGTAAGCCAAGTTATTCAGCCCCTTTGTCTCTCTCTTACTATTTTCTGGCCGAATTTCCATCTGGTGCATAGGACCCACCAAGCCTACTAATTCTGCCTGGGCCTCTAAGATCGGACCGGTGTCGGGGGGTGGGGGGGGTGGAGGGGGCCTCAGTGCCTCCTCTCCTTCGAGAGAACGGGAAGACGCCTGCGGCCTTCGTAGGTGGTGATTGGTACCCTGTGTTAACCAAGTTATTTGGCCTCTTTTTCTCTGCTAAAATCTTAGTCCCTCTCTATCTGTAATTAAATAAGTTTTTCCTAGGACGCCTATTCCGTCCCCACCTTCGAATCACCCTGGATCCACCGGGGCTGGACCCCGGCAGGGAGCTACTTAGCCGGGCGTGTGGCTCTCAGGTCTTCTGAGTTTCGTGACCCAAGTGCAGGACCATCTGTACTACAAACTGACCTCTTCCTTTGGGCCCCACTCAAAACCAGCGACTTCCAAGTCACCCTGTAAATGAGTGACGGCCACGTTAAACATGGCCCACACCGCCTCCCAGTGCAAGGGGACCAAGCGCCAGCGGCAGAGCGCCCCCGGTGGTGGGCTGCATCTGCGCAGCACGTCAGCACCATTCAGCTGCAGACATTTATGATCCCTCTGCATCTGCACGGTGGGCCCATGGGCGCGACTCAGCCCTGTGCTCGGCCTCAGGAGCCCCCACAAGCTGGGCCGAGGTGGCACCAGGGCTGGAGTCTCACGGGAAGGCTCGCCCAGGGCACGGTCACTTCCAAGCTCAACCGCCTGCACGCACCTCCACCGCGGCCCGCGCTCCCCTCGCAGCTCCTCCCCACCCCCCTCGTGCAGCACACAGCCGGTAGCATATAGGAGAAATAAGTATTAACCTTTAAGATTAATCATGTTAAACTTTAGGTTAAGTAAATTCCTTTCTTGATTATAACTCACTACACCCTCACCCTATAGGAATGCAACTTTATTTGGAGGGTGGTGCCTTGGAAAAATAAGCTTTCTGGTTAACTGACCAGTATCAGAAAGGGCCATAAAATGTCAGCGGACCTCATGGTCAGAAGATGATATAAAAACTCATAAGACCTTTGTATGATTTTATATGAAACACCTGATTGTGACAAGGGTCAGGTCTGCTGACCCCCGCGTGACTCTGTATTCATCCCTATGTGTAACAAAAGGTATATAAACAAACCTAAAAAAATAAAGAAATCGGATCAGTTCCGGAAAGACTGATTCCCTCATGTCGTTCTTCTCTGCTCCCCAATTTTATGGCTGAATTCCCATCTGGAGAGTGGGTGCCCGCCATTCAGATGGTGCAAATTCCTTGTCTGGAATTTTATTGGTACCCCACGTAAGCCAAGTTATTCAGCCCCTTTGTCTCTCTCTTACTATTTTCTGGCCGAATTTCCATCTGGTGCATAGGACCCACCAAGCCTACTAATTCTGCCTGGGCCTCTAAGATCGGACCGGTGTCGGGGGGTGGGGGGGGTGGAGGGGGCCTCAGTGCCTCCTCTCCTTCGAGAGAACGGGAAGACGCCTGCGGCCTTCGTAGGTGGTGATTGGTACCCTGTGTTAACCAAGTTATTTGGCCTCTTTTTCTCTGCTAAAATCTTAGTCCCTCTCTATCTGTAATTAAATAAGTTTTTCCTAGGACGCCTATTCCGTCCCCACCTTCGAATCACCCTGGATCCACCGGGGCTGGACCCCGGCAGGGAGCTACTTAGCCGGGCGTGTGGCTCTCAGGTCTTCTGAGTTTCGTGACCCAAGTGCAGGACCATCTGTACTACAAACTGACCTCTTCCTTTGGGCCCCACTCAAAACCAGCGACTTCCAAGTCACCCTGTAAATGAGTGACGGCCACGTTAAACATGGCCCACACCGCCTCCCAGTGCAAGGGGACCAAGCGCCAGCGGCAGAGCGCCCCCGGTGGTGGGCTGCATCTGCGCAGCACGTCAGCACCATTCAGCTGCAGACATTTATGATCCCTCTGCATCTGCACGGTGGGCCCATGGGCGCGACTCAGCCCTGTGCTCGGCCTCAGGAGCCCCCACAAGCTGGGCCGAGGTGGCACCAGGGCTGGAGTCTCACGGGAAGGCTCGCCCAGGGCACGGTCACTTCCAAGCTCAACCGCCTGCACGCACCTCCACCGCGGCCCGCGCTCCCCTCGCAGCTCCTCCCCACCCCCCTCGTGCAGCACACAGCCGGCGGCAGACAGCAGCCTTGCAGCGAAACAAAGCAGTAAGTCAGCACTTACCCTCAGATGTTCACACTCGACCAGGTGTCTCCCTCCCGCCGCCTTCCCGACACCCGATGACCCCCCCCGCCCCCCATCTCAGGGCAGCTGCAGGGCTGGGCCCATGTCCACAGTCCTCGCTGTGCAGCTTCAAACCTGGAAAACGGAGACCACTTCAGAACCCACCTTCCAGATTAGGCCGTAGCATTGCTGCAAAGAATGGATGTGGAAGCCTGATCAAGAACAAACTTGGATACCGAGGGGGAAGGGGTGGGCAAGGACTGGGAGGTGGGGATGGACGTGCACGCACTATCGACTGACACCGGTGAGTGATGGGAACCTCCTGGGCAGCGCAGGGAATGCTACTGAGGGCTCCGTGGTAACCTAACTGGGAAGGGAATCCAAAACGGAGGCTATGTGTACACGCACAGCCGACTCTGCTGTACAGTAGAGACAGCACTGTAAAGCGGGTAAATCCAATAAAGATTAATTTTAAAAACACACTTAAAAACCCCAATCCCTCTGAACACGGACGACCTGCAGAGACGGACTAGGGGCTGATGGCTCGGGCACCTCCTGGCGCCTGGACGCGGCTGCCTGCAGGAACCAAGGTCCTGGTCGCCGGCTCCCTGGTTCTGAGGCCCTCTGGTGACACCTTGTGGGCATGTCTGATACCGCGGCCTTGCACCAGCTCAGCCGGCAGGACTGCTCACTGGACACGGAGCACTGGGCAGGCAGCCTGGCCCTGCACGGCTTGTAACGCAAAGGCAGGACAGTGGCGGCAGGGAGGGTGTGGTTGTACGTGCTGGAGACCCCAGGTGGCGAGAGAACACGCTCAGCTGTCCCAAGGCTTCCCCGACACAGGCCAGACCCTCTCGAGAGACGCGTGGACTTGCTGAGGCCAGCCTGACCCTCCTCGTGCAATCGGGCGGTGGTGGGCCCAGCGCCGGGCACTGAGTCCCAGGCAGAGCCCTGTGCCTCAGGCACCTCTGAGGCTGAGCGCCAGCCTCGCCCCATCCCAGACGGCTGCCACTCACAGGTCAAGGAACCACGGCCAACATCACTGAGCACTCAAGGGCACCCCAGCAGCTGAGGCAGTGAGCTCAGCCTTCTCTCAGACACGCTCGCAGCCCCGCGACACTGGGGAAGGGGCACTCAGAGCTCTCCGCATCAGCACTTCCTACAAAGCTTAAAATGCATCTGTGGCTTCCCCATCCTTTGGGACGCGGTCACGTCCACAAGGAAGTCTCGGAACTAACGCTCACTCTGCTCATCAAGGCAGACCGGCTGACGACACCGCGTTTTCATCCCATCAGGAGGAAACTGAATCCATGAAACAGCTGATGGTGGTACAGGGAAACTGACAGGGAGGAAATTGGTGTGACTTCCCAGATGCCAACTTGGGACCTCTCACCGAACTCTGAAACATGCCCCTCCAGCACAGCAACGCTCCCTAAGGAGCAAAGAATCAGGGCAGCGACATGCCCAGGTCCTGGGGGACCTCGACCTCCGTAAACGGTGACAGGGACTGCCCGGTGGGCGCCTGCTGTCCTGACCTTCGCCCTCCCCACCATCGCAGCATCTCTTCACACGGGGCCTCCAGGAAAACGCTAACTTCTCAGAAAGGCCCTGAGTACACTTAAGCATTCCACGTCCAAGCTGAGAAGTGTGAGCGGATAATCGCTGACGATGTGCCCCGTTTTCGCCCTCTAGTTTGGGTGATCAAGGACACTGCTAAGAGAAGCATGGCGCAAGCTCTCTGCCTGGCTTTAGAATTCCTAGCAGCCACAATTAAAACACAAAACAAAGCAAGTAAACTTCATTTTAATACTTTATTTAATCCATTATACCCAAAATACTATTTCAACCTGTAAATATTCAAAAAGATTTTTTTTTATTGGTATGGTCTTCAAAACCCAGTTCTACAGAGTCAGTTTGGACATTAAACTCTCCTGAAAAAGACGTGATCTGTGTACAGATGTCATAAAACTTGCAGTTGAGAAGATACTCAAGTTCCCAACACTCAACCCTGCTTCCTAACACCAGCAAGTGGCCGCCATGTAGACCCGGGACCCCAAGAAGCGCTTCGTGCATGCGGCCCCGAGACCCATGGCATCAGGAACTCAGGCAGGGTGGGGCTGCGCTGCTCACAAGCCCCCGGGCGATGCTGGCACATCTGAGAGCCAGCGGCCTCGACCTGCCACCACGAACCAGGGAGGGGCACAGACAGCCGCATCTCCCGCCTGTGGACTGGGAGCCCAAAACACTGCCCTCCATCGCGTCCTGAGGCTCTGAACCCAGAGAGCACAGGGGAGCCCGGCCGCGTGCCCTCGGGCCACGACGAGGACCCAGGCAGACAGCATTGCTCTTCCTCCAGTTTCCTGGCCCCCGAGGTACCGGAGACGAGGGCTCTCCTGGCGTCACCGCAATACCTGCAGTCAGAGGCTCACGGCTGTCCTCTCAGTGGATCAGGAGCGGTGGGCGAGGACCACCTGGACAAGGACCCCCACGGGGGAGGCGATCCCCTCCACATGGGCTCGGATGGCCGATCATAGGAGCCGCGTGGGGAGGATGGCGTGTGACCTGATGTTGGTGGTTTGAGTGACAGAAGGCCCGGGACTGATGCCCAGGCCGGAGCTGCTCGCGTGGGAAACAGGGCCTGCTGGAGCACGAAGAGCAGGTCACGCACGGCAACAGGCCCATCTGGGCAGGGTCAGCCTCGCCATCACTTTACTTTGAACCTGAAAGAGAAGAAAACTGCTTGTTTTTAGATTTGTCTGGATTAACTAGAAGTGGGTGGTCACGTACAAAACATTCACCACCCACAGGGCTTCAGACCCCAGCAGTGAAGCGTCTCTCGGGTCACCCGGCACTGAGGAGCCTGCAGGCTGGTGCACACCCTCCCCCCCGTCTGGGTAGGACGGGGCGCAGAGCCCCAGAGCCAGGCATGAGCCGCGCCGTGAGCGCTGAGCGTGACCGTCCCCCCGGCCTGTCCCAGGCCATACCTGAAGCGCCGGGCCAGCCAGCCGTCCGGCCCCTTGCAGGAAGCCCCCAACGGCCTGGGTTCCAAGCACCTGTGGGGAAGGCTCAGGTCAGCGTTCCGCCAACTCCTCACCTCTAGGGGCCACACGTGCAGGGATGAGGGGACCCTCCACCTGGTTCAGGCAGACGCCATGAGAGACGGTCACAGGAGGCAGCAGGGGACCCGGCGGCCTCCACTCCTCCTGCAGCAGGTGGGGGCAGATGGTCCACACTCCTCCAGCGGAGGGGCTGGGCTGCCCTCAGGAGGCGGCTGGAGCACGGCAACCCCAGGCCCACGGGGAGGGCGGGCGGCTGGCAGCATGTGAAGCCGAGCTCACAGTGTGGGGAGGGGGTCACTGTCTGGCCCCACAGGCTGTTGGGCTGCCAAGGAGACATTTGGCGACCGCCCCAGAGAGAATGCCACCGGAGGCAGAGATCAGGGTGACGCGTCCGCAGGCCAGGGGGCCCCAGGGAGACGGGGACCACCCTCCACAAAGGCAGCGCCCGGGCAGACCCTCCCCACGGCCCCAGAGAGGAGCCCACACCGTGAGCTCGGCTTCTAGCCTCAGAATGGAGGTCCCAGCAGACAACGACTAGACTCCAGCTTCAATTCTGAGCCCACTTTTAATTCAGATCATGTTCACCCAAACCCCACAGCGAATATTACCCCCCCACAGCCGAGCGTGGGCCTCAATTCCAGGTCCAGCTGGTCCCAACGCGTAGGATGAGTGAGGCCATCCTCACCCGGCTAAGCTGCCGGGGCAGGCCCTGCGGGCGCAGCCGTGGTCCAGAGGGTGTCTGTGCTGCAGACAGAAGCTGCCGCGGCACTCCTCACACGCCACCCGCAGCACCTCCCTCCTCCTGCAGCCCTCTCTGGAGCAGCGGAACGGGAACACCTGGGAAAGCACGCATCATGTCAGTGTCCCAGCCGCCTCACTGAGCGACCGCTCAGCAAGCCGCAAGTAAGACCCTCAACCCTCAATCCAAAACAGTTCTTAACAGTATGAAGGCGCCGGGCTTTCACTGAGATTCGTTAGGCAAACAGAAAAATGCTAACTAAGCGTGCAGGCACCTTCACAGATGACAATTACAAAGCCAGCACCCTGTGCCGGGGGCTCGCGGGGTGCCAGGGGCGCTCCCAGAGAGACGAGATGGGGGTGGGGGCAGACGGTCACGGGGAGGAGGCCACGCGGCGTGAGGGGAGCCAGTGGGGCCCCGGGGCCAGCGGTGCCTGTGCTCCGGGGGGGCCTCTGGGTGACCTAAGCTGCCAGGCACTCCCAACTGCACAGGTTCAACAGAGGAGGCAGGGCCAGCAGCCGAGGGCAGCCCTCCGCCAAGGCAGGCAGTGGCCGAACGCAGGGGCAGCAAGGAGCGGTGGGCGGGGACCAAGCAGGGGCCGCAGAGGCGGGGGCCAGGGGTGTCGGGGAGGGCCGATCAGAGAGCCTGGGGTGGAGGCTCAGGGCAGGCTTTGCCTCCTGCTCCAGGCTGTCATAATCGATTTTGTCCCGCACTGAGCGCAGGAAGCAGGGAGCAGCTGGAGAACACGGAGTTGGCCAAGGACGGGAAACCAGAACCCGCGGTGGCAGACGGCGACACGGCCTCACAGGAGCGGGGCCTGGAGACGCGCTGGAGGCTGAGAAAGGGGGCCATGCGGCCCGCATCCCAAAGGACCACCGGGTCGGCCCGGGGAGCGCGCAGCGCGGGGACATGCGGGAGGCCCGTGAGGCCCTTCTCTGAGGGTGGGACAGGCCGGGCTCCTCAGACACAGAGGTGATCATGGGTGGTGGCTCCGATTCCGCCTGAAGCTCTACAGTGACCACCAAGAGACGCTCTGAAAAGGGATGAACGCAAAACTGCAAAAGACACAAGGGAACAGCCCCGACTTCAGGGAAGGCTCACGGACAAGCAGGACGCACTCAGCACACGAGAAACCCTGCAAGCTGGTGTGCAGGCTTGGGGGGGCACCGGGAGGAGGCTGTGCCTCCAGGAGACCCCCTCCCCACAGCAGAGCTGCCCTGACCGCCGTGAGCCTGAGAGTGCCCAGGACCCAGCACCGAGCACCCACGGGGACACAGAGACGGGAACTTGGGGGAGAACAGGCCAGCTGAGCAGGGCCAACACAGAGGAGCGCAGCTAGAGCGGGCACGGGCCCAGGGCTCCCAGTCTGCGAGGCTCAGCCAGCATGAGGCTGCCACACCGGGACAAGGAGAGTGGTCACTCACGGGTGGCCCCGAGCAGCAGAAGCGGGAAAACAGTCAGCGCCCACGAGCACCAGAAGCTGGGGCACCCGGGCCCGCAGCAGCCCCCGTGGGATTGACACGCACGGCACACAGGCTGGGCTCCGCCCGCAGGGGAGACAGGCGGCCCCACGCCCGCTCCAGACGGACAGACGCGCGCTGCGCCGCCTCCTGGGAGCTCAGGAAAAAAGCACAGGTGGGCAGGGATTCCTAAAAACCACACTAACTTTTCACCCTCAGAGAAACAGTGAGATTCCTGTCACGAAAGCAAATCCTAACGAGACCCTCATCTTGAGGAAATATGCTTGTGGAGCGGTGACAGCCCACACCACTCACAATCCAGGAAAAACGCTCAGCAATCGTTCAGCCACTCAGTCACGTCCAGCTCCTTGCGACCCCGAGGACCGCAGCTCGCCAGGCCTCCCTGTCCTTCGCCAACAGTCGTGAGGGTCTCACTCTGCCTCTCCACCGAGGAGGATGCGGCGCCTGCCTCACCTTCGCTGTCTCCTGCCCGGGGGGACGCCGACAGCCTCCATCCATGTGTGCTCCGACCGCCACATCGGGGCTCTCCCCACCGTCTCACTGGGACGGGGCTGTTACAGAGCGGGCACACCGGGACCCGGACATCCTAAATGGCAAGCATGAGATGACAGGGCTGATGAGAGAACCAAACTCACACACACGACAGGAAGGACCGTGGCACCGTCACAGACGCCGGCCTCGCCCTCACAGGAGGACCGGCAGTCAGCTCGGGCGGACCCCAGGGGAGCCAACACACAGTGGACAATCACCCGCCCGCAGAGACGCCCCGAGGAGAGCCAGCGAGGCCACCCAGGAGGGAAGCGGGCGGGCAGTCCGGATGGCCAGTCTCGCGACGGCAGGACCGTCCGTCCAGCACCAGGAGTGAGCGGAGAAGCTGCCCCGATGCCCCAGGGCGGGCGGCCTGGCCCCGCCTGCCAGCGGCCCTCCTGATGCTCACGGGGCTTCTGTCGTGCCCACATGGGCAGACGTGGCCACTGCCAAGCCCAGGACGGGGGGCTCTGGAAGGAGCAGCAGGGCATGCAGCAGCGGAGCGCCTGGCACAGTCAGTATCCCTCGGGGGCAAAGCCTCAGGACCAGGCCGGGCTGGCTTCTCTTGGGGGCGAAGCCTCAGGGCGTGGCACGGTCAGCATCCCTCGGGGGCGAAGCCTCAGGGCCAGGCCGGGCTGGCTCCACTCGGGAGCGTGCTGAGGTGCCGCTGCCGCAGGCGGGTGACAGGTTAACCCCAGAGTGCCTGGAAGTGGAGCTGAACGCCACCCGGGGGCGCTCCCGCAGCTGGCCCGTGAGCGAGTTAAGAAAGCAAGCAACACTGAGTCATCTCTAGGCAGACTCACCCTATCCAGGGAAATAGGAAGGTCAAGCCAACAAAGACACAGTTTCGCCTGGCCCTTGGTGCTGGGCGAGCATGAGTCGCCCTCCCCCGCCCCACGAATCAGCGAGGGCCCAGACCACAGCGGGCGCTGGCCGAAGCCCGGAAGGCCATCATCTGCACCCCTAAGCTGCCACCGTGAGGAGCCAGGAGCGTGCTGGCCAGACTGCATGTTTTAACATGCTAAGCAAGCTTTGAGGGGCTGGAGACAACGACCGATTCCAGGAACCCCGAGCAGAACCCGCGGCTTCCGAGCTACGCGGCCCAAGCTTCCTGGGAAGGCGGACGACCCCCCTGCCTGTCCACACAGGACTAGCCTAACCCTAACCCTAACAGGACTCTATGGCTCCCTTCACTCCAGCTGAGCTGCGGCTACGTGTGGCTCGCGCCCACTACCTCGGGCAGCGCGGCTTTGGAGAGGGAGGATCAGCATCTTCAGAAAGTATGATCAATTACCTTGGTGAATGCAAGGGGACACTTGTGTGCAGCATACGTAAAATGGTCTTTACAGAAATCTTGTTTACACGCGTCACATTTTAATGGAAGAAAATCTAAAAAAAAAAAAATGGGCGGCCTGGCCCCGCCTGCCAGCGGCCCTCCTGATGCTCACGGGGCTTCTGTCGTGCCCACATGGGCAGACGTGGCCACTGCCAAGCCCAGGACGGGGGGCTCTGGAAGGAGCAGCAGGGCATGCAGCAGCGGAGCGCCTGGCACAGTCAGTATCCCTCGGGGGCAAAGCCTCAGGACCAGGCCGGGCTGGCTTCTCTTGGGGGCGAAGCCTCAGGGCGTGGCACGGTCAGCATCCCTCGGGGGCGAAGCCTCAGGGCCAGGCCGGGCTGGCTCCACTCGGGAGCGTGCTGAGGTGCCGCTGCCGCAGGCGGGTGACAGGTTAACCCCAGAGTGCCTGGAAGTGGAGCTGAACGCCACCCGGGGGCGCTCCCGCAGCTGGCCCGTGAGCGAGTTAAGAAAGCAAGCAACACTGAGTCATCTCTAGGCAGACTCACCCTATCCAGGGAAATAGGAAGGTCAAGCCAACAAAGACACAGTTTCGCCTGGCCCTTGGTGCTGGGCGAGCATGAGTCGCCCTCCCCCGCCCCACGAATCAGCGAGGGCCCAGACCACAGCGGGCGCTGGCCGAAGCCCGGAAGGCCATCATCTGCACCCCTAAGCTGCCACCGTGAGGAGCCAGGAGCGTGCTGGCCAGACTGCATGTTTTAACATGCTAAGCAAGCTTTGAGGGGCTGGAGACAACGACCGATTCCAGGAACCCCGAGCAGAACCCGCGGCTTCCGAGCTACGCGGCCCAAGCTTCCTGGGAAGGCGGACGACCCCCCTGCCTGTCCACACAGGACTAGCCTAACCCTAACCCTAACAGGACTCTATGGCTCCCTTCACTCCAGCTGAGCTGCGGCTACGTGTGGCTCGCGCCCACTACCTCGGGCAGCGCGGCTTTGGAGAGGGAGGATCAGCATCTTCAGAAAGTATGATCAATTACCTTGGTGAATGCAAGGGGACACTTGTGTGCAGCATACGTAAAATGGTCTTTACAGAAATCTTGTTTACACGCGTCACATTTTAATGGAAGAAAATCTAAAAAAAAAAAAACAGTACAGTGCTTTAAAGACTAGAACAAAATAATCATACGTCGTTATTAAACAAGTATTTACCTTCCCTGAGTTCATATAATACCTATCAAACACACCCTCGAGGTATTACAAGAGAATAAAGTAATTGGGATCTGTGAATTTCACAATGCCAGCAACACTGCGGAACGGGTACAGCTACCCTTTCCAAGGAGATCTCAGCTCAGGGGGCACCTGAGTGTCTCAGCAGCGCTCTCCATCCACCCAGTGCTGGCAGCCAGCCTCCCACCTGGCTGAACAGAGCCTCAGCTGCAGGCCAGCATCTCATCGCTGAAGGGCCACAAAGGCCGAGACCCAAAGAACACCAGCTAACGAAGACAACGGCCGGTCCTCCCGGCACGCAGATGACACGACGTCCAGTTTCTGCCGCGGTTCTCTCAAAGGTGCTTACCTAGCTGCTTGCACGTTTTTTCTGAACAGTGCTTCCCCAAGTCCCGGAACTCCATTGTAAGAGCGTGTCCCAAATACAGACGGCAGAGTAAGACGCCACCTGCGAGAGTTAGAGAAGCTCAGGAGAAAAGCAACGATGGCCCGAACTGTCACCAGGATTTAGGTCACAGCTGATCAAAGTAAACACACGCCCAAGTCAGCTGGGCTCCCACAGGTGACTAAAGCCTCACAACTCTTCTCTTTTAGCAAAAAGAAAATAGCCGCCTTAGGATAAGTACCAGCTCCTTCAGAATTAACCCCATTAAAACACAGGTTGTTTTTCAGTCCTTTTAATTTCTAGTTTATGAAGCTCAACCTGAATTTAGGTTTTCATTAATCCAATTTTGCTTCATATTGATAAGGACATCTCATATTCAATTTGCACAGTCGCCAAAGGAGGTTTCAGCCTTGGTGAACTTTAAATCCCCATTCCACCTACTGAATATTCTTGTTGACATAAACAAAACTCCGTTACCAGGTGCTAAATCCCATTAATTAACTGCACGAACCCGGAGAGATTCCACTCGGTCCCCTCTTGCTCTAACTCCCTGATGCATTGAGTCTTTCTTAGAATTTACTCCTTAATGACCATCAGCCTGGAGTTGACAGGGGGAAGGGCAAGAAGTTAACCCACCAGTGGAAAACAGGCATAGAAACGGCGAGGCCACTGCACTTGAGCGAAAACTGAATCCCCGGGGCGCCTCACAGGCTCCCTTCGCATCAGGAACCCACTCTCGAACTCCGGCCCCTCCCAGAGTCCACGTCCCCAGGGCCTTCTCCGGGCTCGCCCGTCAGCGCTCTCCGCTCCCGGGGGTGTCCCCGGCTCACGCCCGCAGGCCTCGGGTTAGAGCGCCACTGACGCCCGCCTCACCCTGGACCCTCCTTCCCCAGGACCCGCTCGCTCGGCTTCCCACGGCAGCTTCGCACGCGCCTCTCGGCTCCAGGGGTCAGCGACACCGAGCGGGTGTGCGGGAACCGCTCCATCGAGGACCGAGCAGAGACCCACCTCAGTCCCGCCGGGGGCGCGCTGTCGGCGATGCGTGCGCGGAGCGAGAGCGCCGGTGTGCCGGGACACGGGCGCGCTGCCGTCCGAGGTCTGCGGCCCGGCCGGACCCCCGCCCGGCCCCTGCAAGAGGCCCGGGCAGCCGCCGAGGAGAGTGGAAGGCGGCGGAGCCCGAGAGCTTGAGCCTCCCGTCCGCCGTCGGCCGCGGAGAACGAGGCCAAAGGAGGCGGAGACCAGAGCCCGAACGGCGAGCGCGGCCGGCCCGAGCCCACCGAGGAGCGGCATCGCGGCGCCCTGCCCCCGGGCCGTTTATCCGCAGCCGCCGGGCCCGAGCGCTACTGCCGAGCGGGCGTTCCCGGCGCGCCCCGACACGTCACCGCGCGCCGACCAATCGCGCCCTGCCGCGGCGAGGCGTTCCCGGCGCGCCCCTACACGTCACCGCGCGCCGACCAATCGCATCCTCCGCCGCCCGCGCACGCCCCGCCTCTTCTCGAACAGTCGCGCGGCTTCTCGGAGCTGCCGAGTCACGGAGAGGCCCGTCCGCGCGGGCGCGTTGGGCGTGCCGGGGCGTTTCCCCGCGCGGGGCGCCGGAGCCGCAGGGCCGTCGGTACGGGCGGCGGGGAGAGCACCTGGGCGCTGACTTTGGAGTCACGGGTGAACTTGAGCAAGAGGGCAAGTTCACAGACGGCGAAACCTCAGGGTCGCCTGCGCGGTCCTCCGTGTGCGCCGTCTCCCTCAGCCTTGCTCTGGGCGCCTGGGGAGCCTGCACCTGCCGCCCTTGGCGCCCCGTCTCGCCACTCCTGTCGCCCGCTTGTTTTCCCTCCGTGACCGCTCAGGCGCGCAGTTGCTGGCGACCCCACGTTAAGGCCCCACCCGCAGACCCCGCCTGGCTTTTTGTCGCGTCTCCTCTGCTCCAGGAGCTCATCTGCTGTTAGTGTCAGTCTCGTCCTGTCCCCGACGGGCTTTATTAAGTCACAGACTCTCATCAGTATAACGTGACTCTCAGGACGGGCGTCAGGTCCCGTTTCCTTGGTGACACCACGGGGATGGTGCCGTGCTCATCACCGGCGCAGGATCGCGCCCCATCCTGCCACCGGACGTGTTCATTTTGACTACCCAGGCCTCACGTTTGCCCAGTGTCTCCACTTTTTCATTTGTGAACAATTTCCCTTGACCATTTAGTTTTTAAGTAAGAATCAGAATTCACATCAACTTCAGGGAAGGTCTGGAGAAGAAGTGAGTGGACACCTGAGGGTGTAACAGGTGAGCATCTGGCCCACCTCAGTCCTTCCTGACCCTGATCTGGCCAAGACCACACCACACTACCCTGAAAACAAGACCATCAAGTCAGCTTTTGGTCATTACTGAACGCCTGCAATGCTAAAGAGAGAGATGCTGGGCCTCCCTGGTGGCTCAGGGTGAAGAAGCCGCTTGCCAATGGAGGAGACACGGGCTCCATCCCTGGTCCAGAAGATCTCACATGCGTGGAGCCACTAACCCGTGCGCCACAACTGTTGAGCCTGGGCTCCTCTGAGCGCATGTGCCACAGCTACGGAAGCCCACACGCCCTGGGGCCTGTGCTCTGCACCAGAGGAGCCGCTGCGGCGAGCAGCCCCTGCACACACAGCTGGAGCAGGCCCAGGCACTGCAGTGACGCGGCGTTAGGTGGCCACTGTACACCGAAGTTACTCACACACCACGATCAAGGGCTTCCTGTGGTGTCCTCCGAGAACTGCTCTGCACTCAGCTGGGGACAAAGGGCCTTGAGTGCTACGGCAATGGCAGATGGGAGGGGAGGCAGGCCTCAGAGCCCTAGTTAGCAACCCTGAAGAAGTGCCAGTTGGGAGAAGAGGCCACGTGCCTGTCTAGACACGCTGCCCCTTGATGAGCCACAGCTCTCTGCTGTGGCCCCCATTTTACCTGCAAGGGGACAGGTGCAGAGCTGACCAGGGACAGACCCAAGAGGAGCCAGGATTCAGACTCACCTCGGAGTCCACATTCCTGACCCCCTTGTGCTGCCTGCACTGGCTGGGGGTGAGGATGGAGGGGCAGCTGGGAGCTGGGTCGTCAGGACCCCGAGGGCCACGAAAAGATCTCAAACTTTGAGTACAGAGAGGTAGTGCTGAAAAGTTTTAAAGAAGCCCTTGAGGGGTGGGCAGGGAACGCTTATATACTTTATGCAACTGAATGAAAAATAGTTTCAACTTCCTTGATCTTCTAAAATTGAACTCCACTTTTCTTTGGAGCCCCAGTCGCCTGCCCTAGGCAGACACGTGTCCTGTCCCATCACTGAGCGTCCAGTCTGTTGAGATCCAGTTCCTCTCGTGACCTCAGTCACTTCAGGGCTGCTTCCTGTAACCCCTCTCCTTCAGTGGCTCCGGGGTTTGGGGAAGCACAGGTGACCCCATGGCAGTGCAGGGCAGGGTGGGGAAACCTGGCCACAACCTCTGGTCACATGCAAGCACCTGTTGCTGGGGTCAGGACTTCCGCCATGACCTCAGATCAGGAGTTCACACCAACCTGTCCTGACCCCGGGTTCCGGGTTCAGTGACCCTCTCTGCCCTCCACACTGGGGTCTGCAGGGCTGGGGGGCGCCTGTAGCTTATGTGCGGGGTGGGGGGTGTGGCTCGAGGGCAGCAGTGGAGGCCCTGTCCCTGCCTGGCCGCACCCCAGGCGTCCTGCACCGCGCTCTCACTGTGCCAGCGCAGAGGTGTGGGCTGCCCCCCGAGGGTCGGGTGGGAGAGTAGGCATGGACCCCGCTTGCCTTCAGGTTATCCCCCTCCTCGCGAGCTGTGTGCCATCTGAGGGCTGCAGTTTGTGCGGGGGGTTGGTTCTCAGGGATCCAGGCAGCATCACAAGCTCTGAGTCCTCCCTGTCGAAGCTCCAAGGGGCTTCTCAGGTGGTCCAGTGGTTGGGAATCCGCTTGCCCATGCAGGGAGGGATGTGGGATTCGATCCCTGGTCCGAGAGGATCCCACACATGCGCCCTGGCTACTGAGCCCGCGGGCCTGGAGCCTGTGCCCCACACCAAGAGGAGCCGCCACAGTGAGAAGCCCGCGCATGGCAACGAAGACCCAGTGCAGCCAGGAGAGACTGAAGAGAGGAAGGAAAGCGCACCAAGCCCCCCAGCCTTGGCAGCTGCGCCCTCCTTGCGCTGTGGGCCTTTCTCTCACATCATTGCCTTGGCTTTCTTGCTCTACGGGTGAATCTCACAAGCTTGGCTTCACGATTCCCTTCCCTCTGTCTTGAAAGCCTCTCTTTTAAGACTCTGGCTTGCTATGAGCTCTTAAAAGATTAGGTTAAAACTTAAATCTGAACAACAATTTTAAAATATATATTTTGTGTTTTTATTTTTGGCTGTTGGGTCTTCATTTGAGTAGCAGCTTCTTATGGCTAGACAGATGCATTCATGGAGTGTGACTGTTGCCACAAATGATGGTGGAAAACTTCTCAGTGATGGAGGAGAGAAAACACACTGACGCTGTGCATGCCATGCACCTTGTACTTGGAAACGTGTGTTTGGTCGCCGTTGGTGGAAGGCAGACAGATGGAGAGGCTGGGGCAGAAGCTGGGAGGGCAGCTACGAGGCTGTGGCTGTGGCCCAGGCGCCAGAGATGATGGCAGCCATGGGCGCCTTGGAGACAGCGCTTTGCCCACCTCCACCACTCCCCTGTAGGCAGGGCGTGAGCGTGTGGCCCAGGGGAGTGGCTCCTGGAAAAGATTCCTCCCTGTTAAAAGAGAGATACTCATGAGGACATAGCCCACTTCTAGATGATGTTCTTGTGATGCTTGAAAGTAGCCTTCTCACTAATTCGTAGGGCAAAGCTTAAGGACCAAGCCAAGCACTGGGGGTGGCCTCGCCAAAGGCGGAGAGCACCCGGGTCGAGGGTTACCTTGTTGAGCTGACCATCGGCTTCCTGGCCTCAGGACACAACAGTGTACATCCTTATTCTGCAAGGTGTTGCTCGCATTTTTTTTTTTTTTTGGAGCCAAAGCATTCTCACCGACACATGGAATCAGTCCAGGATGTATCCGCTATTCTGTGGGGAAGAGAGAAAAGTTGGCAAATAAGCACATGGATATGTGAGTCTGGAACCCTGAGAAGAGGTTCGGTCTGGAAAAAGAAGGCTGGAAATCATCAGCGTAAAGATGATTAAACCCACAAGTGCGGGCTGCCTCAGGAAAGGACACACGTGGAGGAGAGGGCTGGGCGCCCAGTGTTTACAGATCGGAGAGAGACACACCAGGCCGAGAGGGAGCGAGAGGGAGGAGCCGGGGTGGGGGAGAGACCGGGAGGGCCTGTGGGTTGCCGGCCTCCAACTCCTGCACTGTGACACGCCACCCCTGCTGCCTTCAGAGGACGGGGCGGGGGGCGGGGGCAGTGGGGCGAAGGGCAGGGGCACACGTGGCATTGGGAGGAGGCCTTTGTGCCTGAGGGGGCAGCTGCTGCCCCACCTCCTGCCCATCCAGCTGCTCACGCGGGCGACTCTGGACCACCCGTTTCCCCAGGACACGGTCTCCTCTGCCGGACACACAGTCGGCGTGATCCTGACGTTTGTAATTCGTATCCTCAGCAAATGTTGATGGGGTGCCTGCTGTGTGGACAGCGTCCTGCTTGGCCTCAAGACAATCAGAGATTCAGCCGGGTCCCTGTCCCTGCCCAGGGGCTTAGAGTCAGGGTCTTGGAGGAAAAAGCTCCCCCACCCTACCCTGAGACAGCGGGCATCAAGTGTAAACACTGTGCTTGTGAGATGCAGGCCAGAGGCTGTAATCACTGGGGTTCAGAGGACGCCCTCCAAAGAGCCAGCCTGGGGAAGTGGGGCCGGGTGTCTAGGAAGCCTCACGGGGGAGGTGGGGCCTGAGAGGAGGGCAGGCTCCCACAGGACCTGAAGGCAGGTGGCGGCTACGGGCAGGGAGAGCTGCCCACGCCGAGGCTGTGTCAGCAGGACTCATGACTGTGGGAGACAGGAACCCCCTCGAAACGGGGGCTTCCCAAAGGAGAGCATCTTGGCTCCTCCCTGGAGATGTGCCGGGGTCCAGGGACTCAGATGCGCCCTCCACTTTGTGAGGTGGGTGGAGCTAGGGGAGGGAGCGCCAGCCCCCCAGCGTCTGAGACAGAGGCAGGGGGACGCTGGCGTGCTCTCATGGGTAACACACGAGGTGACGAATACAGGCTGAGACGCTTCTGAGCGAAAATGGGCTGCTAGTGGTGATTCTGTCGGGACTGCAGGCACGCAGGGACTCCATCAGTGAAAGGCCACCCTAGTCATGTACTCTCGTGGGGCTGCTCCCACCCCGGCAGGAATCCCCAGGCTCCCACACAGCAGTAAGAGGCCCTCCCCAGAAAGGCAGGGGTCTCTCAGTCCTGAGTGCACGCGTGCGTCTGCCTATCACGGCCTTGGGCGGGAGATGGGGACCACCGTAACCTGAGGGAGGCCGCTCAGCCTGCAGGAGCCTGTCCTGGGCTCCCAAGCAGGCAGGAAGCAGCTGCATGCACCAGAGATGACCTCCTGTTTTCTCCCATCTCGTAATTTTGAGATGTGGTGTTATCTCGCTCAGGGACCCCGCTGATCCTGGAATCTGGGTCACATGACTCCTGCCCACTCCAGCCTCTGACAATAAGCGCAAGCAAGTGCTTCAGTTCCAATATCCTCCGTGTATTGTCAGAAGGGCCCCCAGAAGAGTGCTTTGTTCACTGCGAATCCGGGCTGAGTGGCTGCTGGGTGGTGACTGTGCGTGTAAAGTTCTGTCTGTGTGGGAGGCCCGGAAGCAACGTTAGGAGAGAAGCGATGAGGCAGAGTGGGCTGAAGACACCCACGCGAGGGCTTTGCCTTTTCCACATTTAAGTTTTTTTTTCTAAACATGTAAACACAAACAGTGGTTATAAATATCTGTAATTATAAGCCGTTAAAAAAGACTTCATGTATTTCTTTTCAATTATTTATTGGGCCGTGTCAGGTCTCAGTTCCTGCCCACAACGTCCTCCTTGTGTCACGCAGGGTCTTCCAGTGTGGCGCACGGGCCCTCTAGGGGGCGCTCTGGCCCGGGGCGCGGGCTCGGTGGCTGTGGCGCACGGGCCCTCTAGGGGGCGCTCTGGCCCGGGGCGCGGGCTCGGTGGCTGTGGCTCCGGGCTCTAGCGGCTCTGCAGCACATGGCATCTGGGCTCTCTGACCAGGGATAGAGCCTGCGTCCGCTGCACTGCAAGGTCTGCCAGGCGGATTCTAAACCACTGAGCCCCCAGGGAAGTCCCTCTTTTCCTTTTCTTCTTGTGAGGACATTTTCAGCCTCCTTTCAGAGTCAGCCCTGCGCTGACTGGGCGGCCGAGGCTGTGCGTGAGTCCCCTTCGCCCTAGGGGTCCCATCCGCTGGGGCCCGCGGCCACTCACGTGATGGGAGTAGATGAAAACGCTCCTCCTCCCGCCGAGAGGAGCCTTCAGCCCGGTCCCGTTCCCCCAGACCGTGCCGCGGGCGGTGTGTGTCCTCGACTCAGGGCCCACGGAAGACAGGCGGGGAGCCCCCAGCACACCCGGAAGGGCAACTGGAACCCGGCCGGACCTGCAGGTCCCTTGGCAGTGCCACCAGCCCTCCTCCCCTAGTTTCCAGACGTGCGGGCCTGGGGAAGCCGAGCCGGGCTGGGGGTCCTCTGAGCTGTCTGCGCAACACTTCTGGGATCTGAAATGATTTCATTGTGAAAAGTTGAAAGCGAAGCTGTCTGTCTGCAGATAACAAAACTTCTGCTCTTTTTGCAAGCCTGCCTGTTGTAAAGGCACCTGGTGGCTGTATCCTGGAGCAGAACAGGAAGGGCAGCTGCCCTCTCTACTGGCTGGGAGTGAAACTCTTCCCCATGACTTCTGGGGGGACAGGAAAGCACCTTGTGACCTGTGCACGTTACCCCGAAACCCCCACCTTCTGCAACCTTCACAACTGCAGCTAAAACATCCTGACCGCAAATCCAGCCAAGTACTGTTGCACTCTCATGCTTTTGCCAAAAAACAAACCAAAACAAAACTTCATCTTCAAAAAGACTCATAGAAAGGACTCACGAGTACGTGCCTCATGCTGTCGCTTCAGCCGTGTCTGACTCTTTGCCACCCCATGGACTGTGGCCAACAGGCTCCTCCGTCCACGAGCTTCTCCAGGCAAGAATACTAGAGTGGGTTAGCCACTTCCTCATCCAGGGGATCTTCCCCACCCAGGGGTCAAACCTGCCTCTCATATCTGCTGCATCGGCAGGTGGGTTTTTCACCACTGTTGACACTTTGGAAACCCTTTTGACAAGTACAGATTTCCTATAACTTTCAGATCATATCGCTGAACTGGGTAAGAAATTAAAGAATTCTAATGGAAAATCTGATGGCTTCATAAAACTGTTGCCAGAAGATTAAAATCAAGTATTAGTCACATAGGACTGAATGAACTGGTGAATATGGTTATAACTTTTTGATGTTTGTGTGAAAATTTTACTGGGTTTTAATCTAGTTTTCCAGCTATAAGAAAACCCTTCCCCTCAAGACAATTGTGCCTTAAAGCAGTTTGGTAAATGGCGCCTTTGTGAGTGGAGCTGACACGTTCATCTTTGTGGGCATTTTTTGCTTGTTTATTTGGGTACGTTCTTTCTGAACATTTTTTGCTCATTTATTTGGGTGTGTCAGGCCACGGCTGCCGTGAGGTCTAGCCCCCTGGCCGACACTGACCCCGGGCCCCTGCCCTGGGAGCACAGTCTCAGCTACTGGATGATGAGGGAAGTCCCAGTAGTTCATTTAAGAAACAGGCAATTCGGGGAGTCCCTGGCAGCCCAGGGGCTAAGACTTGGCTTTCCCTGTCGTGGCCCAGGTCAGCCCCTGGTCGGGGCACTAAGATCCCACAGGCCTTGAGGCGCAGCCAAAAGAGAGAGGCGATTGCTGTCTCCTAAGGAGGCTGGTCAGCGCAGACACACAGCACACGCGAGAGGGCGGGGGGCTCAAAGGGGCCAAGAAGATGCTCATTTCTACTGTATTTCATGAACACTGATGTCATTAACTTCCCCTTTCTGTCATTAATCTTTCAGGAGAAAACATAAAGTGGTCAATTAAAAACACTTTCTTTTAATTTTCTTCTCTGGCCAGGGTTCCCCCCGTTGTCCATTTCTTAAGTCACTGCTGGGGCTTCCCTGGTGGCTCAGCAGCTATGGCTTCAGGCTCCCAGTGCAAGGGGCGGGCGCGACCCCGGGTCCGGAAACTAGATCCTGCATGCCACAGTGAGGATCCCAGTTGCCACAGCTCAGACCCGGTGTGGCCGAATAATTATATGTTTTTAAAAACTGACTAGCTTGTCGCTGACAGTTGATAGCATTTCCATATCATCAGTGTTCTTGGTTGTTAACTGTTGCTCTGATTGGAGCCGCCTCCAGTCCCTCCAGCCTCCGGGTCCCTGGCCTGAAATCCCCGAGAACTCAGGGCACAGCTCAGGGCCAACGGCAGCAACGCAAAGCCACCCTTTCGTCTCCCCAGTGTTGGTTCCTGAGGGGATTCTGAGTCCGTGGCGACCAGCCTGGCTGCCCAGTGATGCGACATTGCTTCCCAGGCTGACCCCTCGGCTGTCCCCAAATCATCGCCTGAAATATAAAGCCGCCTGTGCCCTGGCAGCTCCGTTCTGAAGACAGGGTGCAGTGTGTGTGGCTGACCGGCTGCTATATGCGTTCGTTATTTGAATCCATGAATACTGGCTAGGACTGCCACACTTTCTTTAATCCGCAAACATTAGCCCCAGACTGAGAGGGACCGTTTCCCACTGCAGCCTGGAGGGAAAGGAGGCTGTCCTTTGTTCTGGCTGCCACACCTCAAGGAGGTCTGTGCCTCCGCCTTTAGCCTAGGGGGTGTTCAGGCCACCCAGCCAGGGGTCTGATGAAGACTTGATCCAACAGCCTGCTTTGCTGGGAGCTGTTGTGGGGGGAGCATGCGATTTGAGTTTGTAAGCTTCAGGGAGAGTGAAAACATGTACGCTAAAACATAAAAAGAGGGCTTCCCTGGTGGCTCAGTGGTGAAGAAGCCACCTGGCAATGCAGGAGACACAGGTTCGATCCCTGATCCGGGAAGATCCCACAAAGCGCAGAGCAGCTCCGCCCGCGCGCCTGTGCTCTGGAGCCCGGGAGCCGCAGCTACTGAGGCTGGAGGGCCCGAGCCCCTGCCCTGCAGCGAGAGGAGCCCGAGCAGCCGCGAAGGCCCAGCACGGCCAGCACTGAGCACACGACTGTTTCTTAAGGGAGCCCAACCCAGAGCAGCGCCTGGGCAGACAATGAAGGACTCGAGGCCAGGGAGCGGGCTGTTCCTCCAGGGGAGCACGTCCCGGCTGGAGCCGTCCCAGGGGCTGCCGTGGAGCTGGCAGGTGGGCCTCGGAGAGGCCGTGGGACGCTGGCCAAGGTGCGGGGGGTGTGGGGGGGTCACTGCTGCTGATGCACGTGGGCGGCGGGAGCGCGGAGGACCCTCCCAGGGCACCCCTCCTCTTGGGCAATACTCCTAGGGCAGAACTCAGCCACGGCAGCAGTCAGTGGGCACTGCCTGCCGGGCCATCTGCCCCGGCGTCACAGGGCATGAGGGGAAGCTTTCACGGGTCTGGGATCTGAAGGAAGGTCCCAACCCTCAAGGTCTTCCCCAGAGGGACTCGGGTTCAAACCCCATGTCACTTACACTCGCAGAATTCGTCCTCTAAGATCAGAGATCGTCCTGTCTCCTTGCTGCTGACGGCCCACCCGCAACGAGCCGAATCGCGTTGATTTGTCCGTTTCGTGATGCTGTGACGCGGTTGGGAGTTCTGCCGGAGGGGGAGAAGCGACGAGGCTCGCGCGAGCACGTGTGCTCGGGAGGGGCAGGGGAAGCAGGTGCGGGCCCCTGGGCAGCGGCCTCTGCCAGCCCCAGGCCCCAGAAGCCCCAGCAAAGCCCAGACGCTCCTCTGGAAAGGGCTCCTGTGCTTCTGTGCCAGCAGCTGAGGCTGTGAACACACAGACTGTAGCGGTAAATTGCCAGGCCGCTCCTCCGTCATCAGGGCAGGCGATGGGCCTCCGGACAGGACCGCGGATCCCCACGGCTGCCACGGGCCCTCCTCTGAGGCACTGCCGGGGGGCTGTGTCAGTGGCTCAAACAGTGGCGCCAAGGCTCTGCTGCCGGAAAGGTGAACCCCACTGGGAACACGCGTGCAGCCCCTTCCAGAGTTCAGCGACCCTCACCAGGAACACGTGTGCAGCCCCTTCTGGAGGTCAGCAGGCAGCCTCTCGGAGGAAGCATGAGGTCAGGGCCCCGTGGGGAGCAGATGCCTCTGGCTCAGCGAAGGGAGGGAGCCCATGCTGGCAGCCCCATGTGCCCCACCTCGAGCCCCCGGCCACCAAACTGCTCTGCTCCTAGCGGCGGATGCCATCTGGGGGACCGCGTGGGAACTGCGCCTGAGCCCTCCTCCCACAGCCTGCCCGTGTGCCTCTGCACAGACCTTGACCTGACCCTCCAGTCTCCTTCCCGGCCCCTGAGAGCACGGCCACGTCACTGACCTCTGCCCGGGGCCGCTGTCCTTCACCCCATGGATGATGGAGACCCAAAAGACAGCGATGGTGTCTGAGGCTCTGGCCACAGGGAGATCTGCCCACCTCTCCGGGCCACCTATGGTCCCCCAAAGTTTGCCGCTGTTAGGAGTTGTCTTTTTAAGCTACAGATTTCATTTTCCAACACAGTTTTAGGTTTCCCCGATTATTCTCATCTGGCCTTGGCAAGGTGGATTTGCTGCGATTGATGATCCAGTGTCTATACACCAGTGTTCACTAAAACCATAATTACGTTCAAGTTCTTTCCTTGTGTGGCTCGCTTCTGTGGGTTCTAACAAAGAGGGCGACCTCAGTGTCCACCAGTGCGTTATCATTCCGAGCTGCTTCACTGCCAGAACCCCTGCGCTCCCCACTCCCCTCCCTGCCAAGCACTGTTCCAGGGTCTCTGTGGCCCTGCCTTCTCCGGAGGGTCGTGGAGGGGGAGTCACATGGCCTGTGGCCTTTTCAGACTGGCTCCTGCCCTCAGCGATGACGCGCGTTCAGGGCTCCTCCAGTCTGACGGCTCATCACTTCTCAGCGCTGAATGATCCTCCACCGTCTGCATGGACGAGAGCTTGCCATCCATCGCCCGCGGAAGGACACCTGGGCTACTTTCAGGTTTCGCAGTAATGACGGGGGCTGCTGCAGGCACTCACGCGCAGTGTCCGTGCGGGCGTGTGGGGTCCGCCACGGGGGTGGACGCTGAGGGCGCGGCTGCTGGATCAGGTGGGGGGTGTCCGTCCCGGGGGTGGGCGCTGAGGGCGCGGCTGCTGAATCAGGTGGCGGGTGTCCGTCCCGGGGGGTGGCCGCTGAGGCCGCGGCTGCTGGATCAGGTGGTGGGTGTCCGTCCCGGGGGGTGGCCGCTGAGGCCGCGGCTGCTGGATCAGGTGGTGGGTGTCCGTCCCGGGGGGTGGCCGCTGAGGCCGTGGCTGCTGGATCAGGTGGCGGGTGNGGGTGTCCGTCCCGGGGGGTGGCCGCTGAGGCCGCGGCTGCTGGATCAGGTGGTGGGTGTCCGTCCCGGGGGGTGGCCGCTGAGGCCGTGGCTGCTGGATCAGGTGGCGGGTGTCCGTCCGGGGGGTGGACGCTGAGGGCCGCGGCTGCTGGATCAGGTGGGGGGTGTCCGTCCCGGGGGGTGGATGCTGAGGGCCGCGGCTGCTGGATCAGGTGGGGGGTGTCCGTCCCGGGGGTGGACACTCGCTGAGGGGCGCGGCTGCCAGGTCCGGCGCCCTTCTGCTCTTGTAAGGAGACCCCCGCCTCTTCACCGGCACGGCCGCCACTCCTGCGGCTCCCTGTCGTCAGCAGCGTGTGCTGTTGCCCATGCTGTAGATTTCCGCCTTTCCGACAGGCCTGCAGAGGCGTCTCGTGGTTGTTTGAACTTTCATTTCCCTGAACTTGTGCCACGAGCATCTCATCACACACTCACGTGCCATACGCGTATATTCCTGGTGAAGTCTGTTCAGACCTTCCACCCTGTTTTAAGGTGGGTTTGCTGTCTTCCTGTTGCTCTTTAGGAATTCTGTGTGGGTGCAAATTCTTTATTATCACTTATCCCGGCTGTGTGGGGCCGCTCTCTCGCTGTGGAGCACGGGCTCCAGGGCACAGGGCTTGGTGGCTGTGGTGCACGGGCCCCGCTGCTCCGAGGCACGTGGGGTCTCCCAGGCCAGGGGCTGGCCCCATGTCCCCTGCGACGGCAGGTGGACTCTTTACCGCTGAGCCTCCAGGGAAGCCTTCGCATGCAAATTTCTTATCAGACAACGCTGCTTTCTGAACATCTCCTCCAGCCTTCGACTTGTCTTTTCATACCTTTAGTATGCTTTTGACAGAGCATGTGTTTTTGATTTTAATAAAGCCCAATGTATCAATATTTTCATTCATACGTCACGTTTTTGCTGTTGTATTTAAACATCATCGCCAACAAAAGCAGACATATAGAGAAACAGAACAGAATAGAGAGCCCAGAAGTAACTCACCAATGGGCGATTAATCCTCAACAAAAGAGGCAAGAATATACACTGGAGAAAAGACAGTCTCTTCAGCAAGCAGTGCTGGGAAAGCTGGACAGCCATCTTAACATCAGTGAAGTCAGAACACACCCTCTCTCCACACTCAAAACAAACTTGAAATGGCTTAAAGATCTAAATATAAGACATAACATCACAAACCTGCTAGAAAACAGGCGAAACATCTGTGGACATGAAACCGGAGCAGTGTTTCCTTAGATCAGTCTCCCAAGGCGAAAGAGATCAAAGCAGGGACGTCACTGGAGGTCCAGTAGCTCAGACTCTGACCTTCCACTGCAGGAGACTCAGGTTCAGTCCCTGGTCCAGAACTAAGATCTCTCATGCCACGACATGGCCAAAGGAAGAAAAGTCTACAAACAACAAGCGCTGAGAGGCTGTAGCGAAAAGGGAGCCTCCTCCACTGCTGATGGGCCTGCAAGCTGCTGCAGTCACTTGGAGAACAGTCTGAAGCGCCCCTAACTGGAACTAGAGCTGCCGTGTGACCCAGCAAGTCCCCTCCTGGGCTCATGTCAGGAGAAAAGCCCTAACTGGAAAGGACACACCCACCCCAGTGTTCACAGCAGCCTTATTCACAATCGCAAAGCATGGAAGCAACCTCAATGTCCACAGTCACTGCAGGTGAGAGGACAAAGATGCTGTATACATACATATGTGCTCCTCAGCCATAAAAAAGAGTGAGATAATGCCATCTGCAGCAACACAGAGGACCTAGAGGGCACCATGCTAAGTGAGTAAGTCAGAACGAGAAAGAAAATGCATGATATTCCTTACATGTGGAATCTAAAAAACAATACAAATGGATTTATTTACAAAACAGAAACAGACACACAGACATAGCAAACAAACACGGTCACCAGAGGCGCGTGAGGCGGGGGAGGGGCAGCCTAGGGCTCAGAGCAGCACACACACACGACTGTGGACACGGTCACCAGAGGCGCGTGAGGCGGGGGAGGGATAAACGAGGGTCTCAGGCTAACACTTACACACATGACTATATAGACAGGTAAACAGCGAGCACTGGCTATGTAGCACAGGGAACTATGATCAGTACCTTATAATAAAACACAGTGGGAAGAGTCTGGAGTTGTACACCTGAAACCAACACAATATTATAAATCAACTGCCGTTAAAACGAAACAGAGCCTCGTCATCAGCAAGCCAGAGCCATCTAGACTTTTAGAAGTTCTTAGTGTTGCATTGCACAGTGACATGGTTTGAAGTGGTGATCGACTTTGCTCATTTTGTGCAAGGCTTAAAGCCTGTGCCGAGTTTTTTCTTTTCTTTTTTCATGTGGATATCCACCTGTTCCAGCTGCATTTGTTGGGAAAACCGTTTCCACCATTAAAGTGCCTTCACTCCTTTGTCAGAGGTCAGCTGACTAGACTCGTCTGGGGCTATTCTGGGCTCTTGTTCTGTTCCATTGGTCCATTTGTCTCATGTTGCTAACGCCACACTGTCATGACTACTGGAGCTCTGCAGTGAGGCAGCGCTAAGAGCCGGAGCAGCTGTCTCCCTGGACATGCCAGGGATGCGCAGAGTTCAGCCCGCAACCTTCAGTGCAAGGTCTGCATCACCACCCACACTGTGGGTCGTCTGGCTCCAAAGGACCGCTTTATTTTTACAGTATTTATTTAATTTGGCTGTGCTGGGCTTCCCAGGTGGCATTAGTGATAAAGAACCCACCGGTCTATGCAGAAGACATGAGATGCGGTTTTGATACCTGGGTCGGCAAGATCCCTGGGAGAAGGGAAAGGCAACCCACTCCAGTATTCCTGCCTGGAGAATCCACGTGGCTGCAGTCCACGGGGTCACGCAGAGTCGGACACGACTCCGCGACATAGCACACATGGGTCTTCACTGTGGCATGTGGAACTGGGGTCTAGCTCCCCGACCAGGGGTTGAACCCGGCCTCTTGCATTATGAGCTCAGAGTCTCAGACACTGGATCACCAGGGGGTCTCCAGAAGCCCTCTCTGTTTACAGGTGAGGCTGGAGCCTGTGTGGTAAGCCCAGACCACCTGCCGTTAGAACTTTAGAGACAATAAGAAAACCTGAACACCCTCATCTGCACCTTGAAGGGTGTAGCAGTGGAGAACTGAAAAGTAATTTTTATTTAAAAATATTAACCGAGCAATTAGGGTAGGAATCGTGATTTCTTGCCCAAGGAGAGAAAGTGAAAGGGAGGAGGGAATACAGAAAAGCTACCTGAAGGGTGCTTGGCTGCTAAGCCGCTCTCACGACCTCTGCTTGCAAGGATACCTTCTTGCCTGGCATTCAGGTAGACTTGATCATATTGTCAATAATCAAATTGTCAGGGAAAGATTAAAACTGCTTAATGAAGTAAGGACAAAGGCTAGGAGATGAGCTGCCCATCTGTCAATAGGGACAGAAGCAAGGACTAGAAACCAGTGGGCGGCTTAGACTGGTATTTTTAGAATCCCACTTGAAAGCGATAAGGATTCTAAAAACAGGAAAATGGTAAATGCTTTGTAAGTCAGTAAAGGCTCACAGCCAGTCTCATGTCCTTTGTAAAGAAACTGTTACCAGTGACTTGGGAGGATTTAGCTGTGAAATTACTTGAGAAGCGGAATTTGATCTGAGACAGGCAGCCTAGATTTACGGGAGGAAACACGCCCATAGTTGTGATGGAGATTTTAAAAGATATTGTATTCACAGCAGACCATGAGGTTGCTCTGTGCAGCCTGGCTCTGTGAAGAATCTGGTAATGCTCTGTTTAAAGATTTATTCTGAAGGTAAGAAATGGGAAAAGACATGAGAAGCAATATTGTGTGTCCAGAACCCAGCATCTTCATGGGGATGCTCACGCCTGCCTCACTGGCGGCAAAGCCAAGATGACTCATTCATTGTCCTCCTGGCTGTGCACAGAGGCTCATCTGGGGCAGGACCTTGCTCATGGATTAATATGTGCACAGGCTGACAGATGACCCCTGTGTCACCAACACCTGTTTAAGCAGGAAGTCTAAGCAGTGAGGAATGACTCCTATGTGTTGCTAAAGCCAGCCTCCTTCCCCTTCCTTTTTTACTTTTTATTTCTCCATCGCTGGCTGTGCTGGGCCTTCGTTGCGGGCGCGGGCTCTCTCGAGTTGCGGCGAGCAGGGCCCACTCGCTGATTGCCGCGCTCGGGCTTCTCATCGCGGTGGCTTTTCTTATCGCGGAGTACCGGCTCTCAGGTGCACCGGCTTCAGTACCTGTGGGTCCCGGGCCCCAAGGCACAGGCTCAGGAGCTGCGGCGCACGGGCTTAGCTGCTCCGCGGCATGTGGGATCTTCCCGGATCAGAGGTCGAATTCGTGTCTCCTGCACTGGCAGGTGGATTCTTTACCACTGAGCCACCAGGGAGGCCCCCTTCCCCTTCTTTTTCACTGGAAAGAGCAAGCGCTTCTTTCCGTGAAGGGAGCCAGCTTCAGAGTCCCTGGCGAGGCCTTTCCCTGAGGACGAGATGGCTGGAAATGCCCCCTGGGCAGACAGAGGCGCTGAGGGGCAATGGGAGGCAGGATCAAACGTGCAAAGAGAAAAAGAAAAAAACGGGCCAACTGGACTTCACAAAATTAACATTCTGTGCACCAAAAGACAGTATCAGCAAACTAATAAGGCAACTCAGAGAATGAGAGAAAATGTTTGCAATCCATGTATCTGATAAAGGGTTAATATCTGGGATACAGAGAGAACTAAGCTCAACAAGAAAAAAAGCAAACGACCTGATTCTAAAATGGGCGGAGGACCTGAACAGACATTTCTCCAAAGAGAATAGATGAGCGGGCCGAAGCGCACGAAAAGACGCTCGGTCACCGATTATGAGGGCGATGCAAACGGACACTCCAGTGGGCTGCACCTCACGCCTATCAGAATGGCCACGACTTACGGAGGAAGAATGGCACTTGCCCAGGGGCCCAGTGGCTAGGACTCAGGGCCTTCACTGCTGGCTCCTGGGTTTGAGCCTTGGTCGGGAATTAAGATCCTGCAAGCTGCAGATTAAAGAAAAGATCACGTTCACTGCAACGGAGATCGAAGACCCCGAGTGCCGCCACTATGGCCTTGCGCCACCAAAGGAGTAAATCAACACCTGTGCGTGCTGCGTGCTAAGCCGCTTCACTCGCGTCCGTTTTTCTTAAACTGTAAAAGTAAACTAATAAAAATTAAAGTTTAAAAACTTTAAAGCTCAGCTGAAATACGTCGTCACACGCTACGCTATCCACCTGTTTAAAGTGTGCAATTTAAAATGTGTAATTCAGTGATTTTTAGTATATTCACAAGGTTGTACAACTGTCATCACTAACTCCAGGACATCTTATTATTTCAAAAAGAAACCCCGTCCGTGGAGGACTGACCACATCCTCCAGCCCTGGGCAACCACGGATCTGGTTCCCAGCCCCGTAGATTCAGGGAACTGGAGCCACCACCCTCTGGCTCCTGAGGAGGCGTCACATTTTCAAAGTTCTCCCATGTAGCTCCTGCCGGTAATTTCCTTCTCCCGCATGTTGCCTGTTTGGTTCTGGACACCATCTTTTACCCAGCTCGGCTCAATTGTCACCTCCCCGGGTACTTTTCAGATTTAAAAGTTCCAAAATCCGGGGGTCCCATGCAGGACTACGTTGCTGCTTCAGAAACCGACTCTGGCGGGCTGCTGACTACCTGCCCTCTCAATAAACCACAGGGACTGAATGCCTACTCCCTTAGACACACATCCCTAGTTTCCTTTTACTGAGGATGCTTTTCCATTTGACTTGCTCCTGGATGACGCCGGGGAACCCTGAACGTCACGCCTGCCTCACTCCTGCCACCGTGTGGTCAGAGGCAAGCATGACACCCATTTGGACAGGACCAGACCCAAGAAGCCAAGTCGGGTCAGGCTGTCTGTTCTGCGCTAAGCGCAGGTCTTTGCCTCTTCTCCAGGGTGTGGTCGACCCCTGTTGCTGAGTATATCTCAAGGCCCAGAGCTGGGCCTTCTACGCACTTGGTCACAGGCAGACCAGGCTGGTCATCGGAGACACCACCTGTGGTTTACAATCGGGGCTGCCAGCGCCCCATCTCGGCCTGTAGAATAAGAACCTCCGGGGTTGCGACTGTGTTTTAAGAATCCCAGGGTAAGCACCGCCCGCGACCCGGCTCACATCTGCCGTGCTGCTCCTGCCCGCCCAGCACGTGTGAGTACTCTAGGGTGGGAGTGGGCGAGCGAGAGGCCAAGTGCAGCAAAGGCCCTTATCAAGCCGCTCTTCACACTGGGATGAGATGCACACAACGAAATCAGCATTTCAAGGAGAGCAGCTCGGGGCGTTTGGCACACTCACCGTGGTGTGCACCCACCACTGTTGCCTTGCGGCCCCAAAACATTTCCGTCACCCCTAAAGGAGACCCTCCCCATTGCACGCTCCCCGCCCCATCCCACCCCGCAGCCCCTGGCACCCAGTCCTCTTCCTTCTGCCTCTGGGATTCGCCTGTTCTGGACGTTTCTCAGAAATGGAGTCATACACCGAGTGTCCCTCCGCCGGGCTTCTCTCGCCGAGCGCTGTGTTTCCGAGGTTCGCAGGCCGCGCGGCTGCATCAGCACTTTGCCCCTGTCCCTGGCGGAGCCGGGTTCCGCTCCGCAGATGGGCCTCATGAGTCTACTTGTCCGCCGGTGGCCGGGGCCACTTTGCACGCAGACTCTTCACAGTCGGCTGATGGGGGACTTGCCACCTGCTCTGCACTCTGCACAGTGGACTTGGGGGTGCACCTGAGGGGCCCCTCCTCACCCCTCCCCGCGACACCGCGCCTCCGAGACCAGGCGGGGCTGCCTCGCTGTCCGTACAGGGCCCCCATCCCGGCCCTCTGCAGCCCCGGCCGGGTCCTGAGGCGCGGCTCTGGTTGCGCCCTTCTTGGTTGTCCTCTCACCCCTGTGGGGGCATGATGGGTGGGTGCCCCGGGCTGTCTGACTGCAGACTTGGCAGAAAGCAGGTGCAGGCCCACGCAGATGTGAACTCTCCTTGTAGTTGCAGAAGTTGTGGCCGAGGTCGTGAGGGGCCCTCGGAGCATGACCTTCGTCTCCAGCTCCCTCCGGCCACCCGCGGGCTTGGGGCCCTTTGCTGAGGTGAGCCCGCGAGGGCAGTGTCAGCAGCCTGCAACCCTCACAGCCCTGCGGGCAGGGGGCCTTGACTCTGCCCGCTGTCCTCAGCCTCACGCAGCTGGCCAGCTGGGCAGGAAACCCCAGAGCCAGCAGCAAGCCGGGCAGATCCACAGGGGCCCCGGCGAGGGGCAGAGGCAGTCCAGGTGTCAGTGCTGGGGTCGCCCGTGGGTGAGCCAGTCGGGTGTGGCAGGAACAAGACGGAGGGACCAGAGGCTGGGGGGCCCCAAGTGCTCAGGGAGACACAGTGTTCCCGCGGGCCTGCTGCGGCGCTGCCTTGACCGTGGGGGGCCATCAGGGAGGCACGGTGTTCCCGTGGGCCTCAGCCCCATCAGCCTGCTGCGGCGCTGCTTGACCGTGTCTGTCGTCAGGCCCCCTGACCTCCAGAGGTCAGCTGGCACTCCTGCTGCTCCTGGTTTGCCTCCTCGGAGACCCTCCTTTTTCCTCTGACACTCTATGTTTAAGTCTGTAGTTTCTTTCTTTAGAATCACCTTCCCCAAATTAAGTCACCCAAATTCCCGAGGAAGCTGAAAAGCCATTTTTCTTGCAAATCTTATATGAAGGTAATTTAATATAAGGCATAAACTAACAAACTAAAGACCACAGATCACAGCAGCAGCACAGTAACAATCAAGCCACTATAGGAGACGGATGAACAGTATTTTAGGGAAAAGAAAGCAAAGCAGAAACGAGATGTAAGTTATATTCTGTGCATAAATAACTTTAAAGAGAAATAGTAAAGATGACTTCTATAACTTTAATGTATCTGGGGAGACATTATTTAATTGCAGTAAAGTAAGAGGTGGTAAGTCTAGCTGAGGTTTTGCAGGATCAGGATTACGTGAGTTTCCTGAGAAGACAAGAGGATGAGAATTGTTTTATAGGATATTTAAGATTCTGGAAGTGAAAGTGTGAGTTGCTTCAGCCACATCCGACTCTTTATGGCCCATGGACTGTAGCCCACCAGGCTCCTCTGTCCATGGGCTTCTCCAGGCAAGAATACTGGAGTGGGTTGCCATTTCCTCCTCCAGGGGATCTTCCTGACCCAGGGACTGAACCCAGATCTCCTGCATTGCAGGTGGATTCCTCAGTATCTGAGCCTCCAGAGAGATACACAGAATTTCTCTTTGAGTGCCACTGACTTCAGCTGGGCAAATATCCTAGCTCTGAGAGGCGGTCAATAGTCTTTAAAACTCCTTTCAAAATCTCAACCAACACAGAATTTAGCAACAAAAAACAGCACGAACTGTGCCACAGCAACTTTGACGAATTTCTGAGAATGAATCTGAGTGAAGGAAGAGCCAGTCCTCAAAGGTTGCACATCGCATGAGTCCATCTACAGAACATTCTGGAAGTGGAAAATTACCAGGACGGGGAACAGATCAGCGGCTGCCAGGCAGTAGGGATGGTGCGAGGGAGGTGGGCGTCGTGTAAGAGGAGGCCCCCGTGGGGCTGACTGTGGTGGTGATACGGGGGCCTGCACATGGGGCGAGACCCAGGGGTCTAGACCTGCACACGCCAGGAACGCGTGAGGGGACACAACCGGGGAAGGGGTGTCCGCGTCCACAGTGCATCGACACCAGGTCTCCTCAGTCCACCCCCTCCGGCTCCTGTGTGGCTCAGCTGTCCCAGGTAAGGTAGGGGTGGGATGTACCCCAGGCTTGGCTCCTAGTGCACACGGCGGGGTTCCCTGGGACACCGCTGCCCCTCGTGTGGCCGGAGACCACAGGCGCTCTTCACGGCGGGGGTGCGCTGAGTGCAACATCCCGGGGTTCTAAATTCAATTGTTAAAACCGTGTGTCTGCCTGCGCTGGGTCTTCCTGCGGTGCGCGGGGTCTGTGGCTCCATGCAGACTTCCTGCCGCGGCGAGCGCTCGGACGCTCGCGGACTCCATGGCTGCGGCGGGTCGGCTTAGCTGCTCCGTGGCACCTGGGACCAGTTCCCCCAGCAGGGACCAAACCCGTATCTGCCACACTGCAAAGCTTACTCTGAACCATGGGACCACCGGGCAAGCCCGTGCACACCCCGCTGGTCTCCCCATTTCCCAGTTCCCATCACGGTGTGAACACTGCTCCGCAGCCAAGCTAGGAAGGATGCATGGAATTCCTGGTGTCACGCATGCGCCTGCACCCAGCCACTCCCGCCGCTCGGCTGTCTGGGTTTTTGCCCCTCGATTTCAGAACCAAGCACTCCAGGGAGGATCACCAGAGTGAGTCCCGCTCAGAGACTTCCTTTTCTAAGATGTACAGGGTTGGGTCTGAACCCAGATCTCCTGCATTGCAGGTGGATTCCTCAGTATCTGAGCCTCCAGAGAGATACACAGAATTTCTCTTTGAGTGCCACTGACTTCAGCTGGGCAAATATCCTAGCTCTGAGAGGCGGTCAATAGTCTTTAAAACTCCTTTCAAAATCTCAACCAACACAGAATTTAGCAACAAAAAACAGCACGAACTGTGCCACAGCAACTTTGACGAATTTCTGAGAATGAATCTGAGTGAAGGAAGAGCCAGTCCTCAAAGGTTGCACATCGCATGAGTCCATCTACAGAACATTCTGGAAGTGGAAAATTACCAGGACGGGGAACAGATCAGCGGCTGCCAGGCAGTAGGGATGGTGCGAGGGAGGTGGGCGTCGTGTAAGAGGAGGCCCCCGTGGGGCTGACTGTGGTGGTGATACGGGGGCCTGCACATGGGGCGAGACCCAGGGGTCTAGACCTGCACACGCCAGGAACGCGTGAGGGGACACAACCGGGGAAGGGGTGTCCGCGTCCACAGTGCATCGACACCAGGTCTCCTCAGTCCACCCCCTCCGGCTCCTGTGTGGCTCAGCTGTCCCAGGTAAGGTAGGGGTGGGATGTACCCCAGGCTTGGCTCCTAGTGCACACGGCGGGGTTCCCTGGGACACCGCTGCCCCTCGTGTGGCCGGAGACCACAGGCGCTCTTCACGGCGGGGGTGCGCTGAGTGCAACATCCCGGGGTTCTAAATTCAATTGTTAAAACCGTGTGTCTGCCTGCGCTGGGTCTTCCTGCGGTGCGCGGGGTCTGTGGCTCCATGCAGACTTCCTGCCGCGGCGAGCGCTCGGACGCTCGCGGACTCCATGGCTGCGGCGGGTCGGCTTAGCTGCTCCGTGGCACCTGGGACCAGTTCCCCCAGCAGGGACCAAACCCGTATCTGCCACACTGCAAAGCTTACTCTGAACCATGGGACCACCGGGCAAGCCCGTGCACACCCCGCTGGTCTCCCCATTTCCCAGTTCCCATCACGGTGTGAACACTGCTCCGCAGCCAAGCTAGGAAGGATGCATGGAATTCCTGGTGTCACGCATGCGCCTGCACCCAGCCACTCCCGCCGCTCGGCTGTCTGGGTTTTTGCCCCTCGATTTCAGAACCAAGCACTCCAGGGAGGATCACCAGAGTGAGTCCCGCTCAGAGACTTCCTTTTCTAAGATGTACAGGGTTGGGAAGGAAAACTGCCCAAAGCATCTGCTTGCTTCCCAAGCACAGGACTGAACTCGTGGTGAGTAAGCTGGACCCCTCCTCCCACTGGGCTCAGTTTTGTGCGGTGAAGCTGGGGGTCTGCAGGGGAGGAAGGCCTTGCGTCTGAACTGCACCTGCTTTGGAAAGGTGCTTCTTCACCATCTCAGCACGCGTGTCTCACCCAGTGCCTGAGAGTCTGCCCAAGACTCGGTGCTGCTCCCGACTGTCAGGAGAGGCCGTGGGCCTTGCGGTGGGCCACACCAGCCACACCCTCCCTCCTGGACCCCAAGGACACGGACAAAGCATGTGATGGCTGAGGGGGGACTATTTCTACCTCATGAATATGCTACTTTGGGTAAAATATGGGAGAAGAGGCCTTCAGTTCCGTCTGGGAAGGCACAGGATAAATCTTACTTAACAGAAGGGCAGCAAGACCCCCATGTCTTCCCCTTCTGTGCGAGTGTTTGCTAGAGCTGCTTCTGGTCCTGGGGGGCCTGGACTGGCCTTCTGAGCCCTCGCCCGTCCATGGGAGGGGTGGCCTGCTGGCTGGCTGCTCTCTGTGAGCCAGGAGGACAAACAACCTGCTTCCAAACCGGAGGCGAGGAGAGAAGTCAGCGGGCAGAGCGCGGGCGACGTGAGCCTTCCTGCCTGGCTGCACCCATCCTGGTGCCCATGGGGGTGAGACCCTGAGACACCAACCCTGCCGGTCTCTGCCGTGTTCCACATCTCTGCCTGCACGTCAGCTTGAGCACACAGACTTGTGAACTTTATTTCTGTCCAGCTAAAACATGGTTTCTTTAAGTACAGAAAACTATATGCATATAAGATAGGAGTCTTCTCTGCCTGTAAAACCGTTCTGGGTACCAGAGGGAATAAAACATACTGGTAGTTCTAGGTGTTCAACAAAATCACCAGGACTCCCACAGGCTCTGACATCAGCAGAGACAGTGGCTGCCCACCCTGCCTGCTCGGTCTGAGCAGCTTTCCTGCAGTGATGCAGGGGGTGAGCCTTCTGGGAAGGACGGATTCTTCCCTGACCATCAGAAGTGCGTCTCCCATGAGGTCAACTTTCGTTCCAGACAAAGTTGGGAAGGTTGCCTCCAGTGGTCCCGCCCCTTGGGCATCAGTAACTGAACAGCCAGCTGCCAGAATTCTCGATCTTCCTCCTGAAAACTGCCCCTTCCCATTCTTAACCGTCCTAGTCAGTGGCAGCCCACCTGCTCTGGCCAAAACCCTGGAGGCATCGATGCCTCAATTTCTCCCACCAACCTCCAGTTCCATCCATCAGCATGTCCTGCTGACAATATCCCAGGCCCGCCGGCCACGCTCCATCTCTGTCACCGTGGTAACACCCTAGCCCAGGCCACCATCCTCTCTCCAAGCCATCTAACTGGACCTGCTGCTGTATTTAGTAAACCAGAAAGGAGAGCGCCTATTTAAAACTTACTAGTGATTTTACATCAGTCCAGGTCTAAGCAAGCAGACTCAACTTCAGGCGTGAATAACCAAGGGATTTAAGGTAGGGAGTTGACTGCTCAGAGGTGAGGCAACCGAGAGGCAATGCAGCGACCACCAGAACCCAGTGCCGCTCCTACGCCAGAGGGACGAGGCCGGGGCGGGGGGCTCTGCGGTCAGTGCAAACTCCCTGCTGTGACCACCTCAGCCTGGGGGCGCGGAGCAGTGCCCGGCGCGCTGGACTCGGCAAACACTGGTCTACGGGATGGACGGATGAGGTGGGGAATCGGCCTTCCCACTGACTGGGCACCCCTTTCAGACTTCCGCATCCATTCCGGAAGCGCCGGCGGCAGCACTGGCCTTCCCCTGGGCAGCGGCTGCCCCTGCGCCGCCCCCTCCTGTGTCAGGCATGCTCGGACTCAAGTCCTGCCCCTGCCCCTGCCCACACTACCTCCGCATCCCTGTCAGCAGGGGGACCCTAGCACGAACAGCTGCCTGGTAGGGTGAGTGAGGGGCCCCGATGGGCCCAGTCCCAGGGCCGTGCAGCAGCAGGGGTTGGGGGGCGCCTCCCCAGAGGACACCCAGCCCGCGACGCTCTGGGGACAGCTCCTTAGAGCGGGACGGCGTTTCCGAGCCTGGCCATGGGGTGGCGCTGCTTGCTAGCCGTTGGCCTGGGCGGCTCCAATCCGCCTGGACGCAGGCCCTCCTCTGCCAAGGGCAGCTCTGCCCAGGGCCGTCAGCACAGGCTTTCACCCTTTCAGTGCACGCTGTCGTGGGCTGCCCACAGAAGGGGGACTTCTTCCAGGAGCTGGACAGGAGATCCTCTGGCAGTCTTTGCTGATGTGGATTTTGGAACCTCGGGGAAGGGTGAGACGAGGACTTCCTGGACTAGGTTCGACACAGCTCCCTGCAGAGGACAACGGGTGGCACACGGGCCCTGCCACCTGGACGGCCAGCTCCCCACACCTCTTGCCAGCCCTGCAGACAAGGTCGGAGCACCCTGACTCTGGAGCTCAGGGGTTCAGCCTGGGAACCCAGTCTTTATGTTAACTACATTCTGGGGTGAAATCTGATTGTGGAACTGTTGACAGGTGTAGTAACTATCCCTCCTATTAAACATTCACTCACTGCCTCCCCCGAGCTTCAAGGCCCTCACCCCCACCAGCCTCCACAAGCCCCAGCAGTATGACTGGTTGGCACTGGGGTAGAGAGCCGGCCTGAGGCCAGTCCAGAACCCCACCTGGGGGTGAGTGCAGGGGCAGCCCTGAAGCTGGCCCTCCAACAGCTCGGTGGACCCAGAGGCCCCGTCCCCAGAGGGGACTGTCTCCCTGCCTGCCACCCGACCCTGCCCACTGCAGGTTGTCCCTCGAGTTCATCTCCAAACTGTGGCCCACCTTGCTCTGGGGCTGCCCCTCCTGGGCTGGTGTGTCTGTGTGTCTCAGGCTGGGCTGCTCTGCACCGTGGGGAGCCCTTAGCTTTCTGACCAGGGACTGAACCTGCAGTGCGCTCCCTGCACTGGGAGGAGGGTTCCTAACCACTGGACCAGGGAGGTCCTGGATCCCTTTCCTAAAATGCTAAGTTTCATGTGATCAGAAACATGGTTCTAATCCTCAAGCCAACAGGAAGCTGTCCAATGAACTATCAGAGGAGCTGCTCTCAGATCCCTGGTGAGAAACACAGGGAAGCCCTCATATCTTGCAAAGAGCAGACACTTAAATGGCTAAAATTCCCACACACAGAGATCCCTTTCACGATGTGGCAGCACTATATGGCAAACAGTTTGCTTCGTATGACAAGTCAGATCTGCAGCCAGTTCGGAAGGAGCTAGAAACCCCAAACTTTCTTATACAAACCTCAGGAGCAAAGGCTGCCCGCTGGCCTCAGTCAGACACCTGGCTGCCGGCGGGCAGGAGGCTTCGGCAGCTCGGGCTCCTCCGTCTGGGGTGGGCTCCCTGAGTGAGGGTGAGAAAAGCTCTCTGGCAAAACGGCCTGCAAGCCCAGCTCCAGCAGGAATAGTGGCAAAATGAGCACAGAAATCCTTGGGATGTGGAGGACTACGGTCCCCATAAATATTCATGGAGCAACAGCGGCTTGTTAGGCGGTGTGCACAGGACATCTGCCTCCGAAGCCGAAACACAGTCTGGATATTTCCATGCATCGTCTCAAATAATATGCGCTGCGTTTCTACAAAGCGAAATCGTAGTTTTAAAGTGAAGTTTTGGTCAAGGGGCTTACTTCTAAATTCCTCATCTACCGAAACTGCCTCCCTCCAAGTTCTCAGAAGCAGCTCCCTGCCCCCAGATTCTGACCCCCTGCTGTCTCCCGCCAGGCGACCACCCCAGTGTTCCCCCTCCCTGTCCTGGGGAGGGTGCGGGCTGTCCGCCCCGGCTCCTCCTCGGCCTGCAGCCCTGGGCAGGCAGGCGGCTGGCTGGCGGTTTGCCCGCTTGCCCGAGTTCCTGTGAGGAGCCCGGCCCGCCTCCTGTTGTTTTGGGCTGTTGTCTCCACAGCGCTCCCGTACATATGGCACGTGGAAGCAATTAGAGCAGAGCTGCGCAGCGGCCAGGCCCCCCGCCCGGAGCGGCGCCCACGCTCTCCGGAGTGTCTGTGCTGTTACTCTTCAAGGCTGGATTTCAGCATCAGCCGGCAAGAAACAGAAGCGCTTCTGTGCAAAGATAGAGCGGATCTGCGCCCGCTACCGCAGAGGCCGTGCTTGCCACCTCCCGCCTGGAAACCGCCGTGGGCTGTGGGCATGCCGTGCTGCTGTCAAGGCCACGCACGGGAGGCCTGGGGCGCGGAGTCGCGAGGGCGTGTGCTTTGGCCGCCCGCCCACGTGTCACTGGACGAGACGCCGCGCGGCAGCTGACACACCGCAGCCACCATCGGGACAGGCGCAGGCGTGGCTGCCAGGCGGGCTCTGGGCCCGGAAGGTAACAAGTTTGGTCTCCTTTGCCCCCAAATGATGTGTGCGTGTGATCAGTCACATCTCATTCTTTGTGACCTGCCAGGCCTCTCTGTCCACGGGATTCTCCAGGCAAGAACACTGGAGTGGGCAGCCATTCTCTTCTTTGGGGGATCTTCCGACCCAGGGGTTGAACCTGAATCTCCTCATTGGCAGGTGGGTCCCTCACCACTGAGCCAGCAGGGGAGTCCCCCCAGAATCATGCAAACCAGAACAGGGAGCCACAGTTTTCTTTCTCTCAGCCCTGATGAGGAAAGAACCAACCTTCCTAAGTGTGAGTTTGTGGAGCGAGGCGGGGGACAGTTTACATCATCACTTGTCAAAGTCAAATGGCCTGTTTACTGATAGTCGACTTGATAAGCTCCTGCACATGGTTAATTAACATGTGAACATTTAAACTGGACATACTTGCACTGGAAGGAGCCAGAGTGTACCCAACCTAAAGTGGGCAGCGATTCACTCGAGTATGAAGGCATATTCTTCACCGTCACGGGGGTGGAGGGGCCGTGAGCTCGAGTATGCGAGTTACGGCAGCAAAGAGCAGATGCACGGAAAATGCTGCCAACTTCAGACCTTAGCGACACGTATCAACACTTTACGACGGTGCAGAGCGCAGGGGCGAGAGCAGAGGATGAACTTCAATAGCGATTTAGGCTGACTGAACGACGACATGCCCACCTCAGTATTCAGGACTAGGCGAGTAACTTGCTCTGAACTTCCAATAACACTTCACTTTACTTCCAAACTGAAGTAAATGGCATCAGGCTGGCCAGAGGCCGAGGGGTGCTTAGTTGTCACACCCAGAGCAGGGGCTCTGCTGTTCCTGCTTCTCAACCCAGCCTTTGTGGCCAAGACGGCTGGACAGACGGTCTGGGGACAACACATGAGTGTTTCACTCCCAACCTGGCAGCCATTGGGTCGTGTGTGTGTGTGTGAGAGAGAGAGAGAGAGAGAGAGAGACATCCTGGCTGGGCAAGTCAGAGGACCACGAGTCTCCTTCTAACTCTGCTGCAAATTTTTTTGTCTTCGACGAACGTCCGTCCCTCGTTCCACAAAGAGACCCACGACACTACTCGAGCCCCAAATAAAGATGTTCGAGTTATCATCGGTCCCGACAGTACTTAAGGCTCCATCGTGACCCGAGTCGACCCGGCTCACCCTCGGGGTCCCAGGGGAGGGAGACCGGACACGAGTGACCCTCTCTCCCAGACGTCGCAGTCAATCTCCTGTCGTACCTTCGTCTCCGCGGGTCGACACGTGAACCGAAGGTCCTCTATTCCGTCAGAGACCCTGCCTTCCGTGGTTCCTCCCTTTCTCAGCCCACCCTACTTGACCCTCTGACCCTGAGCCGATATGTGTGATAGCTGTCTTAGACAGAGGCTACGTCCTCTATTCCTAAACTAGGGACCCCGCCCTTCTATGGGTACCTCCTCCCGAATTGTTGGGTGAGGTCATAAGAACGGTCCTTTTAGGGTACCTGTCTCCTAGGACCGCCCGGTGTCAGGTATCCCAGTGTGTCTGGACCTTTGTTGCCTTCGTCGACTTGCGCCGTGTCCGTCTGGTCCGTTGACTACGCCCGATGACGTGTCGCGTCCCTCGCGGCCAGTTCCGAGGCATCGCGGGGCGCACCCTTTCGCTGGCTCTTTCTCGCCCGACTCCGTGTACGGGTTGACTGGGTGGACGACATGTGGACTTGATTGTGCTGCAAGTTGAAATGAGGTTATTTTTAATTATTTTTTATACACGGGTCTCTAAAGTGACAGTGAACTCGTGAACGTTCTATTAGACCCGTAAACCCATAAGTGTCGCAGTCACCTGGATCCCAAGTTCAACGCGTATTTTTTGGGGCTTGGTTGCTTACTCCTACAAAAGACGTAGAAGGAGGACTCTCTCGGTTCGAGACAACGCCCGGGACGTCTTCGGGAAGGACACGGTGGAAGTACCACCGCTGGTGCGAGAGTCGAGTGGACAGGACGGTAGTTGACTACTCACAGGACACGAAGAGATTTGGTTACAAAGATCGAATTGACTTTAACTCTGATCTATAGTGGTGATGTCACCGTCGTCCCCTACTCCGTCAAGCTATCTTAGTGGCTGAGTTACCTGTACTTAGACTCGTTTGAGACCCCCTGTCACTTCCTGTCTCTTCGGACCGCACGACGTCAGGTGCCCCAGCGTACCGGTCTGTGCTGTCGTCGATTTACCATTGTTTAGTACTGACATTTCAGTATGAAGTCCGAAACTCCGCAAGAGATGAAGATTGTGTGGACGTAATTGTCTCATCTTAGTTAGTCTCAGAAGTAGGAGGACGACTGGCTCGGTGCTGGGTTTGAACGTACGGGACTCAACTCCGCAGACCGATGGACACTGGTAGTGGGTCTTAAACAAAGTAGAACACAAGCTCGGGCTGCTCGGGAAATAGTGAAATACAACGTGTCAACTACGACAAATAACGCCAAGTGAGGACAAACGGAAAAATTTCTTTGGGGTGACCCCGTAGAACGTACAGCTTCTTCCTCCTGGATTTTCCTTATTTCCTCGGTAGCTCTTTCAGCCAGGCTACGTGGGAAATGTCTTCTTGTCCTTTCACCTACGATGGCTCAGGAGGAGGGCACAGTCCTGCATGAGGGCCACGTTCTCCCAGCGTTTTGAAGATGTTGTTCCATTGGACCTTGGACTCCACTCTGCAATTGAGAAGCTTGCATTTACACCACACATCTGCAGGGAACCTGGTTTCCCCTGCTCACCCCTCCTCAGATCGACCCTCTGCCTTTGGTAACTGTGATTTCGAAGCAGAGACTGGGATACGGACTTTTTTGCATATCCTGCTTGGGACTGAAATCTTGTGAGCCCACTAAGGGATTTCCTTCGTCGCTGCTGTGAAATCCACAGGCACCCCTCTGTTCCACTTCCCCCCCTCTCCTGGGAGGCCTGTCGGGTGGGGGAGGTCACCGAGCTGGCCTCATTCTTCCATCTTTTCCATGTGATTCTCTCACCAGCCTCCTGATCCCTGTGTCTTCCTCCCACCCACCTGGGCTCCACTTGGGTTCCATGCGCAGAAATCACTGGAACTTCATTTTTACTCCCAGCTGCCTCTGTTCCTTTATTGTTCTCAGAACACCTCACTCATCACAGAGGTGCAGTAAACACTTGGTGATCTGACTGAGTTTTCAGAAACATCAGGAACAAATACCCAGAATTCTGAAAGGAAAAAAAAAAGTTTCCCCCAGGAACCTCATAAAACAAACAGAGTCACGTTTATAGACTCTCTCTTAGACGTCCTGTGTTCTCCTGGCAGGAGCCCCACTGCGTTCAGGCCTGGCCTCATTTATTTTGGTCCCACACACACGAGCTTATTTTGATAAGTGCACTAACGCTCCCACACTCTGACAGGTGAGTCATCACCCCGGCTCCCTGTCACCAGCGTCCATCACCTCCTGTGAGAAGGTGAGCCTCGCTGCCTGGGGGCTCGGGTCTGTTCTCTGCGATCAGTTCTCCAGCAGGTGAGCCTCTCAGGACAGTTCCCTCCAGAAAGAACAAGCTTCACATGCAGAGTGCGGACACCCTTCCTAAACTGCACGCTCCCCTCCAGCAGGCAGCAGGCTGTCCTCGGGCTTTGCAGGTGTGCGAGGTGGGACCCTGGCTTTCAGCTTTCGCACTGGCCGGCAGGCCCCTCCTGCACAGCTTTGTCTGCGGCCAGAGGGGGCTTCTGTCCAGCTATGAGGGCGCGCCCAGAGCGGGGAGGAGTTGCTTTGCACAGCGCTCCCAGGAAGCCCCCCCCCCCCCATTGGGTGTGGATTTCCGTGAGTCTGGACACCTCTCACGTCCAGATGATCTAATTAGGCAACACGCTGGCTTTCAAAGCACCAGGAGCTTCAGCTCTGAGCCTCCCAGCCCTTCACTCTGGAGGCTCCAGTTGGAGCAGAGGGTGGCCAGTGGAGGGCAGGTCAAGGACTTGAGAACCAAGCTTCAGGGTCCAGACAGAAGCCCATTTGTCCCTGGGCTTCCTCTTCCGAAGGAAATGACCCCAGAGTGTTCCTGGGATAACGCTGAGGGTGGGGAGGTCAGGGGAGGGGAGAGGGAATCCTTGCTGACTGGCCGGATGCCAGAGTGAAGCCCAAGCACCTGGGCACCAGATGTGCCTTGGGCTTGAGGCCCACTGTTGACCGGCGGCTGCACTTTCCACCCAGAGCCAAGCTGCTGGGCCAGGACACTGAGGACAGGCGCCCAAAGGCAGCACCTTCCTGCCGTCCCCCTCCTCTCCCACCTCCAGGCTGTGGGTCCCGGCTCGCCTGCTGACCACAGCAGACTTCAGCCTGGATGCCCAACACCAGAGCTCGGTGCTCGTTTCGCTGTTTCACCTCCTGTTTCTGTGAAATTTCACTGCAGGGAAACACGCTGCTGAGTCCACTAGGACGGTGGTCCACGCTATGGCCATGTAGAGGGAAGGCGAGAAGCCACCGGAGGGCCCTGCTGCCCTAACCCACGACCGTTTCCGGACAGTCAGGAGTGCCGTGGCAGTGTCTGCTGCGCTGGAGTTCCCAGGCCAGGGTGACACAGAAGGTGAAGGCCACCGCGGACCTGCTCGGGCTCGGGGAGCGGCTGGCTCCGTGTGAGCGGGGCAGGCTCTGCCTTCCCTCCTGGTGGGGTCCGTGCCTGGCTGGACCCCCTCTTGGGGTAACAGGTGTGGAAGAAAGGCAGGCTGAGTTCGCGCCTGCTCTTCCGCCTTCACTGGCACTGGGCATGTCCCTGAATCTCTGTGAGGATGACAGACGGCAACCCAGGCCTTCCAGGACCCAGAGCGTTGGGGAAGCAGGGCCCAGCACGCTCCCTTGCCTGTCCTCACCTCTGGGAGGTGAGGGGCCTATCCCCTTGCAGGGGTTTTCTCTCTGGTTGAAGTGCTGGAAGATTATAACATACTTCAGTTTAAAATGAGCAAG
Organism: Litocranius walleri; assembly: GCA_006410535.1. NCBI lineage: Eukaryota > Metazoa > Chordata > Mammalia > Artiodactyla > Bovidae > Litocranius > Litocranius walleri. The sequence goes on along the minus strand of SJYG01000780.1, from coordinate 327,674 downwards.
TTTAGGGTGGAAAATGGATGTGGCTGACAGTACTATCCATACTCGGCCGGAAAACATCGCAGGGGCCTGGCCGCCCCCCCCCCGCCCTTCGCCAGGACACACATGTCAGGACAATGGAGGCACGTCTGGCCCACAGGAATCTCCCAACTCCTTCCCCAACGGAGCTGCGCAGGCGAGCAGCCCACCAGGGCAGGCGGCTACTGTTCCCATCATCCCCCCATGCATCACGTCTTCGCTCCCGACCTGGGACAGGGAGGAGGAACTCCACTACGTAAAAGCCAGAGAGCAGGCAACACAGAGAATGGCCACCTGACCCAGAGCTCCACTCCCAGCTCCGCACCCAAAGAACTGACAACGAGGCCCCAGACACACGCACATCCACACACGTTCACAGCCGCTGTGCACAAGACAAAGGTGGAAAGAAATGTCCACAGCAGGTGACAAATGGGCGAGCTGCACACACGCTGGGTGGGGACTCGGCCGGAAGAAGGAGCGCAGCGCCGCCACAGCCACAGCCACGAACCCCCAAAACACGGCACTCCGTGAAAGAAGCCAAAACACAAGGCCCCGCGGTGAGCGACTCCGTTATATGGAACACCCAGAACAGGCAAATCCAGAGACAGAAAGATCAGTGGCCGCCAGGGGCTGGGAGAAGCGGAATCGAGAGCGACCACTGACGGGCCCAGGGCTCCTTGGGGACGAGGAAGGAGGTCTGGGCAGAGGTGGCGGCTGCAGGATATTGTGATGGTATTAACCGTGTTCGCTGCAGGATGGTGAATTTCATATTACGTAAATTCCGCCTTGAGAAAGCCACTGCAGCGACCTCCCCGGTAGCCAGCGGTTCAGACTCCAAACTTCCAATGCAGGGTGCCCGAGTCTGATCCCTGTTCGGGGAACTAAGATCCCACAGGCCAAGTACCAAGGCCAAAAACAAAAAAGCCAAGGAGCCGCTTCACAGAATCATGCATCCACCCCGAAGACGAAACAATCCCCCCACCCCGTGAAAGAGCAGACCCGTTTGTCTCTGAGAATCACCTCAGACAGAACAAAGCAGAGCGTCGCCTGCACCCCGCCCCAGACGAAGACAACCCACCTGGCAAGCTACCATGACCATAAACTTCTTCCTGGTCTTAACCAGCGACATCTCTCTCTCCGAATTGCTCTTTTTCTGATTTGGCTTGTTTCACATTTGAAGTAACTTGGGATCAGCGCTAATATTTTTTGCTTTAGAAAAGTAGTAAAAATTAATTAATCTACAACTGTACTGATAGCAAAAGTTAATAGAAATTTTAATAAAAATACCACCTCAATAAGCTTCCCTATTGTTCTAATAAATGATATAGTAGTTTAGAACTGTAGATAAAAAAATTAATAAAACAGCGGAGACTTGGGACCATGAAGCCCAAATACTGGGGCGCAGCCTCTGCTCAGCCCCTCCAGCCGGAGCGCCGAGGGGCCCTCCGCGCGCAGCTCTCGTTTCGTGCTGCATGTTGGAAATGTTCCCCAACGTTTAACGAATGTGCCTTGTTTGGCAGCTTATTTTGAATTATTCAGAGATGTTTACCCAATACCAAAGAGGCTTGGTGGCAACTTTAGCAGCCGGGCGTCCAGACTGTGGTGATATATTCACAGAGAAAGTAGGCAGACAGAGTTCTTTAGGAAAACCCAGACTCTCAGCCACGAGCATCGAGAACGCTGGGCTCTCAATGCCTGGGAGGCCAAGTCTCCGGGTGGTTTCCCAGGGGGAAGGAAAGGGTGTTTGTCTGACCGCTTTTTCTTTCCAGCACTGTGACCGGAACTTAAGGGTGGGGGAAACCACTGACCCCAGGGAAACAAAAACAGGTCTCGTTTTCCGGGACAGGGGCCTCTGGGTGCAAAATCAAACGGGAATGTTTCACTCGGGTAGAATGTTTTAAAAGGGGAGGAACAGTGGAAATGAAAGTTGTAGGGAAGAGGAAAACCTTTCTTAGTTGGTTTTAATGGAGACAGCTTTTCCTTGCTAAATGCCAGCACCAGAATCTAAGTGAATTTAAATGTTTAAACAGAGGGGTGTTCGCTGTGCTGAGCACACAGAGAAAAGGAGGCAGTGTGACCTCAAGGCCCACGAAGGGGCAGAGGGCAGAAACCGAGGCCTCCCAAGGGAGCATCCACACCTGCAGGGCTGCCTCCGGCCCACCCAGCGCCCAGCGCCCCCCAGGAAGGTGAGAGGGGCTGTCCTCTGCGGCAGAGGTATTGCTGAAATGGGATTTCTGGGCCCCTCCTGGGCCATCTTTACTCCCTCCCCAGAGAGGGGGCCAGAGAACCAGAGGGGCTCCTTTAGAAATAAGCACATTCGGAGGAACAGAGAAAGCCATAAAATAGCCTCCACGGGCTTCCGTACCTGCAAAAGCTCTGAGACCCCAAACCTGTGGGCCAGCCCTCCTGGAGAAAACCTGAGAAATCTTTTTAAAATTATGGAAAATTTCAACTATGAACGAAAGTGGAGAAACTCAATAGCATGAACCCCATGCACCCTCCACAAGTGCATTCACCTCTCCTCTCCACCCTTTTTTCTCTATCGCGGGGAAAATACACACAGCATGAAATTCACCATTTCAGTATTTTTCCAGGGTGCAGTTCAGGAGCATTAAGTATATTCATGCTGTTATGCAGCCATCCCTACCATCATCTCCGGAACTTTCTCATCTTCCCAAACTGAGACTGTCCCCATTTAACACTGAGCCCCCCTCCCCCAGCCCCTGGCCC
>SJYG01000780.1:283010-298634 GCA_006410535.1 Litocranius walleri | reverse complement strand
GCCGGTTATTAGACAGCTCGAGGGACTGTCTGCAGGCCGCCTCTTTCCTGCTAATTATCACCTTATGAAAAGTGTTTCATTAAGAAACTCTGCTTTTGATTAATTATCGACAGAAAGCTGACCAGAAAGAAATGAAATTAATCTCTGACCCCGTCTGGGTAACACTGGAAATTCATCACATATCCTTTTAATATTGAAACACAGCGCAGAATTTTAATAGAAAATATTGTTTTTCCAAACCTCCAGTCTTTATTAATGCCCTTGGGCAGGGAATGATATTGCTGGCAATATAGCAGTCTTTGTTCATTTTAAATTTATTAAACATAATGCACTTCATTTTCAAACATTTTACTGTTTCTTTTTAATTTCACTCAGTGTAAGTACAGAATAAAACCTTTTTAAACATTTAAGATATTGAAAACCCATATACGGACGTATAACGGGAACGCTCCGGCCATCAAATAAATTTAAGTAGAAGCAATTGTAATTTTAAGCTCCCAAGTATTATCCCCTTCAGACATTAAGGCAGCATCAGAAACCGTCAAATGAAAGTGTGAGGAGGAGAAGCCAGAGGCCCCCTGCCCCAGGACTGGAGGAAACCTGCCCCCCAGGACAACCCAGCCCCGCAGGGCCACCTGGTGGGCACTAACACCCCTCCCCTCCCCCATTTCGTGGGTCCAAGCAAAATCACTCTTGGAGGCCAGAGTGCCCCTCAAGAGGTGCCCCTGCCCCCTCTGTCCACTCCCCCCGGGGTCCACCCTCTCTCCCCAGCTGGACACAGAGGCTCCTTCCTGCCCAAGTCCCTCCGCTGGAGCCAAGGTGCTTTCCGCTCTGCCTCACTGGGGTGGACACCAGCGAGTTCCCAGGCCTGGGGGAGGGGGGTCCCCGGAGATCATGCCCTGCCCCTCCTTCGGGGCCTGAGGAACAGGGCTGAGGCTCTCTCTTCCACCCCAACCCCCAGCGTAACTCCCGCCCCACTCTTGTCCCCTTTCCCGAGGAATCCAAGCCCCGAGTTTAATGAGTCGTGAAGTGTGAGAACTTCCTGAGACCAACGCACCCCTGATGCCAATTCCAGATGTTCAGGCGGGAGGGGCTGCCCACCCCCCCACTTCCTCGAGGAGGAGCTGCCCCAGTCTGTCCAAGCGTCCAGGTTCCTGCCATCCAGGCCCTGAATCGGAAACAGGCAGCCTCTCCACTGAGAAATTACTCTTTATTTCATGTAGCGTTCCTGGTGCCCTATTTCACGGCACCGACAAATGGAATATTACTTTTAAAACAGTATGAAATACCGGGTCCTGTCCTCTGTGCCTTTTCGGGGGAATTCAGTTTTCACTGAATGGTGAGAAGCCCTGGTGTTTCTTCTGGGGACTGATCAGTGGTTCCCTGGGAGGGAGAGGAAAATTCCTGGGGGTTGTCCTGGCGTCCGGGGAGCCCCCAAGTGCCGGGGTCACTGCCGAGGTCACTCCATGGTGCCCCCTTGGCTGCCTGCCTCACCACCAGAGCAGTAAAGGTGTCTTGGATGGGACGCACCGTCCAATGTACAGCACGTTTTCCAGGCTGCTTCTGCCTGTTAATTCGCGTTTTTTATTACCCACTCAGAGCCTGGTTTAGGGAGTGACTATTTACAAGGTCATCTACCACCTGTAATCTGCCCGCCCCAGGGTCTGTCCCCCCATGCCCCTGTTCCGTGCGGTGATCTCATGGAGAAGCCCTTCTGACCTGCGGGAGACAGACGTTGGCCCTCCTCCCTCCTGTCCTCCCATCCCTCCTAGCAGACAGCTTTGTTTTCTGGTGTGCTGGGGAAGACTCTGCAAGAGGGCTTCCTCTGGACAATTTCTGACCCTCCGCTGGCATCTAGACGGCCGCCCTCTCTTGCCTCTAGCCAGGAAGAGGAGGCCCAGGCCTGAGTGCTTGGGCTGCCCGCTGCCCTCCTGCAGCACCGTCCCCGGGTGCTGGAGCCGCCAGCAGTGGGGTGATGGTGCCCCAAGTGACCCCACACTAGTCTGGGAGCACTTTCCAGGTTGTGTGTGGGGTGGGGAGAGGTGAGGCCTTCCCCGCTGTGAACCAGACAGAAGCTGAGCTTGAGGAGCAGCCCCACTGCTCCTGCTCAGGGTCCCCTATCTTCCCAGGTCCCTTGGAGGAGGGGAAGGGGTGCCTTGTGGTGGCCACACCCAGGAGCAGGCTCCACCTCACCAGGGCAGGGCCAGGCAGAGCCCAGGAAAGACCCGCTAGTGAGAGTGGCCTGTACGTTTCATTTCCCCGATGATCCACTTACACTAAAAACACAAGGGCTGTGGGAGAGGCGTCCAGGCTCCACTTTGTGTCCAGCCAGCCTTGTGGACCTGCTGGGCCTTCAGAAGGCATGAATGGCAGTGGAGGGTCTCCACGAGGGACCCGAACTTAGATTTCTATGGATTTGCATCCAAGACCTCCCAGCTTTTGAGTCAGGAAAACCCCTTGCCAGGGTATCCACTTGGGTCCCACCCCGTGCAAACCCCACTCTTGCTGGAGTTTCTTGTGAGCAACTACTCACTGGAGTTAAAACTCTCAAAAAAAAAAAAGATAAAGCGATTTAAAGATAATTAATTGCATTAAACTATTGACTAACTACTTCGCTCAATAGTAATTCATTTAGAGAATATTAAAATCGGAGGAACAATAATAAAATTGATGCCAATTCCCACGGGGAGGGAGATGGCCAGCAAATTGGATACTTTTCTTAATCTGGCGTAAATAATAACATGTCTGCTCCCCTTCTCTCAGGCCAATTCCCCTATCATTTATTCCAGACTCTAAAGCCGGGTTTCATAATTGATATCAGTTACTCAATGAGTGCTTTTCCATTTGTTCTTGTTATCCATGATAATTGCGAAGTTCAGCCTCTCTCCGAGTTGAGATTCGGGCACATGGTGGAGGCCTGCCTGGTTCCTCCAGCTCAGGTGCCCGCGGTGGGGCTAGAGGTGGGGGGCTCTGGCTGCTCTGGGTCTGCGGCCTCGCCTTCCTGACAGTCTGTCACAGGACTCCGGCCTGTCCTGGGAGAGCGCTTCAGGGAACTGACTGCAGTGGCTGGACAGTGCCTGGACCTTCCTCACCACCCAGAGCCGGGTGCCATCCGCCATCCGAGAACACGCATTCAGCGGCAGACCCAGGGTGGAGAGCTCCAGTGGCAATCGGTTTTTGTTTGAAAATCGGTGGGTGGAAGTGATGAAGCCCAGGCAACAGCTGGGAAAAGTCTAGAGGAGCCAGGAGAAAGATTTGGGAGATGGAGGAAAGGTGGGCTGAGGAGGGACCCTCGACTGAGGGGGCCTGGCCGGGGAGGGGGACACACCTGCCCCCAAACCGCCTCTTAAACCGCCTGGACACTGGAGGGACACAGGCTCTGGGCCGGAGCCCTGACGGCGGGTCTGGTCCGGGAGATGACGCTTTCGTTATTTATTCACTTATTTATTCATTTATAAAGTGTTTACTTAGCTCCGCGCAGCTGTAACATCTCATTTACAGCGTGGCCTCGGGGCATAGAAACAATTGGCAACAAAAGAGTAACCCCGGAGAATTAGAGAAACACACACACCAGGAGCCGGGCTGGGGGTGGGGGAACGCGCCAGCGAGGAGCTGGGCAGCCGCTGGACGACGAGGGCACATGGGGAGACCCTTGGGAAGGCCTGGGACAGCGGTGGGCGGCGGGTCTCCAGACGCAGGTGGGGCCTTGGGAGCCCACCCGGGACTGTGTGCGGCCCCGGGGGTGTGCATTCATGAGGGTCGGCTCGACGAGTCTGACTTTAGAGAGGATGGGACCTGCCTGGGATCTGGAGACTGCCGTGGCCAAGCGGAATCGCCCCCTCAAATCGCCCCCGGCCTGGGACGCGACGGCCACGGAGGGCTCACTTGAGCTCCAGCCCGGCCTTTCCAACCCAGTTCCAGAGAAGCCCTTTGCGTCCCGTGTGCCAGCGCGGGGAATCGGCGGCTTCCCTGCAGCGCCCACGGCCCGGCCTGAGCCCCTCGCGGGCCCTCGCGGCCGCAGGCGGCCGGGAAACTGAGGCCCGTGGGCTGGGTGTCGGGGAAGGGGTGCCGGCTGGGCGCCAGGGGCACCGAGAGACCATGCCGGGGAAGTGCGGGACCCCGGTCCCGGGACCACGCGCACACCGCTGCCCGGGCGTCCCCGCGGGGGGTCAGCCCGGTCGCCGCACAGAAGGGGCTGCAGCGGGGTCCCCGCCCCGCGCAGCCGTCAGGGCGCGGACAGGAGGCAGCTGTGACTGTTTAACTGGGAGCCGGTTGCCTGGCAACCTGAGGCGGCTCATTACCGCGGCCACAGTGATTAACCAAAAAAGAAAAAAAAGAGAGAAAGAAAAAAGGGGGAAAGAAAAGAAAAAAGTAAGGAAGGAAAAACAGAAAGCAGGACTGTGAAAGCAAAATGGATTATTTAATTAGCTAATTGATAATCAACTTTTTAAAATTATTCACTTAATTTAAAAAGTGTAAGTACAACACTGGCCTCGCCGAGCGCGGCCGCGCTGGCAGGGTTTTCAAAGCCGCCTTCCCTCCTCCTCCCCCAGCGCCCGGCGGCTTCCTCTCCCGCTGGCCGCGTCCCCAGGAGGGGGCGACGGGGAAATAGTCTCCGCCCGCCGGGTTCGGGAACTTTCCCCAAGAGCCTTGGGTGCGCTTCCCGCGCGCCTGCCCCTCGCCGCGCCCCCAGCCTCGCCTCCCCGCGCCCAGGCCCCGGCGCGGGCGCTGAGCGGGCGCCCCGGCAGCTGCGGGCCGCAGGGGAATTCTGCCGGGGGCTGTGCCCGGCACCTCGGCCACGCCGGCTGTGGGCAGGTGTCCCCGCCGTCCTCGCTTTAAGGAGAGGAAAGGGAAGGCGACTTTCGAGGCGCAGCTGGGGGCGCGGGGACAGGCCCGTGGCCTGAGACGGGCGGGGCTGCCGTCCGGGGCTGGGAGGCCAACCGAGGGCGGACTCGAGCGGACTAGAACCTCCGAGACTGGCCGAGGGGTAGGCAGGACGCCCGCCTTCAGCAGGCGCTCGGGCCGGTCTCCACTGCGGGGCTCGCAGCCCAGGCCCTCGCGCGGGTTCGTGCCCTCCGGAAGGGAGCGGCCCCAAGCACCGGTCCCTTTCCTGGGGGCCCGCACCCTAAGGGCAGCGTAACCGCGGGCACCTAGGCCGCCGGGCCGGCGCGGGGAAGCGCTGCGGGCGACAGAGAGGCCTGTCTCTCCCCAGCCCGCCTCCTCCGATCTTCGTACCGGGATCCAAGGGCCGCCGCCCAGGCGGGGTGTGAGAGGGGCGCGTGCTGGACCTGCTCGCGAGCGGCTGCGCAGGGCAGGCGTCTAGGAGCGTGGGCTGCTGGGTCTTCTCCCTCCTGACCCGTTTCCCGGTCCTCTCCTCTCCCGGGCTCCTGCCTCTTTCCCCTCGCCTCCCTCCCTCCGGGCCCCTTTCCTCTCACGCCCTACCCCGTCCTTTTTCAGCCTCCCTCTCAGGCCCCAGCCTTGGTCAAGCACTCTTGGGGTTCCTTCCGACCTGAGAAAAGCACAAACCAGCCCTTCACTGGGGGCAGGAAGATGGGTCAGAGGCGGAAGGCAGCCCCCACCCCAGGGGACTTTGCCTTGACTCCGCCCTTTGCCCTCTGGGGTCTGATGGTGGTAGAGAGCTGTTGATGGGCTTGGCGGGGACACCAGCTGGGACTCAGGGCCCCACCGTCACTGAGACCCACGAACCTGGGCAGGATTGAGGCCGGGTGGGATGCAGGAGGGGGACCTGGTCACCCTCCCCTCTTGGCTTCCTCCCCGCTTCACGCCCCAAGGACAGTAGGGGGGTCAAAGGAAGCCTTGGAAGAGCGTGGCCAGAGCTAAGGGGTCCTCACAGATCCTTGCAGGTTCACGGGGCAGCTAGGCTTCCAGGGAGCAGAGCAAGAAACAGAGTTGGGGGGGAGGGACTGAGAGAAGGCACCACAGTAGTGCTGGGGCTGGCATCGAGCCTGGGGTTAAGAAGCTGGAGTGAGCGGCCCTGTCTCAGGCACGTGGTGCGAATCCCTGGTGGGTCGTGTCTCGGAAGGGGCGTGTCCCTGGAGGGGCGTGGCCGGGGAGGGGCTTGGCTGGTTTTGGATCTAACGAGTCCGTGTCACAGTCAATTCCAGCTATCAAAGCTGCGTTGTCTGCGAGAATGTCTTCGCCAGCTTTGCGGAGGCTAACCTATCGTGGACTTAGCATTTCAGGGGTGGAAATTACTTCACCTCTGAATTCTCAGATCAGTTCCATCCCACCCACCCACGCTCATGTGCCCAAAGGCCCTTCAGACTCCAGGAGACACTGAGAACTTCTCATAGAGGAGGTTTAAGATATTCCCAGGATGCAACTAGGAATGCTGGACACTGGGCACAGCAAGGACCATCCAGAGAAAAGACGTTTGCGTGCTGATCCCTAGAAGCAGGAGGCAGGCAGAGTGCGCTGCACCTGGGAGGGGGCAGAACACGCTGGACCGCTGGACCGGGGAGGGGGCAGGCATGAGGGTGGGGGGCGGGGTGGAGAGCGTGCCTAGAGACTTCACTGGGTTTCCCAGAAAAGGAACAGGTGACCATAAGGTAGGCAAGTGTAAGCAAGCTTAGGACTGGCTAGTTCAAATACCGAGGGCGGGTGCTGGCCTAGGCGCTATCCTGGCGTTCCCTGGGTGATGGGTGCAGAGGAGCCCTTCGAAAGCCAAGGCCCTAGGAGTCCTTTCCTAGGGGCAGTGTTTCCCAGTCAGGCCCCAGATGCCAGAGCATCAGGAACGCAGGAAATTAGAAAACACTGTCCATGCATGCGGCCCTGCCCTCTTGGAGCCCTGGTGTGGGAGGCAGGCTGGTGGTTCAGACCTCTTTACCACTCACTGGGCCAAGCGCAGGAACAGAGGTGGGCTAGGCCGGAGCCTCGGGCTGGACGCCCCGGCTCAGGTGGGGTCCTGCCGGGGACACTGTGGGAGGTGGACGCTGGCAGGGCCTCTCAGAGCTGTGACCTGCATGCCCGGCCCAGGGTGCACGGCTGCGCCCTGCTCAGAGCCTGTCCTTGGCGGTCCCAGAAGCAAGATCATGCCTGGTGTCCTGCCTGCTCCCCCTGCGAGACCTTGGGGGTCCTCACGGTGACCCAGTGGGCAGGCGGGGTGGCTCCTGAGGTCGCTGTGCCCAGGGCCAGGGGCGGCTTGGAGGTTAGAGGAGCTCAGTGGGCTTGGTGCTTTCCCAGCAGGGGCCTGGCAGGGGTGGGGCCGCGGCAGCGGGGGTGGGGCCACACGTGCAGTGACTGACCTTTCTTCTTCTGGGGTCCGCTCCCCTCTGCTGCAGGGAGCAACCTGGGATCCCCACTGATCACCTGGGTGTCCCCTCCTCTGCTCCCCGACCTCGTCAGAGCCCCTCGGGGCTGAGTTCCCCTGAAAGCTGGAGGGGGCTCGGGTCTAGTTTTCTGCCACCCAGTGTTGCGTCCCTCTGAGCTGGACTTCCAGAGTGTGAGTCTCTGGCGACTCGGTATCTCCTCTGCAAGCCGAGAGATGTGGGCTGAGCCGCATGAGAGGACCCCGGCCTGCCTGCCTGCCTGAGGCAGGTTGACCTCTCGGGTTCCTCCTGGGGTGGTGAGGATTTAGGGTGAAAGCGTCCATTACAGTCTGAATTGTCCCTGGAAACCTCACATGTCGAAACCCTAAACCCCAGCCCCTCGGAAGGTGACTGTATTTGGAGGAGGAGTCTTTAAAGAGGTGAGTAGGGTAAGATGAAGTCAGTGGGTGGGTCCTCCGTGGACAGGACTGAAGTCCGTGTGAGAAGAGGCGATCAGGACACACGCAGGCCAAGGGCAGAGGCCTCGGGAGGAGCCAGCCCTGCCGGTACTCTGATCTCCAGCTTCTGGCCCCGAGACCGAAAGACAACTCAGTTCTGCTGCTTAAGCCCCAAGCAGCCTGGGCTGTTTGTCACGGCAGCGCTAGCGGGCCAGTACCCCTCAGTGCAGAGAGGGTGCCCACTGCCCGCAGCTGTCGCGGGGCATCACCCCTGGGCCCTGGGTGATGTCAGGGCAGGAATCCTGACATCCCCCCACCCCTGCTCCCGCCGGCTCAGTATCCTCTCTGAGAAAGGTGCTCCCCTGGGGCTCTCCAAGGTTTGGGGACACATCTCTTCCCCCCAGATATGGAGGAGGCCGGGGCAGCCCTTAGCATTTCCTCAGATCAAGCAGCCAGGACAGAGGAGGGGTTTCTGGTGCCCCCGTCTTGAAGTCCCTCTGCCCATGTTTCCTGGGGAGGAGCTTCGGGGCTCAGGACTGGACCCTGGGCCGGACCAGGAGGCCCGCAGATTTCTCATCCAGGAGATGCCTCTGTTGCTCAGGGCGGGAGGGACGCCTTGGCCTGGCCTTGGCCCTGGCTTCTGCTGAGGGAGGCTGACGTGAGAGGCGGGGGCCGCTCCCAGTGTTTAGCTGCAGATTTATGTAAGTGTGGATTATGGAATTTGGCCCCGATTCTGCCTCCCTGCCCCTGCCTCCCCGCCCGGGAGCATCCTGGGCATCGGTATCTGTTGGTGGGTGGATTTCTGTCGCCTGTCAAGGAGTCGCACTTAATTCTCTGGCAGATGTCTACTTATCTCACTGTGAGCTGGGCCTAGGGCTCAGCCCGGAGGGGGTGGGAGGGAAGGGGCACGCCCTGAACCTCACCGGTGATTTCTCGGGCTCTCAGCGGCAGCCTCACACTGGGGCAGCCGGCGGCCTCACCTCGCCCTGCGACTCAGGGTGTGTTCCTCAGCTTTTTGTTTGTGCTTCCCCATCTGATGAGACAGGGACAGTGGCCTGTCCTGCAGGGTAGGGTCAAGGCTAGTGAGCCTGTCTGCTGGAACCGGCCTGTATCCCCTCTGGTTCAGGAAGACACAGTAAACGAGCCTGCTCAGGCCACCTGCTCGCCCTGCTGGGAAGGCCCTGGTCTGAGCGGACTGCCAGGGGGAGGACGGTGAGTGGGCCCAGGCCAGCGGCTTCCTGCTTGGGGCTGGGAGGCAGTCGGGGTTTAACAGGCACTGTCCAGGAGGGCGTGCCGGCCGGCTCTCAGCTCTGCTCTGATCCCTGAGGCCTCCAAGGGGAAGCGAGCCACGCACCTTGTCCCTTGTCTCCCCCTCCGTCCCCTTCTCCCTCTGGTTTCAGAGCCACTAGAACCAGGAAATGAGTTCTGGAAAAATTACCCCTTCATTCCGCCGCTAATCCCTCCTGCCCTTAATTAAGTCAATGGTAGCCTAAATTGTTCTAAACATCTTTTGGGGGATTATATATTTTAATCATCATTATCCAATGAATATTTGATTATATAGTCATCATATAATCAAGAGTAAAAATTATAATCCAAAAAAAAGGCATTTAATAATACTTTAAACGACTGGGCGCTTGATAAATAAAGGAACAGGTGACCATAAGGTAGGCAAGTGTAAGCAAGCTTAGGACTGGCTAGTTCAAATACCGAGGGCGGGTGCTGGCCTAGGCGCTATCCTGGCGTTCCCTGGGTGATGGGTGCAGAGGAGCCCTTCGAAAGCCAAGGCCCTAGGAGTCCTTTCCTAGGGGCAGTGTTTCCCAGTCAGGCCCCAGATGCCAGAGCATCAGGAACGCAGGAAATTAGAAAACACTGTCCATGCATGCGGCCCTGCCCTCTTGGAGCCCTGGTGTGGGAGGCAGGCTGGTGGTTCAGACCTCTTTACCACTCACTGGGCCAAGCGCAGGAACAGAGGTGGGCTAGGCCGGAGCCTCGGGCTGGACGCCCCGGCTCAGGTGGGGTCCTGCCGGGGACACTGTGGGAGGTGGACGCTGGCAGGGCCTCTCAGAGCTGTGACCTGCATGCCCGGCCCAGGGTGCACGGCTGCGCCCTGCTCAGAGCCTGTCCTTGGCGGTCCCAGAAGCAAGATCATGCCTGGTGTCCTGCCTGCTCCCCCTGCGAGACCTTGGGGGTCCTCACGGTGACCCAGTGGGCAGGCGGGGTGGCTCCTGAGGTCGCTGTGCCCAGGGCCAGGGGCGGCTTGGAGGTTAGAGGAGCTCAGTGGGCTTGGTGCTTTCCCAGCAGGGGCCTGGCAGGGGTGGGGCCGCGGCAGCGGGGGTGGGGCCACACGTGCAGTGACTGACCTTTCTTCTTCTGGGGTCCGCTCCCCTCTGCTGCAGGGAGCAACCTGGGATCCCCACTGATCACCTGGGTGTCCCCTCCTCTGCTCCCCGACCTCGTCAGAGCCCCTCGGGGCTGAGTTCCCCTGAAAGCTGGAGGGGGCTCGGGTCTAGTTTTCTGCCACCCAGTGTTGCGTCCCTCTGAGCTGGACTTCCAGAGTGTGAGTCTCTGGCGACTCGGTATCTCCTCTGCAAGCCGAGAGATGTGGGCTGAGCCGCATGAGAGGACCCCGGCCTGCCTGCCTGCCTGAGGCAGGTTGACCTCTCGGGTTCCTCCTGGGGTGGTGAGGATTTAGGGTGAAAGCGTCCATTACAGTCTGAATTGTCCCTGGAAACCTCACATGTCGAAACCCTAAACCCCAGCCCCTCGGAAGGTGACTGTATTTGGAGGAGGAGTCTTTAAAGAGGTGAGTAGGGTAAGATGAAGTCAGTGGGTGGGTCCTCCGTGGACAGGACTGAAGTCCGTGTGAGAAGAGGCGATCAGGACACACGCAGGCCAAGGGCAGAGGCCTCGGGAGGAGCCAGCCCTGCCGGTACTCTGATCTCCAGCTTCTGGCCCCGAGACCGAAAGACAACTCAGTTCTGCTGCTTAAGCCCCAAGCAGCCTGGGCTGTTTGTCACGGCAGCGCTAGCGGGCCAGTACCCCTCAGTGCAGAGAGGGTGCCCACTGCCCGCAGCTGTCGCGGGGCATCACCCCTGGGCCCTGGGTGATGTCAGGGCAGGAATCCTGACATCCCCCCACCCCTGCTCCCGCCGGCTCAGTATCCTCTCTGAGAAAGGTGCTCCCCTGGGGCTCTCCAAGGTTTGGGGACACATCTCTTCCCCCCAGATATGGAGGAGGCCGGGGCAGCCCTTAGCATTTCCTCAGATCAAGCAGCCAGGACAGAGGAGGGGTTTCTGGTGCCCCCGTCTTGAAGTCCCTCTGCCCATGTTTCCTGGGGAGGAGCTTCGGGGCTCAGGACTGGACCCTGGGCCGGACCAGGAGGCCCGCAGATTTCTCATCCAGGAGATGCCTCTGTTGCTCAGGGCGGGAGGGACGCCTTGGCCTGGCCTTGGCCCTGGCTTCTGCTGAGGGAGGCTGACGTGAGAGGCGGGGGCCGCTCCCAGTGTTTAGCTGCAGATTTATGTAAGTGTGGATTATGGAATTTGGCCCCGATTCTGCCTCCCTGCCCCTGCCTCCCCGCCCGGGAGCATCCTGGGCATCGGTATCTGTTGGTGGGTGGATTTCTGTCGCCTGTCAAGGAGTCGCACTTAATTCTCTGGCAGATGTCTACTTATCTCACTGTGAGCTGGGCCTAGGGCTCAGCCCGGAGGGGGTGGGAGGGAAGGGGCACGCCCTGAACCTCACCGGTGATTTCTCGGGCTCTCAGCGGCAGCCTCACACTGGGGCAGCCGGCGGCCTCACCTCGCCCTGCGACTCAGGGTGTGTTCCTCAGCTTTTTGTTTGTGCTTCCCCATCTGATGAGACAGGGACAGTGGCCTGTCCTGCAGGGTAGGGTCAAGGCTAGTGAGCCTGTCTGCTGGAACCGGCCTGTATCCCCTCTGGTTCAGGAAGACACAGTAAACGAGCCTGCTCAGGCCACCTGCTCGCCCTGCTGGGAAGGCCCTGGTCTGAGCGGACTGCCAGGGGGAGGACGGTGAGTGGGCCCAGGCCAGCGGCTTCCTGCTTGGGGCTGGGAGGCAGTCGGGGTTTAACAGGCACTGTCCAGGAGGGCGTGCCGGCCGGCTCTCAGCTCTGCTCTGATCCCTGAGGCCTCCAAGGGGAAGCGAGCCACGCACCTTGTCCCTTGTCTCCCCCTCCGTCCCCTTCTCCCTCTGGTTTCAGAGCCACTAGAACCAGGAAATGAGTTCTGGAAAAATTACCCCTTCATTCCGCCGCTAATCCCTCCTGCCCTTAATTAAGTCAATGGTAGCCTAAATTGTTCTAAACATCTTTTGGGGGATTATATATTTTAATCATCATTATCCAATGAATATTTGATTATATAGTCATCATATAATCAAGAGTAAAAATTATAATCCAAAAAAAAGGCATTTAATAATACTTTAAACGACTGGGCGCTTGATAAAGGGCATTAGAGGATTAGGAGCCTGATGGAGGGGCGGGGCGGAGCTCCTCGTCAAGGACTCGAACTGCTGGTCTGTTTTGAAAAATAAGACCCCGATTTGAGCAAGAAGGAAAAAGAACCCAGCTGTTGTGTGTTCCCTGACCATGCCAGCTTCTTGACTAACGAGGTGCCTTATTTGAACAGCTGCTTTGGAAAGGATGTCTACAAATATCATTAGGTTTTGGGTGTCCGTGGAGTTTTGTGGGAGGCCTTGGTGGGCTCATGAGATTCTAGGAGGTCTTCTGGCCTGCATGTTAGGATAGGCTGCCCCGGTTCCTGACACCCCCCACCCCCCGGCAAAGCTTAAAGGAGCACCTGCAGCTCCCTGGGAGCCCCGGGCTGGAGAGCAGGCAGCAGCGTGCTGTCTGACAGCTGTGTGACCTCAGGCAGACAGCCTAACCTCTCTGTGCCTGGGTTCCCACATCTATAAACTGGAGACATTACAAGGCCCGGTAGGTCTGTGGAACATTGAGACAGTGCTGAGAAGTGCGTGGACGACTCCTGGCCTGTGGTCAGCCCTCTGCAAACACGAGCTCAATAAATACTTCAAAGGGGACAGAAAGGCTGACTCTGTGATCTAAAAGCCACTCAGGTATGACTTCCTGGGGCAACCAGGGGTGTCTCCCTGTCCACCCGCCTTCCTTAGGGTCACAGGATTTCATGTGGGACTGGCAGGGGTCTTCCAGGTCACCGAGACCAGCCTTCTCCGTTTAAAGAAGGGGACACTGAGGACCGGAGGTGTGTTGGGGGGTGAGTGGGGCCAAGTCGGCTGGCTGGAGGGCATCCCCCGAAAGCTAACTCACACCTGAGAACTGCAGCTGCTTGATGTTTGTTCCAAGGGAGAGTGCCCAACTGCGTGCCAGCCTCGGGGGGTTGACCAGGCTGGCCCAGAGCCCACCTCCTCCAGGGCCAGCAGGGAGGCTGGTGGGCCGCAGGGCAGGCGGCCGCTCGGCCCCTCGCACTGGTGGCGGCTAGCCAGCTCAGGGTTCGAGACCGGAGGTCGCTCACAGAGAACAGTTCCCACCTTTATTCCTCTCCAGGATTTTCTCATGTTTGTCTTTTCTTTTCCTAATAAGCAAACGAATCTACGTACATTCTAAGAAACCTGGAAAGTGAAATATGGAACAATAAAACAGAAAAATACCCACCCTTAAGTTTCTGAGCTGCGGATCTGATCCAGTTTAAAATCCTTCGTCTAAAACTCAGCTGTGGGTTCCTGGTCACTACAGAATAAGGACCAGGCATTCAAGGCCCCTTTTCAAACCATGCTCCAGAGCCCTGTCCGCACCCCCGTCCCACGGGCACCTGGCCACATTTGCTGCCTAAAGAGCTCTCCCTCCTTTTTCCTGCCTGCGTGGCAAACTCCTGCTCATCCGCCAAGGCCCTGTGCCAGTGCCCTCTCCTCTGGGAAGCCCTCCTGATTCCCTCAGGCAGGACCGCTGGCTTTGTTGCCAGTTCCTTCCTCTATAGACGCACCTGTCTCGGGGCTCAGGCCAGCTCTGCACCAGGCACGGCCGGCGTTCCATACCTGAGGTTGCCCGATGAGCCCATCTGATGAGAACACTGAGGTCCAAGGAAGGGGCGTCCACTCGTGTGGGTCCGTCCCCAGAGCCCAGGCTGCCCCGGCTCAGCCCCCTTCCCGCACGTCCTTAGCGCTGGCCAGCGTCCTCAGGGCCTGTGGCTGCAGCGGAGCTCACCTGGCCCCTGCTGCGGGCGGGGCTGTGTCCACTGCCGTGTGAGTGCCCGGGGCCTCTCCCTGCCTGGCTGGCATCCCTGGCTGCTGGTCCTCAGCTGCTCCCAGAGTCGCCAGCGTCAGGGAACTGGGAGGCCCGGCCTGGCCCTCAGCCCCTGGCTGCGTCTGAGTTGCCCAGGGGCCGGCGGGCCCTCCTGAGTCCCCTCCACCCTCCTCTGCTGGAACCACTTGAGACAAAGTTACCGCACAGGCGTCGAGCCCAGGCGTCGAGCCACTTTTCCCAGGGAAACATCTGTCATTTAACCGGATGACGCGACGGGGATGGCAATTCAGAACAATCTCGTTGCGTTTATTTCCTTCTGATGTCTGCTGCGGGAGGGGCAACCTCCTCCATGGTCCATGCGCACGAATTGGGCTCCTACTGTATAAGGCAGCCCCGCCCCTACAGGGGGCAGGTCCACCCTCCACCCCCCACCACCCAGAGCACCCGTCCAAACAGGGCTCCTCCCCCTTCAGAGCAGCCTGGGGGCGCTGGGGAACCCCGTTCTCCACCCCCCACCCCCGGCACCCCAGGATCCAGTGACAGTGCGGGCCAGCGGGGCAGGGGAGCCCGGCTCCTCCCTCAGCCGGGGCCTCTGCTCACCCAGGCTTTCTGCCCGTCCTCCCAGCACCCAGAGCCCTGAGCACCCCCCCGCCACCGGGGCTGGTCCTCTGGAAGCCGCCTGCCCTTCCCCGCTCCGGGGTGGAGGTCTTGTCCGGGTGTCTGTCCCCAGCCCGGGGGTGAAAGTGAACCATCTTCAGGGACACCAGCATGCTTACAAGCCCTTCCCAGCTCCCAGAGCCCCATAGAGGAGGGAGCAGAGACTCAGGGAGCTTCAGACCCTTGTCTGAAGGACACACAGCTGGCGGAGGGAGAGGGCAGATGGCCCTGACTCTGCGCCCAGACCTTCCTGCTCTTTCTTGGGGGCTGACAGCCAGGTGCCGAGGGCCCGTCACAGGCCATGCGGGGCAGGCAGGGCTGCACCAGGCTGCAGGGCGAGGGGGGTCTCTGGACCAGGCCCCAGCCTCCTCCATCTTGCCTCTGACACAGGGTGACTCAGCTCATCTGACATAACAGCCCTGCCCTGTAGGCTCCCTGAGAGCCGCCAGCCCCGGGGACCCCTTGTACAGGGACCGGCCAGGGCGGCAGAGAGAAAGGTGGAGAGGCCACCCCGCCCACTTCTCAGCTGGGCTGCTGGGGACCCCACAGGGCCTGCTGTCTGCCTGCGCCCCCGAGGAGAACCACCCTCACCCTGGCTCTGGGGAGGCTGAGCCCTCCCAGGGCCCCCGGACCAGTGCCTCCCATTCTGGGGTGAGGCGCTCGGGGATCCAACTCCCGGGAGCCACGGGCTGCTCCGCAGCAACCGCCGCAGGGACTTCCCAACTCCGCCTGCCTGGGCCACAGAAAACCAGCAAGCGCTCCCAGTCTGCAATACACGGGCTAGATCCCCGGGTTGGGAAGATGCCCTGAAGAAGGGCACTGCGGCCCACCGCAGCGTTCTTGCCTGGAGAGCCCCGCGGACAGAGGAGCCAGCAGGCTGCTGTGCATAGCGTGGCAAAGAGTCAGACGCAACAGAGCGACTTAGCACGTGTGCTGCCATTCTGGGCTCTGCGCTCTCACTCCCGCCCCCGGCACCTCTCACCCCTCCCCAACCCCCC
>SJYG01000780.1:230857-261076 GCA_006410535.1 Litocranius walleri | reverse complement strand
GGGGCTGCCCCAGCGCCCGCCGCCCGGCCGCGCCCCCCGCCCGCCTGCCCGCCAGCCGCGACGTCAGTGGGAGAAAACCCCCAAGAAGATGCTGGATCTGTGTTCGCCCGGCCTCCCCCCTCCGCGATCCTCCGAGGTGTCAATTCCAATTTCCACGGCTTCATCATTACGCACATCAAACGGCTGTAATTGGCTGCTACAGAAATTTATCCTCCGAAAGGATAGCGGGGGCGGCAGAGGAGGGAGCCTCGGAGAGCGGGAGGTGGCGGCAGTAATGAGATTTTGGAAGCTGCGGTGCCACCCCCGAGGTTGGCAGGGAGAGGGGAGGCTGGCGAGCCCCTGCGCTCGCTCGCGCCGGCGAACAAAACGCCGTTTGAAAACAAGCCTGGCAGAGTGTGGGTGTCACACAACAGTCGCAAACACACAGCAGCGTTCCAGGCACAGCCGGCGCCTTTCACTGCCGTCGCCTCGGCGACTGTAGGCCGCACTCGCGGCCCCGCCCCGACCCGCGCTGAGCACAGCTGGAGGCCCCCTGCCCCGCAGACGCCAGGGGCAGGTTTCTGTTCTGCAGGCGGGGAAACTGAGGCTGAGGGCCAGGGGAGTCAGGGCCCCAGAGCTCCGGGCCTACTCCTTCAGAGGCTTTGCCACCGCTTGGGACCCCTCTGCCACGCCGGGACCCCCAGCGGCGCCTCTGCCTCAAGCAGACCACCCACCCCACCTCCGAGGCTGCCCACCCTTTGTCCGGCAGGGCCAACCCACACCCCGGGCAGCCTGTGAAATCTGAATTGGTTTTTCAGGCCATGGATTTTCTGGGGCCTCCTGGGGAGCGAGCCAGTCTGTGAAGAGAGAGAGCAGAGGCCCAGCAGGGCCCCCCTGCCCTCCCAGGCTCTCTCCTACTCAGGACTCCGTGCCCTCTTCTCTGCCTCTCCCAGCCCCAGCTCTGCCTGACCTGGCCCCGGGGAGCAGGCATCCCCACGGCCGGGGGATCGGGGCCCACGCTCCCTCCCCTGGGCCCACACACAGTCCAGCAGCTCCCCAGGCGAGGGTATTTATGTCTTTGTTGTTCCATTCGGATTCTGTGACTGATGAAACAATGACGCTAAATTGCACGCACAGCGATCCTGCCTGGCGGCGGGCGGGCATCTTCCCGGACCGTGGCTGCACTGCCCACCGCCTGTAGCTGGGCTCCTGGCCAGGCCCTCCCAGCTCTCACCGCGGCAGGAGGCAGCCCGTTTTCCAGATGGGGAAACTGACACCAGCAAGCACATGGGTTTCCTGGGCGAGCCCACGACAGATGTTGAGGCTGGCACCCCCTCCATGGCCCTGCACGCCTGCAGAGGTCCACTGTGGGCCACCATGTCTGGGGGCTTCTCAGGCCTCCTGGACGGGAAAGCAGCGTCCTTCTGGCTGCCGGGCTGGCATTTCTCATGTGGGTGCCGCCCTGGATTCACTGCAATGGAGTGTGTTTCCCTTTTTGCCCTGGCCCCTGGGAAGCTCAGAGTCAAACCACAGTCTGTTTGCCTTTGTGGCTCCACGGCATGCACTTCCGAACCCTGACCTCACTCTGGCTTCTCTCCACATTCCCTCGATTGGGTGTTATCTCGCTCTTACTGCTTCAGAGTCTTTGGGAATGACAGGGCTGAAGTTCAGGGAAGGGACTGAACCTGCTGTTGCTGGGCCTCCACAGGGCCCGTTGGCTAAACGCCCACCCCGAGGGCTGTGTGCGGCAGCCACGGGGCGGGGTGGCCCCAGGGCGGGGCTCTGACTGGAGGGGCATCCTGTGTTGCTGGTGATGGCAGGGGACCCATTCTGCGGTCTGAGTCATGAGCAGCTCCCAGGGAGCCATAGAGAAATGCAAGATGACCGAGTCCGGGGTCAGCAACCAGTTTCCCCTGCCGCCTCTGGGGAGAGCCTCTGGAGTGCCTGGAGCGGAGGGCCCTGAGGTCCTGCCTGGGAAGGCGGGAAGGGCTCTTGTGAAAGGGCTGCTGGTCACGCTCCCTGCCGCCCCTCTCAGCCGCCATCCTTCCCTTCCCCTGTTCCAGGAGAGGCCCTCGGGCACCGCCAGTCTGTCCATGCACTGGGGCGGCCAGTCCTGCCAGGTTTCTGTTGCAGCCCTGAAGGCCGGGCAGTGAGGCCACTGTGAGCAGGACCAGGGGCCCCGGGCGGGGACGGTCTGTGTCCCAAGACACCAGGGGCGGGAGGTCATGCTAGGCAGTGCGGGTGGGACAGAGCTGGGGTCTGGGGGCTCTGGGAGGTCCAGAGGCTGGGGGCATGGCCTGGGGTCACCTCGGAATTTGGGCCCCCAAAAGGATGGGCCAGTGGGGGAGGATGAGCTGTGTTGGTGTCCAGGGATGTGAGTGGGCCTCTTAGATGCTCAGGTGTAAATCGTGGGGACCCCCAGACCCCAGCCTCCCCCTCTGGAGAGCCAGCGGGAGCCTGGACGCCCGCTCCCGGCGTCATCATCCAATGGAAGGAGAAGGCCGCAGGTCAGCCCCGGTCCCAGGGGTGCTCTGCCAGGGTGCCCCGAGTCAGGGCCGCTCACACAGGCGGGCCGCCCTGTCCTCACCTGATCTGGGGCTCTCCAGACACCAAAGTCCCAGGAGGAGATTTTCCTACTCGAGCTGAGAACAGAGGTGATGTAAGCGAGGACCCAGCAAGGAACAGGAGCAAGTGAGCCTCTCCCCATGCGCTCTGCCAGCCCGAGGCAGAGAGGCTCCTGGGGTCTCCACTCCTCCGCAAGGCCCCTGCCCATCCCCAGGGACTCAGACCAGCGGGCAGAGGGCAGGTCTTGGCAGAGGCACGCTGCCTGGCCTGAGGGGGGCCTGCTCCTGCCTCCTTGGGAAAGGCGGAGGCCAGAGGGGACGGCCCCTGCGCCGGCCAGGCAGTGAGAGCCGTCAGGCGAAGGGGGCGCTGGGCCGGGGGCTGCAGGTCTCAGGGCTGGGGGCCCGCGGTGCTGTCCCCTGCACACGAGGGCCTGAGGGGCTGGCCTTTGCCTGGCTGCCTCCTCTCCCCTCCCCTACACAGCAGCGTGGCTGAGACTGCAGAGGGGCAGGGGGCTCCACCACAATACCGCTTGCAGACCCTGCTGCCTTCAGAGGCCGTGGGTCCAGCCTGCAGCTGGCCTTGGCCTCCCGCTCTGTCCCTGCCCTTCGGCCGCCCTCCTCCCAGTGGCTGCCCAGCGAGGCTGCCCCACGGGGCCCTGAGACACCCTGACCCTCTGCCTAGGGCCGGTGGGCCACCTGACAACAAGATCCCGGGGTGGCAGGCTCCTTGGATGGGGCTGGGCCAGGCCTGGCCTTGCCTCACCGTGGAGCCACCTTGGGCCGGGCAAGGCCAGGCTGACGTCTCTGAACGAGTGGGGAAGGGAGGGGAGGAAAGCCAAAACTTTAAGGTATATGAACTGTGAAATTAAATCGAAATACTCAAATAAGGAATCGCAGAACAACATAAGCAAAGATGTTTACCAGGGCTTGAAGTTAAATACAGATTTTTTCATAAACCCAAACACAAATGCAATAAAGTTCTGTGGAATGTTAAATATAATTTACAGTGGAAAGAATGTTCCTTATCGTCATAAACCTATGTGCATGGTGTCGCTATCCGGAGGCTGGGAAGCTGAGTTCCGTGGGCCACTCTGCTGGGCCTGGCCAGGGGTGGCTGGGCCTAGGGTCCCCAGAGTGGTGGGCCCTCTCTGCAGGCCCAGCCGGTGTTCCTTTCCTGGACGGGGGTCTAGAGTTAGCTGTTGCTGCTAATTTGCCCTGTGCTTGGGCACTGCCGTAAAGCTCCGGTCAGGCAGAGCTCAAGGAAAGAAGTCTCTCCAAACGGAAAAGCCGGCAGAGAGGGGCCACCCAGGTGTGGGCTGGTTCCTGCTCCCCTACCTGGTCCTGGGGCCCCTCCCACCACCACAGGCCTGGCGCGCTCCCACCCAGAGACCCAAGTTCCCAGAGCCAGGGGATGGGGCGGAGACATCCACCTTCTTTGGCCTGCCCCCTCCTTCCACTCAGATCCTGGCACAGGAAGATAGTCACTTACACTCTAGTCAGAACGAGCTCCTTTATCTTACCTCCTCCCTAGGACAGGGGTCTTCTCTCTTTCTGTGGCATCTTTGTCGACCCGGGAAATCCACTGACATGGAGAGGCTTGGAGTGGGAGAGCTGCCCAGAGTCACCCACCTCATTCCAGGTGAGTTCCGATTGGAACTCTCTTCCGGGCCTCTGGAGAGAACAGCTGAGCTCAGAGGTCTTGGCTGGGATATTTAGCCAGAGCAGCAGCCCCCCTAGGCCAGAATCACAACCTGCACTTCAGGCGTGTGTGGATGTATGTAGGTGTGCGTGCGTGAGGGTGCAGCTGTGTGTGGCTGTCTGTGTGACGTGCCTCTGAATGGGGCCTGAGTGTGTCCGTGTGTCTGTGTGATTATAAGGACGCCTGTGTGCCCCTTGGAGT
The DNA here is from genome assembly GCA_006410535.1 of Litocranius walleri. Classification (NCBI taxonomy): domain Eukaryota; kingdom Metazoa; phylum Chordata; class Mammalia; order Artiodactyla; family Bovidae; genus Litocranius; species Litocranius walleri. The sequence goes on along the minus strand of SJYG01000780.1, from coordinate 256,633 downwards.
GGCAGGGGTCAGTGTGTGCCCAGGGCAGCCATGGCCCCTCCTCCCTGAACCGTGGGGTAGCCCTTGCCCAGGCGGGCAGCCCTGGCGGGTGTGGGTTGGAGGTGGACACCCAAGCCCTGGGCACCTAGGCTCTGAAGGTGGAATGAGCAACCTGGTTCCCCCAGCATGCCCCTGCCCCCACCCCTTCCACCTGCGTGTGAGCCGTGGGTGGGAGTGGGGGCCCAGTGGGGCTGAGCCATGGGTGGGAGTGGGGGCCCGGCGCAGGACCCTTGTTCCCTGTGGTCAGCTTAGTGTGAAGTGAGGCCCCGCCCCGCCCCCCGGCCAGTCTCGGCTTTGGCTCTTGGGCTCAACAGCTGAGGCTTGCAGGCTCGGATGGGCTGCCCTAACCTGGAAGAGAAGCTGGGCCAGGACTGCGGGGAGGGCCCCCAGTCATCGACAGCATATGGACCCCGGCCCAGGCACCCCAGGTGCCCGTGGGGTGGGGTCCCTGTCCTCAGGGCTGGGATGTGTGCTCACAGTGTCTCCTCCAGCCCCCCTCGGGGGAGGGGCATCCGGAGCCAGGGTCCCAGCCCCGGTCGCCCGGCTCTGACCAGTGCCCCACCCCGGCTCCAGCCCACCCCAAAGCGCACGCAGCTACGCATCCACCCACCCACTCACCAAGCTGCCCAGTGCCTCCCAGGCTGTGAGCCAGGACCTGGGGCCCCAGGACCAGATGTGGCCCCTGCCCTCTGGGGCCCTGTTCTCCAGGCAGGGGGGCGGGGGACGGGAGTGGCGGTCACGGCTGTGTGGCTGATCGATTTCTGGCCTCATCAGCCAGGCCCTGGGGTGGAGGTGGGGGTGGCTGGGCCCAGGATGGGCCACCTGGGTCCCCAGGCCTCAGGGTGTCCCTGGGGCGGCCCCGCCAGGGTCTGTGGCAGCCCGCGCAGCTGCCCCTCGGGCCTCCCGCCTCCTGCCCGCTCTCCGCAGGCTGTGCCCTCCGCTTGCCCACAAACCGCCTGGTCACTCCTACATTTGCAGGAGGCGGCAGCGTTTCTCTGGATCTTAGCCCTCCTTAATTTATGTGCTGCTGCTACAGAGAGTATTTTCTTTAAAAACAGGATGGATGTGAGAAAAACAACAATACCCCAAAACCACACTCAAGGGGTGGATCGGGCTGGCTTGTTAGCACTGAATAATCGAGCTGCAACCTCAGTGATGGGAAACAAAAATAAGCAACCCACCAGGGGAACCAGGCCTGGGGGCTTCCCCATGCAGCAACCCCACTTGGTACCTGGGTCCCGGGTCCCAGACGGCAGGGGTGTGGGCATCTTGGAGGGGACTGCCTTCCTCCACTGCCTTTGCTGGGCACCCGCCCTGGGAAAGGTCACTTGGAGGTGGTGCCCCTGGCAGGGATGGAGGAGGTCAGGCATCCTAGGCCCTCCCAGGGACAAGACCCTTTGTGGTAACTGGAACCCCACTCGGTAATTCAAGCTTGCGTCCCCCTGCTCCATCCTCAATGAAGATGGACAACAGCTGGCCATCTCTCTTTTTCCAGTAAACCCCATCCAACCATACCGCCGGGGAGGGACCCACCAGCTCAGCTGTCATTCTGGAGGAGAAGGGCCAGGTCTCTGCAGCCCTGGGCTCTCGAAGTCAGACGGGAAGAGCCAGGCGGGGACCCCATGGCCCAGCAGCCCCCCACTCAGCACCGTCTTTGTGTGGGTGGTGGGGTGTGCTGCGCCGGAAGGAGGGCCGGGGCCAGGGGGGCCGGCGGCCACTCCTCTGTGCACCCTAGTTCTTGGTGCATTGTGTACTGGGCCGAACTTTAGCTCACAATTTGGGATTAGAGCAAATCCGAGTATTTTTCTGCATGCCTGCCCGCTCCCGGGCGCCCAGAGCCTGCTGGGTAACTGCCTATTATCCACCGGTTCCACTCCAGTGCCCTCCCCAATAAAACTTTTCATATCCTTATAAACGAACTCGATTGCCGTGTTATAAACATTTACACTGTACTAACAGATCATCTCCGCACATCAGAATTGGCTAAATTCCCTTTTCCAGATGAATATATTGAAGGAGATTAGAGATATGATAGCTTTTCAGATTGCTGAACCCAGAGAAATTAGTTTAGTGAGCATTTACAGAGGCTAAGTTGGAACCATTAAACAGTGGATTAAATTGATGGCACTCTCATTGTCTGTCCTTCGGTACCGCTGTAAAATCAATTAGCCGTCACCAGCCCATTCTCCATATAGCGAGATCGCCATCCTCCCTGGAAGCTGATGCAAAACCTCCCAGTGGTGGCAAGGGGTGTGGACGCACACGAATTAGGTGGCAGGAAATAGTCAGGGACCCTGGCGGCCCCGGGGGCAGGGCCCCACCTGCCGCCTGCCGCCCGCCGCCCACTGCCTCCGCCCAGGCCTCCCTGCCTCCCTAGCCTCTGCCCAGATTGTGAGTTGGGAGGTGGGGGGCTGGGCAGCGGCTCCAGAGGCAATGGGGTCAGGAGAGTGGGTTGCCGGCGTGGTCGGGCCCTAAGTGAGGTGGAAGGCGGCAGGTGTATGCAGAAAGTCAGTCTTGACGGGTGGCAGGCGCGGAGCATGTAGAGGGTGCTTGGGGGCTGCCTGGAGGCGGCTTTGGGCCGTGTGACTCCTGCTTTGCTGAGAGCCTTACTGAGCATCAGCAGCAGACAAGCGGAGGGCCCAGTGAACCCTCATCGTGGCCCCGGTGGAGGAGCAGGCCCAGTTCTTGTCCCCAGTTCTCAGAGGATGAAACTGAGGCTCAGGCGGCCCAGTGGCTGGCCGGACGCCCACAGCCGGCCCCCTGCAAGCTCTGGGCTGAGACACTCGGGCCACACCCGGTTCCGGGAGAGCAGGGCCTACCTCACTCACCCAAGTTCAGGACCAAGTGACCCTCGGGACAGAGGAGCAAGTAGGGGAGGAGCTAATGGTCCAAGTGAGCACTAGGGCGCTTGCTGTGGGGTGGACCACGGCGAGGGGAGCCCCGGGGAGGGGTGGAGGTGGGGAGCGCCCCCATGCCTCTGCAGAATTCAAACGGCCAGCCCTGGGACCCGGGGCTGAGCTCTGCACTCCACCTTGTGTGGCTGGGGATGCTGAGGCCCGGAGCTCGGAGCCCGGAGCCTGGGCCACACACCCGAGCGGACGGTCGGCCTGTTTAGCAGACTTGGTTTGTAACCAGTCCTGTTTAACTCCACCAGTGCTGAAGGCCCCAAGAGACCTCCTCAGACTCTCTCTGGACACGCATTTTTTTGTTGTTTTTGCCCTTCCTAGCTTGCAGGATCTCGGTTCCCCGACCAGGGACTGAACCCAGGCCCCTGCAGTGGAAGCCAAATCCTAAGCACTAGGCCGCAGGGAATGACCTGGACGTACATTCTAGATGAAGGAGGACAGGGCCGTGCTTTGGAGACGCTGGGCAGGGGCTCTCGGGCTGGATTACAGGGCTGGGGTAGCTGGCGGCCCTGCGCCCAGTGCCGGGCCAGACCAGGGCTGCTGGGTGGCATCCCAGGAGCCCTGGTCCCACTCTGGAGCTCAGCTCGGAGGCCGGGCTGCTCTGATCCCCACCCTCTTGGTCAGGCCGGGAGCCCTCCACTGGCTCTCATGAGCCATTAGGCTTCCCCACATCATGGCAGCCAAGACACCCGGCAGGACTCTAGGCTGGGTTGCGAGGAGACCACCTACCCATCTCCGGGTCCCACGGGTCAAGCCCACTTGAGCGGTGGTGGGGGCGACAGGTCAGCTGGGCTGGTGGCCGCAGGCAGGTCAGTGAGAACGTGAGTGGGATGCGATGGCCTGCAGAGCCCTGGGCCCACGTGCGGGGGAGGAAGGCCTGCCCTGGAGCTGGCCAGTAGCAGACTGGCCACCTCCCTGGAGGCTGGAATGTGAAAGAGGTCTCCTGGCTGCGAGGAGGTGGCCCCGGGCCCCTCAGGCAAGAGCCCTTTGGGGAGCATCCTGGAGCACACCCAGCCCACAGAGCTCTGTCCCTCCCTGACCGTGGATGGCAGCCCTCTTTCCCACAGACGGGAGATGGGAGAGAATGGGCGTGGGCAAGCTTGCATAGCCGGACGGAGGGGAGCTGGGCTCCTTGGAGGGACTTCATGCCCCTGCTAACTCCCGTGGGGGCCCCGCCCTGGTTCGGTGAGCTAGCCCGGCCATCAGGACCCTGTTCCCAGGTATGGGGGCTCCACAGCCCTTCCTAGCCCTTGACCTGGGCTCCTCGGGATGCAGGAGGCTGGTGGATAAGCCTGTCTGTGTGACTTCTCAGGGTCTCATGATGCCAAGATGTGGATAATGGTGTGGGCAGGCTGAGCCTCTCCAGGCCGGGCTGGGCCTTTGGGTGAGGCCAGGGTATGTGTGCAGAGGCCACGGGGGACCAGAGGAAGGTGGAAGGGAGCCGACAGGAGGGCCGCATCCACCCAGACACCCAGGCCTGGGGAGGGCCCTAGCCGGCTCCTTTGGAGGGTGGTGGGACACGCTGCTGGACAGCGGCTGAGTGGCCGTCCTGGGGAGAGTGGACGGCCGACTGTGGGGGAGGCGGCACGCAGAGCTGGGCTTGGACCTCACAGCTGGGATGTGAGGTGCCCCTCAGGGGTGAGGTAACTGACACACAGTGCTGGGCGCACACTGGCAGTCTCGGGGGCCCCAGACCCCTACCCCGGCAGGGTCCCATCACCTGCCCTGTCTTCACTGTCCTGACCCCTGACTTCTGGCTGCCCTGAGAGCTGGCAGCCCCAGGCTGGCTGAGAGGTTCATGTTCCAGCAGAGCAGCACACTCCCACCAAAAAAAGAAACACACTGAGTCCAGCAGGTAAGCGAGAGGCCTCACAGTGGAGCCAGGCCGGCGGGGGAGGGGGGGCTTCGGGGGCGCTCCACAGCAGCTGATGTGTCGGCCTGGAGGGGGCGGCTGCAGCCCGCTGAGGAGCCCAGGTCAGAGAGCCCCACGCGCCCAGCGACGGCTGTGGGCAGGGGCCGGGCTGGAAGGGGTCCCCGGAGTCCGCCCAGCTCCTCAACTGCCTCCTGGGTCTCCTCCATCCCTAGAGGCCTCAAGGGTCTTCTCCTCCCGCCTTACAGAAGAGGACATGGAGGCTCAGGAGAGGAGGGGCGTGCGGGGTCTCAGATAAGCAGCGAGCAGCCCCTCTGGGACTGGGACCCTGGCCGCCGGCTCGGTGCAGAGGAGCCGCAGGCGGCCGGAACTTCCCTTTTCCAGATGTGGGAGCCGTGGCCAGAGACGGGCAGGGGCCTGCTGAAGCTGCAGGGAAGCCGGCCTCCTGTCCCAGCCTGCGGCTCTGCGGCATGAGCAGGCCCTCCCCAGCCAGCCTGTCCCTGGGCAGGCGGGGGCAGGTGGGGCCCTCAGGGCTGCTGGTAAGGCCTCTGGCAGCTGAGGGGGGGCCCTGTGGGGTCAAGTGCACGGAGAGGCCGCAGAGGCAGGGGAGAAGGGCGGCCACAGGAAATTCTCACCAACAGACCAGGGACCCGGCCATCCCCGCTGGCCCGGTGATCTCAGCATGAGGGGGGCCTGGTGCCTGCGGCCCGCCCGCCGGGGAAGGCCCAAGGACCCTCCTCCTGCCCGCTCTGTGCTCCTAGCGCCTGCTGTTAGCATGGCAGACAGGGGGCCACACCGCTTCTCCCAGAGATTCTGGGCTGGGGTTCTGGGGGTACCCCCGCTCACCCCACCAGGGCACACTCCCAGGAATGGCCACTGCCTGCAAGGAGGACCCGGGCAGGGGCCAGAGCGGCTGTGTGGGCTCAGCTGCTGTGTCATGGGTAAGTGCCTCCGGCCTGGGCCTCAGTTTACCCCTGGTTGGTGGCCGGGACCCCTCCCCTCAGATNCACAGTGGCAGGGAGCCCAAACTCCTAAACCCCCCTACAAAGGCTGGGTGCTCTAGTGGAGGCTGAGAAGACAAGGTTTCCAACAAGGTCTTGGAGCCAAGAGTCCCTGTTTCAGACTGGGGGCCCTCACAGAGGCCCAGAGGCAGAAGGGCTTTGGGGATTCAGAGAGTGGTGTGGAATTCACAGTCGGTGGGACGCACAGCCTGGGGTCTGGGCCTCATCCCACGGGTAGCCCTCGAAGGTTGGTGTCTGTGGGGTGCTTTGAGGGAGCAGGGGAAGGACAGCACAGAGGCTCCCTGGATGGGAGCTAGGACTTGAAACAGGCCCGCCTGAGAATTCCAGCAGTACCTTCCCCGGGCTGCACTGGGCTGGGGACAGTTGGGGAGGGAAGAGGTTAGGCCCGAGATGGTGCTCGTTCTGATCTCTGAAGGCCTCCCCTCCCCTCCCCTCCCCTTCCCCAGGAAGATGAGACCACAAGGTGTGTTATGGTAGTCACGCCTGTCACAGGCGGAGTTTCACGCTCGCCCCCGGGGATGGTGGGAGCCCTCGGGGCCTTTCGTCACCTGGGCCTCGGCTCCCCAGTGGGGACAGTGTTCATCTGGCCGTGATGAATGGCTGCAGCTCTGGCTGGAAGGCCTGAGAGAGAGGAGACACAGAAGCCAGGCAGAGGCTCCAAGGCGCATGGGGCCAAGGGGGTACGGCCGCCTGCCTGGGAAGGGCCCCTGGTCCACCCACCCGTCCTTCTGCCCAAGCAGGAGAGCAGGGCGGAGGTTCTGAGCACACTTTCTGAGGCATTGACACCCGGAGGAAACTCAGGCTGGGCACCCATGTCTTGGGCCCAGAGGTGCTCCAAGGCTTCAGGCAGCCCCTGAGATGTGGCCGGGCCTGGGGTGCAGGGGCACCGTGAGGGCCAAGACCAGAGGTCCCTCTGCACGTCTTGGGGTGTCCCTGCCCCAGATGCACTGCCTGACTGCGCCCCGTCACTAGCAGGCCCCACAGAGCCGCATTGAGGGGCATCCTGCGAAACAGCCAGCCAGTGCTCTGGACAAAATAGCGTTGTGAAAAGGACCGAGATGCTGTCCCAGGACAACGGTGACGATGGTGATGTGACGGTTCCGTGCAGCGTGGAGTTCTGGGACCAGACGTGGGGGTCAGTCAGCGGGATGACCGGCGACCCTTGAGTAAGGCCCGAGTCAGGAGCTCTGTCCACACTCGGGGTGCAGGAGCCGCCCCGGCCGGCTGGCAGGAGTCGACAGTTAATCAGAACTTTTGCAAACCAAATGTAGCTACTGAGATCGACCGTGGTGGGCGTTTTTAAGCCACAGACACAGGCAAGTGGGCTCTTAGGGGGTTAGGGGTGCGGCTACACTCACCCCCGCTTCTGTGAGGAGAAGCTGGCTGAGGGCCAACCAGAATCCCATGCGCGATTTTGCAGCCTTTTTCCAGGTCTGAGATGACTTCTAAGTAAAAATTCTTTAAAAATGCTAAGATCAGAGACTTAGCTCCTGGCAAACCAACTCCCTCTCTGTGTCCTTCTGAGGCACCAGACACCATCCACGCCTGACACCCTCTTCCCTCAGCTCTGGGAAACCACATCTCCTGGCTTCTTTCCTTTCCTCAGTCCCTTTCAGCTTTTAAAACAGGCTCTAACTTCTTCCATCCATCCATCATCCACCCATCCACTCACCTACACGTCCATCCATTCATCCTTCCCTCCTCCCCCTATCCCTCCACCCATCCATTTACCGTATTTTTGAATTGCTCTGGTTTATTGCTCAGTAATGAGTAAAACAGACAGAGCCCCTGACCTCCTGGAGTTCATGTTCCAATGGGGAGAAAAGCAAGCCAGCGAGGAAAGAAGGAAGGGACGAGCGATGATGGGGTGGGGGTGGGGGAGACATAAACCTAGGAGCTGGGCTGCCCGACCCCAGTCCCCAGCACACCCCAGGGGCCATGATCACGCCCTCCCCCCCGAGATTCATCAACTCCAAGCCTGCGACCACCCCACCGTTTGATCTAGGCACATGGGAAAAGTGAAGTGAGTTAGACAGTGTTTGACAGACCCCGATGTCCAAGGGCAGGCATGCTCTTGAAATCAGGATCCCCAGTTCACTGAGGCACAGCAAGATGGGGTCCCCTTGCCAGGGGTCCTGGAAGCCAGGCTGGCCCTGGCAAGGAATCTGGCAGCGTGAACTCGGCATGGTGGAAACACTTAGCACCTTTGCCACAATAATGCCATGTGTGGGAGGCTCTTCTGAGGAAATTATCCAAATAATATGGGGAGAGCGTTAGCCTAAAGATACTGCAACATTATTTTTAATGACCAAAAAAAGAAAAAAAAATTGAAAGCAGCTGAAATGTCCAATGATCGGGGAGTAGTTTAGAAAATATAGTCCACAGACTCGATGGAATACTAGATGGTCATTAAAAGTGACAATTACGAAGACTCGGCCATAATACGCAGACGTGTCCGCAGCGTAGGCTGAGGGGGAGGAGCGTGTGGAATTATATGTGCATTAGGAGTGTAATGATGTAAGAAACGTATGCAGTGGAGGAAAGCCTGAGAGGGGCTGAGCAGCAGCAGACGGCACGGTGGGCTGCGGAGACGGGGGCGACTGCTGTGTGCCGTTTTCTGACTGTAAACTGTGGAATCGCTTCAGTGACTTAGGAGTCAGGCGCGCGACGGCTCAGCTGGTAAAGACTGCCTACGATGCAGGAGACCCAGGTTCAATCCCTGGGTTTGGAAGACCCCCTGGAGAAGGGAATGACCACCCACTCCAGGATTCTTGCTCAGAGAATCCCATGGACAGAGGAGCCTGGCAGGCTGCAGTCCACAGGGCTGCAAAGAGTCAGGCACGACTGAGCGACTCACACACACACGCCTCGTTTTACGTGCTTCGAAGATACTGCATTTTCCACAGGCTGAGAGTCTGTGCGGACCCTGCGTCCAGGGAGGCTGGCGGTGCCGCTTTTCCAAGAGCTCCTGCTCACTTCGTGCTGGTGTCTCACTTTGGTAATTCTGGAGCCATTTCAAACCCTCCACCAGCCCAAAGATTACAGCTGAAGGCCCAGGTGATGGGTAGCATCCTTTAGCAATGCTTCTTTTTCATACAGGTGTGTCTGTCGTTTTTTAGAATAAGGCTATTGCACACTTAATAGACCGCAGTGTAGGGTGAACACGCTTTTATCTGCACTGGGAAACTGAGAAGTCGGCGTGACTTGCTTTTCTGCAATGCCCGCCTCTTCCCGGTGTTCTGGAGCCGCACTTGCGGCGTCTACAACATGTGCCTGCGCTTAATTAATGGAGTTACTGCAGGATGTCGGGACCGGGGGTAAGTTTTGTCTTCTCTTTGCGCTTTTCTGGGTTTTCCAGCTGCTCTCCTACAAAGAGGATGGCTCTGGTCCTGTGGTGGGAGGAAGTGGGGTGGGGCCGGAGAGCGCCAGGGTGGCCGGGGAGCAACCTCTTATGGGGTCACTGGCACAGGGACACCCTCAAACGGCCCCCTCCACCGATGGGCCATCTGAGTGGATGAGCAGGTGTACCTGCAAGGTCCTGGGGGTGGACTGGCTCCTTGGTGGGAATCACAAGCTGCCCTGAAGGAAGGGCTGGGTCTCCCTATCACCAGGAAGCTTCAGGCCAAGTTCTGGGCTGTTATGCAGGGGTCTCTGCCCAGAGAATCAGGTGGTCAGAGGGCTGTGGGGTGCACGCTAGGGGAGGCAGAGATCAGTTGGAGGTTGCCCTGTGCTCACCCTGCCCACCCTGTGCTCACTCATGCCGAGAAACACCCTGCAAATGACAAGCCTCATTTTCAGAGGAGTAAATGGAGGCTGCTGCTGCTGCTAAGTCAATTCAATCGTGTCCGACTCTGTGTGACCCACAGACGGCAGCCCACCAGGCTTCCCTGTCCCTGGGATTCTCCAGGCAAGAACACTGGAGTGGGTGCCATTTCCTTCTCCGATGCATCAAAGTGAAAAGTGAAAGGGAAGTCGCTCAGTTGTGTCCGACTCTCAGCGACCCCATGGACTGCGGCCTACCAGGCTCCTCCGTCCATGGGATTTTCCAGGCAAGAGTACTGGAGTGGGTGCCATTGCCTTCTCCAAATGGAGGCTTGGGGACCTCAAGTAGCTTGCCTGGCGCTGTGCAGCTGGTAAGTGGGCAAGCACCAGAGGAACGGCTCTCCCAGGACTGTACAGTGTGCAACCTGTACCGCCATCCGAGACCCGCACCAGGGTTCAACCCAGGTCAACCTGAGGTGTAGGACTTTCCCATGTGGCCCCAAGTCCTGTGCCCAAACCATGCAAATGAGACGTTGTCCTAGTCCTCAGGGAACTCAGAAACTAGAGAGAGAGAGGAGCGTCTAAGGCCACGTGCCCGGAACACACAGGATCTCATCTGATCTCGGAAGCTAAGCTGGATCCGTAGTACTTGGACGGGAGAGCGAGGAGGGAAGGTGATAATGATGATGCCGGTGCTGATGGGGCAGACGCTGAGGATCCCGGTGATGAAGGTGATGGTGGTGACAGTGACCAGCCTTTATTCAGCGCCCTTTATGTGCCGGGCACTGGCTGCCTTCCAGATAAAGCATTTGGGTGGTGAATAATACCTGTCTGGTCAAGGAAGGGCTGCCATTTTCACCTAAGTCCCCACGATTTCTGGGCCTGGGCTGGACCAAGGCCTGGGGGAGGCTGGGTGAAAGGGGCTAGGACTGGGGTCTGTGCAGACGAGCCCACCCCCCGCCCCAGCAGAAGGAGAGGAAATATGATGGGCAGAGCCGATCCGCACGGAGTAGAGGAGTGAGGGAGACATGGTCCTTCCCTGGCGGGGTGACACCAGCCCGGCAGTGAGGAGACAAGCAGCCCTGGGACCGAAAGCCCCAGGGGCGCAGGTGTCAGGGGCCTGTGGGGGCCCATCTGCCCACATTCCTTTTCTGGAGGTGGGGGTTGGGTCCTGCAGAAAAGTGGGAGTCGTGGTCACTGAGTCGAGTCCGACTCTTTGCAGCCCTGTAGACGGCAGCCCACCAGGCTCCTCTGTCCGTGGGATTCTCCAGGAAAGAATATTGGAGTGGGTTGCCATTTCCTTCTGGAGGGGATCCTCTCAGTCCAGGGATCGAGCCTGGGTCTCCCGCTTTGAAGGCACATCCTTTACTCCCCGCCCAGGCTCTCAGGCTCCCAGGCCAGTACCCCCTGCCCCGGGTCACCCTGGCCAGGAGCCAGACAGCAGGAGACGCCCCCCGCCCAGCCCAAGCCCGGCTCCGTCCCTACCCAGCCCTAAGCCCTCCGCGCTGCTGCCGCTCAGCCAGGCCTCCCTGTGAGAGCCGCCCTGGAGGCTCCGGGCCCGGCCCCACCCGGGTTCCTCCTGCCCCCTGGCCACCGGTCTGGCCTCTGTGGCCCTGTGGGGCCACCCTCTCCCCTGGGGCAGCATGCGGGGAAAATTCTTCTTTCCCGACAGCAGTCTCCACGTCTGCCACAGTACGCATCTGATGAAAACACATCCTCGGTGCAGATGTCAAGCTGGCAGGGGTGGTCTCGGGCCATCTGGTAAGAGGATTGGGGTGCAGTCATCAAGGACGGGCTGCCTGGCCCATCATGGGGGGCTGCGGTGGGGTGAGCAGAGGTGAGCAGGCGTCCAGAGGGGCTGCCGCGGTGCTGTGGGGTGGGCGGGCCACGGAGCAGGCGGGAAGATGCGCCTTCTGAACTCTCTCCCGTCCAGCTGCTGGGTGACCGGAGTGGGTCTCCGCCTGCCTCTGGGCTTTCTCTGTGGACCGGAGACCTGGGCCTAGGAGCTGCCGCTGCCCAGAGGGTGCTGTTGCAGCCAGGCCGGAGGGTGCCAGAGGGGCCTAGGAGAGCTGCCACTCTGCCCAGGACCCTGGGGGCAGCAGAGGGTGGGCGGGGCCAGATGCCAGGCTGCAGAGTGGGGGCCGGGCGATGGCCAGGGGATGCCCCGGCCGCCTCAGCCCGTGCCTGCTGGTTGGCGTCTGGCCGCGGCCCAGCTCCCCTTCCTCCGTCCACTGGGCTGCCTCCCCGGTGCCAGGCCACGGCCAGCCTCGCTGGCCCGACATTGAAGCCTCCCTCCCGTAATTGGCAGTTTTGTCATATTTATTCACAACAGATCGGATTGCCGGGAGCTTGCGGGGCTCTCCGGAGGCCTGCCGTGAAATCAGTTTGAAATGGCGTGTCAGGCTCTTCTCTCCCTGCCGCAGCGACCATCTGGCTACCGGGCCGGGGTTGGGCCGACATGCTGACCCGGGAACTGCAGCTAAGCCGTTCCTGGGGGCCATGTCCTCGGCCTCCCCGAGGGCTGGGTTCCTGTTGCGGGGGGTAGACGGGGTGGGGGCGGGCATGAGGCTGAGAGCTCCCGGGTCCCCATGTCCAGGGCCTCCTCGTGGGCTGGGCTCTGGGAGGGGGGGTTCTAGGCGGGGTGGGCTTGAGGCTGAGAGCACCTGGGCAGTCTGGGCCCTGCCCCTCAGCGGCCTGGCCACCGCAGCCCACGTCGTGTGGTTGTGTGAACGCCCTGTGTCACCCAGCCTGGGGGTGAGAGGCAGAGCCCAGGAAGGCGCAAGCTGGACATGATCAGGTGGCCCCACTGGGGCCAGGAGGGCTGGGAAAGGTCATTTCTCTGGAAGGGGAGGAATGGACTGGAAGCCCGCAGAGCCAGCTTGCAGTAAAGCAGGGCACCAAACATTTTTGTAGGACACATATTATTTCAGAAGTCAGGGGCATCCCGGCCCAGTGGCTAAGACTGCGCTCCCACGGCAGGGCCCGGGGTTTGATCTCCAGTCAGGCAACTAGAGACGCACGCTGCAACAGGGGACCCCCGTGCTGCTGCTCAGCCCCCACGTGCAGAAAAATATAAATACTAAAAAATAAATGGGGCCGCTCCACACCCACTGCGTGCGTGAGCGAAGGCGCTGCAGTTGTGTCCGCCTCTTTGTGGTCCTGCGCACCACACTCCGCCAGCTTCCTCTGTCCACGGGACTCTCCTGCCAGGAAGACTAGTGGGTTGGCATTCCCTCCCCCAGGGCAGCTTCCCGACACAGGGGCTGGGTCCACATCTCTTATGTCTCCTGCTGGCGTTGGCAGGCAGGCTCTCTGTCACTAGCGCCACTGGGGAGCCCTGCTGTCAGTTAGGATGACTCATACATCCACGTCAGAGGGGCCCAGGCTGGACTGCTGCCCGGGCGGGCTGCGTGAGGCCTCTCTGCCCCTCCAGGCCCCCTCTCCACGTTTTCAGCCACACCTGGATTCCAGGCTCAGCATCTCTGCTCGCTGGCCAGGTGGCAGCGGGCAGCTGAGGGCCCTGTCTGGCCCCTGGCTCCTCCGTCTGTAAAGGGGGTGGGGGCGTTGCCCTTCCCTCACAGCCCTTCTGGAACAAACCAGACGTCTGCTCTGAAGCCTGCAGGAGAGACGGGGGGCGTGGGAGCTGCCGGGCAGGGTCATCAGGAGAGGCCGTGCCAGCCCCTGCCCATGGTCCGGCCCTCGAGTCTGTGTGCCTGTTACGTAGGGACCGCGGCGAGAGCCCAGCGACTTGGCAGAAGCCCCTCCCCCAACCGGGGGTGGAGAGTTGTGGGGGCGGCTCCTGGTCGGCAGGCTAAGTGGGTGTTTGCATGTCTGACTCAGGAGCTGGGTTTGCTATTTCCCTAAGGATTAGGGGTGGCCTGGCTCTTCACACAGCATGGCCCGGGCTGAGCCTCACCACACGGGGCCCAGGGGTAGGCAACCGACTGCTGTCTGGCCACCCTCAGGCCTACGCTGCCCAAAACGGGGGCCGCTGGCTGCTGAGCTGGGAGGCGCTGGGCGTGCAGAGCCGGGAGGCTCCAAAGACATGCAGCAACTCTGCTTGTCTTTACCGCATTTGAGACGATGACCTTTGGGATCTATCGGGCTAACGAAAGTATATCAAGGTTAATTTCACCAGCTTCTTTTCACTTCTGTCACTACGGCTTCTGGAAAATTCTGAGTCACATACCTGTGTGGTTCTGTTCTATTTCTCAGGATGGTGCTGCTATGAATAACGTTACCACGTGTGCTTTCAACGATGTAAAGCGGGATGGGGCTGTAGGCGGGATGGGGGAGGCCGGAGCCCGGTCCTGTGAGAGGCAGGGCTGGACCTGGTGACTCACCTGAACGCCTGTGGTGGGAGTGATGTCTGGACCCCGAAGCCAGGTCATGAGGAGACGAGCAGCTTCTCTCGCGCGCGACCCTGAGCTGCCAGGGAAGAAGTCTGTTTCCTGGAGAGGCACTCGGCTGTCTGAGTCCTGTCTGCTGCCCTGCCTGAGCCCAGCCTTCCAGCTGGGCTCCCCCACGAGGGCTCCCCAGACCAGCCCCAGGGCAGCTGAGAGCTGCCGAGTGATTTCAGATGATGAACAGGAGAGCCACCCGGCTGAGCCCTGCCCGAGCTCCCGAGCAGACACCAGCGAGGGGCAGTGAAATGGTTGTGGTCACAGCTGCTGACTGGCTGGGCTAGTTTGTTACACAGTAGAAGACCAGGCACGCTGATGCATGACCTGTTCCAGCTCCAAGGTGTCCTGCTGATGCCTTCACAGCTCAGGGTCCCGCTCAAACTCCCTCAGTGCCCTGGGTCATCACGGCCATTTAGTGCCCTCAGTCTGGAGTGGCTGCTCCTCGACTCACAGGAACTGACAGCCTGGAGGGCAACGGGCCCTCTCGTGGAGTCATGCTCAGTGGAGTTGCTCCGCTGCTGCTTCAGGGCTGGCCTCCAGTCTGACAGGAGTCACTGCCCGAGGAGGTGGTCCCCCTGGGGCCTCCAGGTGTGTGCTTGGGGAACCTGGGCTTCAGCACCCAGGGTCTGCGCCCGCAATGGGCCTGAGCCATGCCCTCCCATCCACACCTGCAGCTCCTGCCCCTGCGTCACAGGCCACGGCCATGGGTGACCCAGTCAGTGCCCCAAAGAAGGGCCCAAGTGCCCGCTGAGTGGGCAGCCACCAGCACACACCCCAGAGTGAGTGTGCCAGAGTGTGCTCGGCATGTGCTCATGGACATGTGTCCACAGGCACATCGGGTGTGGCCATGCACGGTGAGTCCACCCACGGCACCCGTGTGGTCTGACGCGTGTATTTCTGTGCACCTGTGGTCTCTGGGCCCGTGTCCTCGCGCTGCAGGGGCTGAGGGTCTGCAGGTGTATGGGGACGCCTTAGAGAGGGTGAGCGCGATTGCATACGTGTGTGTGCATGTTTCCACAAACGCTCACCGTGTGTTCGCATGTCTGAGGTCTCCTGTTCACATGAAGGCACGTGGAGTGCACTCCGTGAGCACGCCTGTGTGTGTGTGAGCGCATATGTGGCCCCCAGGTAGCTCTCTGGGTGGGAGGAGTTCAGTTTGTGTCTGAGCACACCTGTGTCTGCATACCTGGACATGGGTGCACATGGGAAGTGCTGCTGAGAAGGGCGGGGGGCGGGAGAGACCCCACGGAGTCACGCCAGGCCAGCCCCTAAACATGCTGACCCCACGTCCCCACTGTCCGGGGACAGTCAGGTCCCTGCCCAGCCCAGCAGCCCGCCCCTGAGTGGAGCCCGAGCTCTCCCTCTCGGGTCCCAGGCTCCTCGGAGTGCAGAACCTGGTCCCAGAGCACCCGGAGCACCCGACCCCACCCCACCCCCTGGGCGCCCACCCACCCACCTGCCATTACCGCCGGTCAGCGAGGGGCAGAGGGCTTCAAGGGTGTTGCACCGACGACCCTCCTCCCGGCCCCGGTGCTCCTGGTCTCCAAGGACACCCCGCCCCCGTCTCCACGACCCCCACGGCCGGTCCCAGTTGACGTCGGCCCGGTCCCGGCGGACTCCGGGGCGACAACCCTGTCGCCCTCGACCGGCTGTCCGGGTCTCCCCAGAGTCTGGGTAGGGTCTACGGGTCGCCCGGCCCCAGGACGGAGGGCGCCAGACCCGCGAGGTCGGGATAGACGGGCGGGGACGGACGGTCGTCACCCCAGGGGCGCACTAGTGACGCCCTCCCGACAATGTGGTCGACTCGGGTCCTCGCACGCGGCTCCTCGACCCGTCGACCCCTCACGAGGCTCGGAACCAGAGACGAAGATATTTACCCCCTGTACCAGGTCGGAGCGGACGGTGCCGACCGCCCCCCGACCCTCCGGTGGAGGGTGACCCGGGCTCGGAGTCCCTCGGAGGCGACACGGGAGTCGGGGTGTCACCCCCCTGGTAACTAGGAGCTCTACCCCCCGGCAGGTACGTCCGCCCGTCGCGCAGGGGGTAGCTGGTCTGCGTAGTAGTCGACCGAGGGAGGCGAGACGCCATTGCTCGGCTAGAGTGTCACGACACCCCGGATTAACCGTCCTGGCCGTCCACGCACGGACAGACCCTCGGGCCGACGCGCGGGGACCGGGGGTGTCGAACTCCGCCCGTCACCTCGCCCCGGGGTCTCCCCAGACCCGGGTACCCGACGGCCGGCTCCGATGGACCAAAGACCTCCTTTGTGGGTTCCGTCCAGAAGTCGTTCCTATAGTCGTTCTATTCCCCTGTCTAGGACTCGGGGGGTATTCGGGTCTCCGTCGGATCTGACAGGGTGTCCTCCCCTCGTCCGTCCCCGACCCTTTTCCTCTCTGTCCGTACACCACACCCTTGGGCCCGGGGATCGAGAACCTCGTTTCCTCCGGCCCCCAATGAGAGTGTCCTTCCTCTCACCCCGTCGGGGTCCTCGACGTCCTGCCCCCACTTCGGACGTCCACGTCCTTCTGCGAGCGAGCGGAGGAGTCGGTAAGACAGGACGGGAACCCCTCGGGAGTACCCGGACCCGTTCACTCCCGACCACCTGACTTCGACGGGCCTTCCATCACTCGACGGGCAGGTGCCCCCACACGTTCGATCTCCGGACTTCCTCCTGAGGTCGAGACGTACTCTGTCCTTACGAGACACACCTGCGCGATTTGGAGTCCTTACGGGGGCCCCCAGACGAAGTCGACTCGTGCCACGATGCCACCGGTGTCCCTTGGTCCAGGACCAGGGGCCTCTGGGAGAGGGTTCCCTCCTGGGCTTCGCCCTCCTGGGTCGACCCGACGATTGAGACGTGGTCCGGGTAGCGACGGAACCGACCCCGAGAGGAGTGGGTTAGGGGGGTCGCGGGTCTTAGGTCGGCGAGGGGGTAGTCCACCAGAGGCTACCCTCACCGGGGCCGTCCCTGTGACTACGGGGCTCCTACCGTCTGGCGACCGAGGGAGGTTCCGGGTGGCGGGTCGACGTCGACGGGTACGGGTGACGAGGACGGAGCTGCAGGGGCCGACGCACGGGGGGTGGGTGTCGGAGGCCCGGCCCCCGGAGACGTGAGGAGTGTGCCCCACTAGCCCCGGAGACGTGAACGACTCCGGACTGACACGCGGTCCCTCTGAGGAGGGACCGACAAGTCGGTCCGGCAGTTTCTTGAGGAACAAGTGTCGAGACGAAGGTCTCTGCGGCACAACCGTTGAACTCCGTGCGGTACACCCCCTGCACAAGGGTGGTGCCTTTGGGAGTTTGTGGTAGTAGAATAAAATGAAGGTCCTGTGTAGGTCGCTGAGGAGACGAGGGTTCAAGGCCTGTTCCTACTACTCGGCCCCGTCCTCGTCCCGCGGACCCGGGGGCGGACCGACGTCCCCCTGGGTCCTCCCGCCGACACCTCGGAGGGACGACAGCGGCCCCGTGGCCCGCCGGTGGCCGGGTCTGTCCACACGCCGGCGGCGCCGGGGCGCGGGCCGGGTAGGTAGTCCGGCGATTAGAAAGTCGTAGGCGACCGGAGAGCGCCCGCACTACCTACCCGAGGGCCGGGGCGGCTGGCGACGCTTTAGTGAGTCGCCGGTCTGTTCGGGATTTAGACTGCGTGCCTCACAACTTTCCTCCTTACAGACAAAAGTATTGGATGGAGTCAATGTTATTTATAAATTTTACGTGTAATTGTAGGAGGGCGACGTGTTAGCCGGAGACACCGGGACCGGCGGCAGATTTAATTAGCCCCGGGCTTCCCCGGCTGGCCGCGCGCGCCCGTGGACGCAGGGCCCCTGTTTTCTTAAACTCCGGGCGCCGCTGGGCTGACACAGAGCCTTTGTCTGGCTTGGTGAACCCCGCCAGCCGCCGGCGCTGGGCAGGGCGGGTCCCTGGACTGTGGGTGCCCGTGGATGGGTCCCAGGGCGTCCTGCCTGCTGGCATGTGGGCCCGTGCTCGCTGGAGCCCCCCCAACACCCCCCTGTCCCGGGGGGCAGGAAAATTACAACCCAGAAATGAGGGTGGAGCCAAAACCCTGATCCGGGGAAGCTGTCCCAGGAGTCGTGCCCACCCCGGCGGGTGGCCCAGAGCCAGGCCCACTTGCCTCCCTTCTGCCCTGGGCCTCCGTTCCTCGGCTGGCGGGACCCCGCCCTTCCCGGGGGCCGTGTGGGTGCCGAGCCTGGTAAGCCCCTTTGGGACCTTCACACCAAGGTGCATGGACTCCTTCAGGTGGGGATGATGGTGCCCGTTGGAGAGATGAGAAAACTGAGGCTCAACATGGAGAAGCTACTCCTGGGTCACCTGGATTTCTCGGGTGCCCCAGGCCTCGGACCAGCCCCACGCGGCCAGCTGGCTGGCCAGCCTGCCAGCTCAGCTGCTCCTTCACTCACGTCGTCCACTCATCCAGGAGCTCCTTTTACCCAGCACCGTGCTCCTCCCTCCCTCTCTCTCCTTATTTATGCACCTACAGGTCTGGGCTGCCCCTCGCCCAGGAGCTCCTCCCTGGGGCCCCAGCATCCCCTGTGGCCACTCACGCAGGCATCCTGGGGTCACTGAGAGCTCACAACCCCTGCACCCGGAACACTCTGCAAAACCCACAAACCGCATCTCAAAACCACATCTGTTTTGCTCACAAACCTGCACCTCGGCCAGATGGGCTGGTCTCCACTCTACCAGGGTCCCATCAGCTGGAACCACCTGCCAGCTCCCGCATCATGGGCGGGCACCAGGGCTGCAGCTTCTCCCGGGGCCCGGGCCTCCTCACAGCCCGCAGGAGAGAGCCAGGGCCGGGGCTGGAACGTGGGTGGGCAGAGGCTGCAGCCCTTGTTCCCCTTGAGCTGAACGCCGCGTGCTGCCCTCCTGCCTGGCAATGTTCCGCGGGAGTGGGGCACTAAGCTGGGCCCGCCTTCCAGGGCAGGGGAAATAATAGACCCTTCTCTTGCTGGAGGAGAGGGAGTTTCTAGAAGGGCATGTAGTGTCGAGATGCTGTTGCAGCCGTCCTTGGAAAGCGCACATGAGGCATCGGTGCCACATAAGGCCGAGAGGGTACGGCCTGACCCTGCCCTTAGTCCACACCCAGCTTACTCTGGGGCTCAGCCTGGGGTCACCACCTCAGGGAGGCCTTCCCTGATTTCTGCCCAGATCTCTTCCTTTCATCCTTCAGAGCACAGGCCCCATCGGCAGCTCTGTATAATGTTCCAGTGTTGTTAATTAGCGAATGTCAGTCTCTACACAGCGACTCTACCGCCAGACCATAGCTCCTAGACCTTAGCATAGATCCTGGCATTCAGGGTGCTCAATATACACGTGCCAAAAGAAGGGAGAGCTGGCGCCCTTCTGTCAGGCAGAGTCCACCAGGGAAAGTGTAGGTTAGCCTGCATATAACTCAGGTCGGCAGACAGACACACAGACACATGGGTACCGCCTGTAATCGGCGGCTGAGGTGGGGGCTGGCAGGCAGGGCCACAGTCCACAGGCAGGCCTCCAGGAGGGCAGCTGGAACTCTCGGGCACAGGCTGGAGCTGCCGGCCACCATGAAATTCCTTCTTGCTCAGGAAAGCTCGGTTCTGCTCCAAAGCCTGTAGCTGATGAAATCCCACCACCAGGTAATCTAGGATCATCTCCTGGACTTAAAGGCAGCTGACTGTCCACACCGGCCGCATCTGTCCATGCTAGCCACACTCATACGCGCCAGCCACATCTACCAAACGCCCCCAGCAGCGCTTAGGAAGCCTCTGGATCTCGGAAGCAGAGACCCGGCCACCAGGGAGCATAGCAGGGCCTCGCCCCCTCCCTCCTGACCTCTCCCCCAGGGATGGACGCCAAGATGAGGCCCCGGAGAGCGCCGCAGGCCTGGGGCTTCCCGAGGCAGTTTCTCCCCAGAGTGCGGGGGGCACTGAGCCTCAGAGAGTTTGGAGTCTGGCTAAGATGTTTCCTCTGGCAGGAGAGGTGGGCCTGTGAGCAGATGACCGAGATGCTCCCTGAAGAGCACCACAGGGAAGCTGGACCACGGGGCCCACAGAGCACGGGGCACGCCCATCCATGGGGCGTGGGGCACACCTGTCCACGGGGCACGGGGCAGGCCTGTTTGCAGGGCTCACGGGGCAGAGGGCACGCCTGTCCATAGGGTGTGGGGCATGCCTGTCCACGGGGCACGCCTGTCCACGGGGCGTGGGGGACACCTGTCCACGGGGCACGGGGCAGGCCTGTTTGCAGGGCCCACGGGGCACAGGGCACGCCTGTCCACAGGGTGTGGGGCATGCCTGTCCACAGGGCATGCCTGTCCATGGGGCACGCCTGTCCACAGGGTGTGGGGTATGCCTGTCCACAGGGCACGGGGCACGCCTGTCCATGGGGCGTGGGGCATGCCTGTCCACGGGGCACACCTGTCCACAGAGCGTGGGGCACGCTTGTTAGCAGGGCCCACAGGGCACGGGACATGCCTGTCCGCGGGGCCCCTGGAGCGTGGACAGCCGTGTCCAGAGCTGGATTTGATGTGCGTGTGTGAGTGTGTGCACGTGTCTGTACACGTGTGCATGTGCAGCCCTGAGCAGAGCATTCTAGAAGTACAGCGGAGGCTGCCTGCCTCGCCCGACCTGGTCTTGGGGTACGGGTATCCCTCCAGCCCCTACCTGTGGCAGCCTCCAAGATGCCACAAGCCTGTCCAGAGTCCAGGAGGCGGGTACAGGCCCCCTCCACAATGGGGACCATGCTTTCCTTTGAGGCCATGTTTTAAAACCACCCTAACTGACGTGGTGGGATAGATTTTCCAGAAAAATCACCCTGGCTGGAAGCCAGGAGCGGAGGCCAGAGGCTGGAGGCCTGTGAGCTTTGCTCCTCCAAGCAGATCACAACCGCCTCTGCAGAGGAGCGGAGGGCAGGCCGGGCTGCGGGCTGAGCAAGGACGCACACAGAGGGGCCACAGCTAGCCAGAGGGCTTGGAGAGATTTTCAGGACTTTTCTGGAGCAGGAGGGACCGGCAAGTCCTGAGCGGCCAGCTCTGCCCTGAGGAGATTTGGGGGACAGACCCTTCGGAGCGTCTGGACCAGCCCCCTGCTCGACTGAGCCCGGCGGCCTGCCTGCCCGCGGGTGGCCGAGGCCCCGGAGCGGGTGCGCGGCGCGGGGCCCCGCCAGCCGGCAATCCACATGCGCTGTGGCTGCCACCCGCCCGCGCCTGTTTATGGAGCGGAGGGTAAGTGTTTAATTAGTCGCCTAATTGCCTGGGTAATTGGGAGACGTACTCAGCACTCCAAGTAATCAGTCGGAACAGGCCTCGAAAATATCTGGCCCAATATTCATTAGTGCAGTTCAATCGTTACAGTTACCATGTTTGGTTCATGACAAGGCCCAGCAAACAGCTGTGCGCCCTGTAGCCACCCGCAAGCCTTGCCAGGCCAGCCGCCCCACACAGGCCCAAGCGCCGGGCCTCCCTGCCCCCCGGTCGCCCTCCTCCTCGCCCTCCTGCACCCCCAGGGAGGGGGCCGAGTTCCTGGGGCGGCGGGACTGGGGCGAGGGGCTCTGGCCCATCCGCGTTACCTCCGCGTGCACGGCTCCTTGTAGCTCACAGAGCAGGAGCCCATCCTCAGGACTCTGACGCTCTGCACAGCCCTGCAAGGTGAAAGCCACCAATGTGCCCATTGTACAGATAGGGAAGCTGAGGCCAGAGGGTCCAAGGAGTGGAGCCAGGTCTCCCCCGGGATCAGCAGCCCCCGGAGGTGGGCCCAGGACCCTGTCCCTGCAGGAGGGGTGGTCATCAGCAGGGGAAGCGCCTGGCTGCAGAGTGTCAGTGGGAGCAGGGGGTTAGGCCCGTGGAGGGAGGCTGAGCCCTCGCCCGATGCCTGCTTCTGCGAGCAGGCGGGTGCCTGCTGCCCCGTGCTGGTCGCCCGCATCCTCTGTGACCCACCCTGGGGCCCTTCCCAGCACCAGGCTCTTGCTCTGCTGGGGGTTGGGGGTGCGCGGGGCAGTGGCCAGACGAGCCTGACACCCGCCCCTTCCGATGTCCTCGGGGCGCCTGGCGTTGGGGGGACACGCTGTTGGAGGCTTTATGGGGGAAGTGGAGGGAGTGGTGCTTCTCCAAGCTTGAGCTCAGGGCCTGAAGGAGGGGGCAGAGGCACGTGGGGAGGGAAAAGCACTCCATGTTGATGGAACAGAAGCTGCAAGGTCCCTGAGGCAGGGGGAAGGCAGGAGGCCCTGGAGCCGCAGGTAGAGCTGGGCAGACGTCGGGAGGGGGCCAGGGGAGGGGGTCTTGTCCTGGGAGTCCGGGCCCTGTGAGGACGATTAAGGGGACAGTGTGCAATCCCTGGGCTGGGAAGATCCCCTGGAGGAGGGCATGGCACCCCACTCCAGCAGACCCCTGCCTGGAAAATCCTACTGACAGAGGAGCCTGGTGGGCTGCAGCCCATGGAGTCGCAGAGCCGGACATGAGCAGGAGCGCCAGGAAGCCGGCACGAGGCTGGTCACTTGGCATTTTTAGAAGATCGGCTCCGAGGAGGGTGGGCGGGGCCTGAGGGGCCAGGGCCCGGGGAGCGGGGGTGCTGTGGGCTCGGGCTCCGGGCTCCAGGTGGCCCGAGTGGGCCTGGCCTCTGAAGCCCACGGCCCTGCCTCCAGCCCGCCGGCCCGCTGCCCCAGGCCGGCCCAGCAGGGCTCCTGCCAGCCTCCTCCCTCAGAACGGCCTCCATGTTAAATCTCCTGCCCCAGAGCCACGTTCGCCAGCCTTGCCTGAACCCTGTCGAGGTCGCGGGTCGTGGGGACATGCCTCCACACGCCACAGCCCCTCGCCCTTCAGGACAACACACAGAAAGCTGGGCCAGAATCGGGGGCCTGGGCTCGGGCCCTAGCCTCACTGCGTGACCCTGGGCAAGCCACCTGCCCTCTCGGAGCCTCGTTTCCTCCTTCGGGAAATGGAGGGGCAAATGACGGCGCGCGCTGGTGGCACTGCTGCAGGAACAGGAGCAGAGACGCTGGGCACCTGGAAGGGCGCGACGGGGAGGGCAATGTGGACAGCTGCCGTGGGCGCACCCCCGGCCGCTGCCGGGCTGGCGCGGGTCTTCACAGAGCTCACCTCGTTTGATTGAATCCTCCAACCACTTTTTTAGTGGCGGTAAGATTCATACAACATAGTGTTAACCACTGCCCACTTTAGAGGGGGTAATTCAGTAGTATTGTCCAGCCCCTGCCCATATCTAGTTCCCAGGCCCTCCATTCCGGACGCATCATGTGAACGGCATCGCGTGACACGGGTCCTTTGGTGTCGGGCTGGTTTTGCTCTGCATCGTGCCCACGACGTTCAGCCACACTCTGGCAGGTGTCAGAGCCTCATTCCTTTCCGGCCAAACCACATGCTGTCGTGTGGGTGTCAGCCAGCTTTGGAAGTAGGTATAATAATCACGCTCATTTTGCAGACATAGAAATGAAGCATCAGAAAGGTTTCTCTTGTCTTCTGAGCTTGCGGTGTCAGGACATGAGGTATGGGACGGCGTGTATTTACGATCTCCAGTTCTTTTCTCCCCTTGTGTGGACTCACGCTGGAAGGACTTGCTTTAGCATTCCCAGCAATGCAAGGCCTTTCAGTTTTTCTTTGTCTGAGGACATTTTGTCTCTGGCTTTGAAAGAATTTTTGCTGGGTACAGAATTCTAGATTGATGGGGTTGTAGGTGCTTTAAAGAGACTATTCGGCTGTCTTATTGCTTCGCTGTTTTCGTGATAAGTCTGTTGACACTCTTGTCTTTATCCCTTCGTGGTGATTTGGGTGCTGAGTTGTGTCTGAATCACTGTGGCCCTGTAGACCGTAGCCTGCCAGGCTCCAGTGTCCGTGGGATTTTCCAGACAAGCGTACCAGAGTGGGCTGCCATTTCGTCCTCCAGCTCCTCTATATACGGCTTTTTCTCTGACGGATTTAGAGGCTTTCTTGTCTTCTGCCAGCTGTGGAACAATATGGTTGATGTGCCTTGCAGTTTTCTTAGAGTATTTTGGGCTTTTATCCGTGAATTTATAGTTTTCATCAAATTTTGTAAATTTTCAGCCAGAGTTCTTCAGATATATCAGTTTATGCATTTTCCTTCAGAAACTCCAGTTACGCATGTGTTAGGCCCCTGGATGCTGTCTTTCAGAAAACTAATGATCTTTTCCATTAAAAAAATGATTTGTTCCATTTTCATTCGGGATAAATTCTCTTATCGTGTCTTCAAGCTCACCTGTCTTTTCTTCCGCTACATCTAACCTACTAGTAATACCGTCTGGCATATTTTTTTTGGTCTGAGTCATTGTTGTTTTCAACTCTAAAAGTTTGAGTCTTATTTTAAAAATATCTTCTGTGTCTCTATTTAGCTTTTCAAACATATAGAGTAGCTATAATAACTTATTTGATGCCATTTGTTCATTCTGATATCTGTGTCCGTGCTGGGTTAGTTTTCATTAACTGAGTGTTCTCATTGTGGGTCATGTTTTTCCGCTTCTGCTAATGCCTGATAATCTTTGATTAGATGCCAGACATTGTGAATCTTGCCTTGTTGTTTGCTGGATGTTTTTGTAATCCAGGAAACATACATGGAGAAGGAAATGGCAGCCCACTCCAGTGCTCTCGCCTGCAGAATCCCGGGGACGGGGGAGCCTGGTGGGCAGCTGTCTATGGGGTTGCACAGAGTCGGGCACGCTTGACGCGAGTTGGCGGCGGCGGCACATGAGCTGTGCTTTGGGGAAGGCAGTCAAGTTACGAGGAAGCTGATCCTTTCCGGTCTTGCTGCCGCTGTTGGTTCTGTGCCGCTCTCAACTTAGAGCTAATAATTCCCCAGTGCAAGGCAAGACCTCGGTGAATATCCTCCCCAAGGCCCTGCGAACAATGGATTCTAACAACTTGAGTCTGCTGGTAGAAAAAGACATATCTTCCAGCCCTGGAGAAGGGCAGGACATTGTCCTCTTATCCTGGGATGGCCCTTTCCCAGGACGCAGATGACTTCCTGCCTTCAGGCAGTAACCGACACAGAGCTCTCTCCCCTTCTGGGCGCCTTTCCTACAAATTCCACTGTGGTGTCCCCAGAGTCTCAGCTCTTTCTCAGGGACTTTGCCAGGCCGTGTCTGGGTCCTTTCTCTCTGCCTCACAGCACGAGAATCGCCCCATGTCAGGGCCCACCTCATTCTTCCTCCACCTTTCAGGAACCTTTGTCCTTCACTGTCTGATGTCCAATATCTTAAAAATCATTCTTTTTTATAGTTCGTCTGTTTTAAAAACATACTTGCTTTAGATGGGAAGATAAACCTAGTCCCCTGACCTTATCTTGTGTGGAAGTAGAAATCCTGAGTCCCCACTGCAGGATAATCGGAGCCCAGACATGAATCCTAAGGGAGACATTGGAACCCTGGATCAAGCCAGGCCTGAAGCCAGCGACGATTCCAGACAGTTCAGACCTGGGAGGCAGCAGATTGTCTTCTGTTTACGCTGCCCCTTGCCACTGCCAGCTCCCTATCCAAGTCTGGCTGCACAAGGCAGTTCCCTGGAGGTGCGAGACACAGCTGCAGGAGAGCCTGGGAGTGAGGGCGAGGCTGGGCCGGGCCGGGCGAAGGGGCACAGGTGGCCAAGTGAGCAGAGTGCACGGGCCCCACGCCTCCCACCCCCAGCCCTCAGAGTCCTCTCCAAACACTCAGATCCTGGAGCCCTTGGGGTGAATGCCACGCCAGGGCTCTGACGCCCCCTGGCCCCCCATCTCTGGGGCCCCCCGTCCCTCGCGCCCCCCGGCCCCTGGGGCCCTCGTCCC
>SJYG01000780.1:194703-223807 GCA_006410535.1 Litocranius walleri | reverse complement strand
GGGCGCCCCCACCCTCAGGGAGGCCCCACCCCCCGCAGCCTCCATCCCTCACACCCTCTGTCTGCAATCGACACATTTCCTTCCTCAAAAGGATGCATGTTTTCCCTGTCGGGTTTACAAATAACTTCAAATTTTACTGTTTTCTTTCCCTAATGAATTCTCAGAAACATGTTACAAGCTCCCCGGTAATGAACGTGGAGCGGCAGGCTGGGCGCGCCCGATTCCCGTGGCTGAATTAGCCTGGCGGCGCCCGGCACATAGCCCCGGCCAGCCCAGCGCGCCGCAACTGGTGGGAATCCATTATATTGACAATATCCGTCTGTGTAATTCCTGCATTAGGATTTTGTGCTAAAACTGTGTTTGAAAGGCAACGCCGACCCTGATTACCTCTTTAATTGTGCTTAAAAATCCAGATTAATCCAGAGTCGAAGTCGACCGCTGGGAAGAGGTCTTGCTGGGCCCAGGCAGGCGCTGGTTCTGGGTCCCTGGGGAGGCTGTTTCCCCGGGGACCCTCCTCTGTGATGCTCCCCTCGGAGGTGCTGGAAGCTCTGGATCCGAGACAGGCTGGCTGGGAGTGTGGGCTGGCAGGGAATGACCTCAGCTCTGGGACCCGGCACTGGGCTGGGGAGCAGGGCACACCAGGCGTCCCGTGGGGAGCACACACGGGTCCATGCACATGCACGCAAGTGCGCACACACGCGTGTGCCCACACACACACACACACGCTCACACATCGCGTGCACAGGCTGTTCCAGCTCCCACTCCATAGGTGAGCTGGACTCAGGGCCCAGAGTGTTCCCTCCCCTGAGCACCCCAGCTTGCATGCACAGCTGGGGCGACCCCCAATCACCCAGTAAGGAGGCCCCACGCTGGGGCAGGCCAGGTGACGGGGCTCTGTGGTCAGCCGTGTGCTGGGGGAGGGCTCACAGAAGAGGCCTGTGGGGGCGAGGGAGTAGGATGAGGTCGGGGCTCGGAGAGGTGTGGTCCAGCCGAGGCTGCACCCTGTGCCCCTCAGGGACAACGGCCCATCAGGGGTCCGGGGCTGGGGCGCTCAGTGTAGGCTGCCCCTGGGGGAGGGGCAAAGGTGGCCCAGGGTCGCCCCTTGGCCAGTGGGGACACCGATCTGGGGAGGGGGCCCCCGTGGGCCACCAGCAGCTGGGGCAGGTGAGGGCTCACTGTCCTGACAAAGGACTTCCCCAGGGAGGAAGCGGGGCCTGAAACCAGGTGTGGAGCTCAGTGAGGCCGACGGCGCCTGACCCCATGGGCTGCTCAGTAGACGGGCACACACGCAGGTGCACACATGTGTGCAAACACAGGTGCACACATGCACACACGTGTGCTCAGCAGCCTCCTGGGCTGCAAAGCACCATTGACAGTGGGTGCCCCCTGGTTTAGCACATCCACCGAACGGGGCAACCTTCACCAAACCTCAGTCTTAGAGCACCTCCATCCCCGCAAAGCAGGGACATGTTAAGCCTGTTCCTAAGTCTTTCACTCTTGTTTTGCACACACACTGGGGAAACCCTCTGGTGTTGGCTTCTGCAGGAGGATAAGATGATCCTCAACACGGTGGAGAAGGCAGGACTGGGCGAGGGAGGGTCACCCCCTGTTAGCTCTCTGTCTCTGCAGAAAGTTTATCCCCAAGTGCAGCAGCGTGAAACACCACTTGCATCTCATCTCGAGGCTCAGGAGTGGGGAGCAGCTGAGCTGGGTGGGCCTGGCTTGGGGCGGTCTCTCAGGAGGTACTGTAGGGTGTGGACGAAGGACTCCCCGGGGGCGCCTCCCACGCCTGCTGGCAGAAGGCGCGGCCTCCCCGCCTCGTGGCCCCAGGGCTGCTGGGGTCCCTTACCACGTGGTGCCTCCTCGCCGAAGGCACCCTCGCCGCCAGAGCCCACATGCTGTCCCTGCCGCCACCGCTCCTCCTGAGCGGCAGGTCACAAGTCCAGCCCATGCTCAAAGGCAGGGACGTGGCTGCCGCCTTTCTGCGGACGGACTTCAAAGCCAGCGCAGGAGGCGCTTCGGGTGACAGTGGTGGAGCAGGTCCCAGCCAGGCCTGCCTGCAGCCTCAGGGGCCCCTACTCACGATGCAGAGAGAGAGTCTCTCCTCGCCCTCCAGACCCTGATCAGCCCACTCGGTGAGTGGGGGCAGGCTCCCCTCTGTCCCCACGTGGATAGCTGGCCTCTCTCCGGGTAAGCTTGCTTCTGCGTCCTGGAGGGATGGAAGCCAGGGCTCCTAGAAGAACCCCAGTTTGTTCTAACCTGCAGCCCTCTCCCCACATTTATGACGGAGTTTCCAGGTGGGATTCCGACAGAGATGGATAATTGAATTGGCAGGGCTCAGCCTCCCGCCCACTCCAAGCTGTGGCTGCGGGTGGGCCCTCAGCTTCCCGGGTCCAGGATGCCTCTGCCAGAAACCCAGCCCCCCCAACAGCCGAGTTATTTACTTTCCTTAATAACCTTTTATGAGGGGCCTCGCCCTGGCCTTCAGGAGAGCAGAGGAAGGCTCCGAGGTCATCCTTTGGATGCGATTTTATTAACCAAAGTCGGCCCGCGGCCGGTTAAGCAGCCCTTCCTCCCGCTGGGCCGCACTGGCTGGACGCCTGGTCTCCCGCTCCAGGTGTGGTGTGGACTGGTTTAATTAAACCCTGCCTCCGCCCAGTGACAGCAGGAGGCCCCCAGCAGCTCCCGCCTCGTCTCCGCAGCGCCCCCGCCCACCTGCCTCTGAACAGCAGGCCTGGGTTTTTAAATGAATCAATTTTGTAGGTAATCAATCAAAATCAATCGATTGTATTTAATTCTGCAATTAATCAATTGTATTGAAGTATAATTTACACGTGATAGGCCGCTCCCACACTCAGCAGATGGTTCGATGAGTTTTGACAACCCCGCTCTTGTGAAACAGCTCCACGGTCCAGACGCGGCCCCTGTCCCCACACGGCTTGGGGGCCCCGGGCTGTGGGAGCCCCTGAACACTTGAGAGGTGACTGGGCCCCGCTGAGCTGTGCCCTGTGCGTGAAACTCGTGTTTCCAGGACTTAGCCTAGGAGGAGAAAAAACGCCAAAATATCTCACTAATGATTTCCATACTGATTACCTGTTGAATGGTGACATTTGAACATGAGTCAACACAGCGTGTTGTTGAAATCGACGTCACCTGTCTGCAGTGCTTTCTAAACGCACCTGGAAGTTTAAAATGGCATCAGGGGCCCGCACGGGGCTTCTGTCGGCCAGGCCTGGTGCAGAGCAGCCCACCCCCGCCGCTGAGGTCCAGCCCTTACCCGGGCACCATACCCCTCGGAGCCCCATGCTCCCGTCTGTGAGGCAGAGACAGAGACGCTACCCCCTGGGCTTGTCGTGGGGTCCGAACATCGAGGTGACTTGTCTGCAGAGGCCCCGGTCCTGGGTGAGGCTCGCACACCAGGAATGCCAGCAGGGACACCACCCGGGCCTCTGGCCCCCGCAGCCCCCCGTCAGGTTCAGAAGGTGGGAGATGAGGGGAAGAGGGTTAGAGGAAAACGATTCCTTGATCTTATTTGCAGGCAGGGTGAGAGCTCTAAGTCTCGTCCAACTCTGCGACCCCAGGGGCCGAGGCACGCCAGGCCTCCCTGTCCTTCACTCTCTCCAGAGTTTCCTTAGACTCATGTCCACTGAGTCAGTGATGCCATCCAGCCATCACCCCCAAAGGCTCCTCCTGCCTCTCCTGGCCTGTGATCGGTTTGGAATTCTTTTTTATGTGTGGTGTGAGATTGGGATCCAAGCTGATTATTTTGGGGGGCGTGTGTGTGTTCCGAAAGACCTGCCGGTCTCCTCTGAGCTCCTCTGCGCACCTGCTGCCCGTGACATGCGTGTCCAGCTCTGGCCTCTGTTTGGCTCCGTTGCTCTGTCCGCCTGTCTGTCTGTCTCAGAGAGCACGGCCCCGGCGAGACAGGACTAGTGACAGTAAACTATTGTTCAGTCTTAGCCCACCAGGGTCGACGCCGTGTGGCCCGGAGGCTCGAAGCGACGGCGTGTACCCTAGAAATCAGTACCGCGTACCCCAGAGCAAGGGGGCGGTCCCTGACTCGGACCCGGGACACAACTGTCGTGTCAGAGTCGGCGACTTCGGACAGGACCAACAAGATCTGGGACGCGCAAAGACGAACTGGACATCTTAGTCCTGTAGCTAAAGGTGTCCGTCGGACGGCCTAGCACAAAGTCTAACGGGGTCTGGGGGTGACACCTCGAGCGTACCCCAGTAAGCGGGGACCGAACCGCAAGTAAAGGGCGACCTGAGTCTCCCCTCGTCCCCCTCCCCGTCCTGGGGGCCACGATTGGGATCACAACACGGGGGGCGGGCTGGGACGTCCTGTTGGGCAGGGAAGGGAAGGGACTCGGAGGACGAACACTGGATCCTGTCGCCACGGGCGCCGGGTCCGGACGACCCCTAAGCCCCTCCCCCACACCCCCGTCGTGACTGCATACACTGAAGGGACTTCCCGAGAGTCGGCGGAGACGTCGGCCGGACGGGTGTCCGTGGAGGGGTTTGGCACACCTCGGTGTAGAAACAAGCCACTTCTGTGACGAATATCTCCTGTTAAGCGAATCCTTCGACCTGGTGAAGGCGTTTGAGTCGTAGGGTCCCACGTGGCCGTAGGAAATTACTTTTATCTGTTCTGGGTCATCCTGGGAACAAACCCCACTGCAGGACCGGACCCCTCGACGCGACAGCATTCCGTCTCCGTGCCGCCCCCCTGAACCTTGGTGCGAGTCGTCGGGGCGCCCGACGGGAGCACGATTGAAGGAGTCAGACGTGGGCCGGGACACCGATTCCCTCGAGCAGTCGTGTCGGGCGGACCGGAACCCTCGAGGGGTGGGTCGGTTCGGTCCGTCCCTCGCACGCCGGTGCGAGTCGGGGCCAGGGAGCGTACGACGAAGGGGAGGAGACTCAGGAGGGACGACAGGACCCCCGGTCCGTCCCACCCGGGCGGTACGGTCCCCGGGTCTCTCCGCGCACACGAGACGGGTTCGCCGAGTCGGAGCCCCCCGCCCCGAGGGTGCGTCGGACGGGACTGGGCGACAGGACGCGCCGGACGTCGAAGAGCGGAGCCTCCTCGGTGCGGTCGACAAATGGTACCTGAGTAAATTCAATCAATTAAAAATTATTACAACTTTAAAGGTACACTCATCAAGTCCATTTAATAAATAATTTCGCGTCCTATTTCCCTAGTCCGCTTAATGGTCCGCTGACACAAGGGACACGGCCCGCCCCGCCGCCGGGGTGAGCCGGGGTGCGGCCGGACCACCGACCTGGCGGACGACCGAGGCACGACCGGGAGGAGTGACGGGCCGGAGCCGGGCCGGGGGTGACTGGCGAGTCGGCGGGTCACGACGTCGGACCACCGGGGCCAAAGGGAGAGTTCGGGGGCTCAGGTCGAGGTGGTCGATACAGTTGCCGGGTCGTCGCGGGGGTTGGGGCTTAGGTAGGGGTCGCCAGTCTCCTTGAAGGAGACTCTTCAGCCTGGCATAGAGGGACCTCCCAGCCGGGGGGACCGGGGAGGACCTCTGGGAGTGAGAGGCTCCCCACAGTCGGAGGGACGGTGTCGGGGCCGGGACCAGTCGGTAAAGACCTTTCCGGAGACGGGTCGGGCCAGGTCTGGGGAACCCGTGACTCGAGACCCCGACGGGGGTTTTCGTCGACGCAGAACCCCGGAGTCATGGGGAGTGAGTCGGCAGTACCAGTATCTCGAGACCCGGTCCTACACCGGTACGTCCCAACATACAGTTCCCTAGCCTATCTGGCGGTCCAGGGTCCAGGACTGTCGGGCGACCGAATAAAGAGTGGGTACGCCCCGACGGACCCCCGAGTCGAGACACAGCCCTCCCCGCCCCCCGACCTGGCCCGACCCGGGGTCTCCCGTCGGGGCACCTGCGCAGAAACGAGGTGAGTCGAGAGCCCCTAGGTCCCGGAGCCAGGCCGGTTCCCCTCTCTCCGGGGAGACAGGACCCGTCGAGGTTCCGAGCCTGTGACTTGGGCGTCTCCACCTACCCGGGGGGGGGGCCTTATCGTGCCTGAGACCCAGAGTGACATCCCTCCTGAGGGGGCTCCAGGCAGGGCTCTCGGGGAGGGGGACGGGCTGGACTTCTCTCCTGACCCCGCCTTCCACCTGCTGACCTAGGGCCTCCCCGAGCCCTTCGGTGCCTCCTCTGTCTAAAGGGGGTAAGTACCCACCTCACTGCGGCGGGGTGAGGTTTATGTGTGATAGTGATCGCAAATGCTGAGAATCAGAAGTATGAATGACACAGAGAGGCGTCCTGGAGGCCCAGCAGTTACGACCCTGAGCTCACCCTGCAGGGGCGCAGGTTTGCCTGCTGGTCAGAGAATTAAGATCCCATGTGCTGTGCAGCTTGGCCAATAAATAAACAAAACTTTTTAAAAGCCCATTATAGTAACTGAGAGAGAGGATCGCTGCAAGCACCGTGGCACCAGTCCAGACTGATTCCCGGGGACGAGAAGAGTCACACCCACCAGGCCCGAGGCAGATACCCCAGAAATACTCGCCCGTCTGGGGAGGGGCCTGAGCCCCCCTCGGGGTCCTGGCCAGGGAGAAGGGGCCCAGCTTCACCCCAGGGACCCGATCCCCTGATCCCCTGTAAGGGCCGGGTGGTGGAAGTCACACTGACTTGGGATGCAGGAGGGGGCCGGAAGGGGACGGGAGCTCCTGGAGACCCGGCCCCAAAGAAAGTCATGAGCCATGCAGGGCCAGGGCGATAATAATAAGTCGTTATTTAAAATGACAATCAGTGGACCCGTCGACAGAATTGAGCACTTGAGACTTTACATGTTTTCCTCATTTATTAATTACCCCCAGGAGGGAGGCAGCGCTGGCGCCCCATTTACAGAGGCAGGTAAACTGAGTCCCAGAGAGGTTGGGGGCCTGAGGCCGCACACTGGTGCTGAGACTTGAGTGTCTTTCGGGGAAGGCCAAAGGGTGCTCCCGGAGTGCTCAAGGAGGCAACCCCAGGGAGGGCCTGACAGCCAGTCCCGGGGTGGCCCTCCTGCCCCAGCTCTGCAGCCAGGGCCAGTGGGAGCCCAATATATCCCCGTGAGAACACCTCCCGCGTCTGCGATTTAATCCCGGAGGGCTGATCCCCACCAAGCGGGGCGTGACCCTGGTCATTTTATGGAAATGAATTGCCTGGGAAAATGGAAATTGTCACTTTATTATAGGATTAAAACATTCAATCCATTTGAATAATAATAGGAATATGGCCAGCCCATGCCCTTCCCGCTCCTTCTTATTAGGAATTAGCTCTGACCACCCCCCAGGGTCTTCTCCTGGAGGGGGGTCTCCAGACAAAGGGTGCGGACCCCCCATCCAGACCTCCCCCACCTCAGGGCTCCTCGGGGGCCTCCCCAGCAGGGGTTACCCGCCCGGTCTCCTCGACGCCCTCACTGGCTCTGGCCTCCTGCGCTCGCCCGGGCTGGCCCTGCCCCGGACACCGGTCCAGCTCCGGCTCCCGAGTCCTTGCTCGGGGCTGCCCTCCTGCAGGTCCAGCCCTCGGCCGCGGGAGTGTGTTCAAACAAACCGCCAGGGTCTATGCCACACTTGTGTGTTTGTATTGTGGTAAAAGCGCCTGACGTGAATTCACCCTCCCAACCGCTTTCTTCGGACGTCTGTGCATGTGGCCGCCCCGTGCTTGGCTGCCACATTCGGGGCCTTTGGTTGTCGCGGCATGCGGGATCGAACCTCGGCCCCCGGCACTGGGAGTGTGGAGTCCTAGCCCCCGGACGCCAGGGGAGCATCCTCCTGACCGATTTTAAGGGTCCAACGCAGGGGCATGATGCCCGTCACCTTGCCGTGTAACCAGCCCTGCCGCCTGTCTCCCCAGGGCTGAGGGGGAGGCGTGGGCTGATGGCCGCAGAGGGTCGGTCGGCTGAGTGGAGAGCTGCCCTGCACCCTGCACTGTGCCCAGGAAAGGAGAGCGCGGGGGCCCCGGGTGACCGCTTGCTGCCTCGGCCACCCTCTCTCCTTCCTGGTGGGTCGGGTGCGCTCTGAGCCCCAAAAGTGCTGGCTGCCTGCTGGTCACTGGCATTTCCGCAGGGGAGCTCCGTGGTTCACGCTGGGCCCCATGCTCGCTGGCCAGAGCAAGCTGCTCGGGGCCTGGGGGCTGCATCTCTCAGTGGGCCTGCTCACCCAGCTGCCTCCCACCCAGCTCGCTGCGGGGGCGTCTCCCTCCCCCTCCCGGCTCCGGGCACCCTCACCGGCTCCCCGCGGCCTGGCATTTACACGGTGTCCTGGCCACGCACTGCCCACGGGCACGTCCTGGTTTTCCAGCTCACCTCTGAGCAGGATGCAGGGTCTACATGGCGGGAAACGGGTTATTGCCTTCCAGGGCAAGCTGTCTGCAGGAGCTGTGGACGTGTGGGAGATGTCGGCCTCCTCCAGAACAAAATCAGTAAAAGAGGATTCGGGCGCTTGGGTCCACCTGTCCCTGGGGGAGGCCGGCACTTCCCTCCTCCCGGGCTAAGCTCACAGGGCAGCTCTGTGGCCGAGGGTGGGCAGGGAGGAGGCAGGAGGGGGTTCCAAGGCCTGGAACCCCCAAGGGGACCTCAGAGGCTCAGCTGGCCCCCCGGGGATTGACTGCAGACAGGTCTGGAGCTCGGGGTCCCTTGGGGGCTGAGGGCACAGGCTAGCAGGACAGTGAGTCCCCAGGCCTCCTCAGGGAGACCCCCTGACCACTCGCGCCTGTTCTCCCACCGTGCCCAGGCTCACAAGGTGGTCCCTGCCTCAGCTCCACTCACCCCTGCAGGAGGACAGAGTGGGCTTGTGTCTACACCCCTGGCCTCCAGACCCCCCCAGGGCTGCTCACTGTCCATGGGAGCGGTGACATCAGCCCCGACGGGTCCCCCAGCCTTCACAGCCCGAGCCAGGAGCGGAGGCTGGACGCTGCAGCCGCTCGGGGGTGCCCGGTCCTGCTCCCGAGGGCCCTGGGGTGCCCAGTCCTGCTCCCACGCTGGGTCTCTGGCCTCCTGTCGGCTCTCCAGCGCCAACCTCCACCTGGCCCTCTCAGGAATTCTCTTTGGCTCCTGTTACCAGAGTCGGCTTTTGAGGCTTTCAAACCAGAGGCCATGGAGCACGCGACAGGGCCCCACAGAGGCACGCGTGTGCTTTGCGTCGGGCCGCGGGCTCTGCTGGGCGCGCTGCGCTTAGTTGCTCAGTCGGGACTGACACTCTGTGACCCCACGGACTGCAACCCGCCAGGCTCCGCTGTCCATGGGGATTCTCCAAGCAAGAACACTGGAGTGGGCTGCCCCCTCCAGGGGATCTTCCCAACCCAGGGATCGAACCCAGGTCCCCCGCATTGCAGGTGGATTCTTTACCAGCTGAGCCACCAGGGAAGCCCCATGGACTATATGCACATCAAACGAATGTGTTGAGCACCTACTGTATACCGGGGGCCACAGTAGGTGCTGGGGAGATGGTGAGTGGGCAGGGTCTGTGCCCAGAGCAAGCCATCCGCCTGGAGAGACAGCGAGGAGCCTATCAAGCTTGAACAAACAAGTGATTGAAAGCTAGAAACACGGAGCCAACAGTCCGGCAGAGCATCTGGAGCTGAGCGTCAAGGTCCCCAAGCAGAGCAACACCCGCGCCTTTGTGCTGACAGAGCTGGGACCCGGGAATCTGGGCGGGGCATGGAGGAGATGGCTTGTCTCTGCCCCATCGTCGAGGCCTAGCTCGGAGCCTCAGGAGCTGAGGGTGACTTGCCTGGGTACCGTTGGGAGGCGTCTACCCTCACATTTCTGGGGCCCCCGCCAGCCGCCGTCCGATCCTCTGGCCCGCTGGCCCGGCCGACTCCAGGAGGCTGCAGGGGCTCCTCACAGCATGGCC
The DNA here is from genome assembly GCA_006410535.1 of Litocranius walleri. Classification (NCBI taxonomy): domain Eukaryota; kingdom Metazoa; phylum Chordata; class Mammalia; order Artiodactyla; family Bovidae; genus Litocranius; species Litocranius walleri. Next base: position 213,939 of record SJYG01000780.1, on the reverse strand, counting down.
GCGGGGTCCCAGGGGCTCATCGGGGCCCTGCAGGCGGGAGGTGAGGACTGAGGCTCAGAGAGGCCACACAGTGAGGCCCGCCGGGCTAGAAGCCAGGACTCAGAGTCACGTCCCAAACCCGCAAGCGCCAGCCAGGCACTCACCGCAGGGGTGAATGCCCCAGGCAGGTGGCCCTGTGCGAAGCCCCAAAGACCCAGCTGGACGGGGGTCACTGGGCGGGGGGCACCCCAGGCTCCGGACCCCCGGTAGCGCTGGCAGGTGATGTGGGACCCCAAAGCCCCCCGAGACGTGGTGTCCCGAGTGGAATCTCAGTGGTCTCGCCGTGAGGACCACCGCGGGACCCCTCCCCCCTGCCGTCCTCCCACCCTGGGGCTGCTGCAGGTGTGAAACGCCGGAACTCAGTCGACCCCACAAGGAAGCAGGTGCAGGGAAGAGGGAGGACGACCTGCCGCAGGGCTGGCTCAGTCCCGCCGATGGGCTCCAGAGCCCTCGAGGCCTGCTCCGCCGGGGAGGGAGGGACGTGCCATCAGGAGCTCTGGGTCAAGGTGCCCCAGCCCATAAGCCGTGGGGAGACTACACACGCACGCACGCACACACACGTGCTGTCCCTGCTCAGCAGGGACCAGGCAGGCAGGCAGTATCAGGCTGCAGGCTTCGAGAAGAAGTGCATCCCTGGGGGCCCCAGGAGCATAAACAAGCCTGGGGTTCCCACGGGAGCCGAGCCAGCCCACGGCTCCCGCCCTCCTGGCCCAGGGCCTTCCTGGGGCTGCAGCCAGGACGCAAATCCTTTCTCCGGTTCAGGCTTCTGTTTCTCCTTGTGCCCCAGACGTGCCAGAATTTCTGGGGCCCAGAGCCCCTCCTCAGTCCTGGTGAACCCAAGACTCATCTCGGGCGCCAACCCCATTGGCTGGGACGCTGCACCCTCGCATCCCCCGTTCCAGCCCTCCTCCCGCCTCATCCCACCACACAGGCTCTGGAGGAGCAAGACTGTCACCCAGAAGGTCAGACTCCTCGACCAATGCAGACCCAGCTCGGGACGAAGAGATGCCAGCGGCAGCTTCTGCCCCTGGTCCTGCCAAGGCCTGTGCAGACCTTCCCAAACACACATGGTGGGTTTTTATTAAACTTCCTTGTTAATTGCACAAGTAATGCACAAATACATCTGCAGTGAGTTTTAAAACAAATCCCAGACACCGTATCATTTCACTCATAAATACTTCAGCATACAAGGGGGCTCTAAGTGATCTGCTGTTGAAGTGACGTTGGTCTCGCCTATGGTCAGCACAGCCCAGGCTGATGGAGTGGGGAGCAGGGGCCCGGCCCGGCGGCCCAGCGTCCATCGCCTCCCCAGGCTGTTCACGCCTGCGCGGTCTGTGCATGGGGCCTCCATGGGCTGAGCTCCCCGTGTGGACTGGGATGCCCACCTGCCCTCTCGCCTGGTCCCAGGATTAGTGTTTCCCCAGGCCGTTCTCAGCTCATGGATCGTCGCCCCCCAGGGCCTCCTTGGACACCGTGATTGGGTGCGATTCTTCGCGGTTATAAACACCACACCGAACATCTTTGCGCTCGACGATGTGTGGTTTTTGGATCATTCTTCACGGAGAGGTTCCCAGACTCCAGATTCCACAATCAAAGCTTCCAGCCCCAAATTGCTTTCCAAGAAGACACAAACACTTGAAACCCTCATAAATCACAGTGGGGCCAGGGCGCTGGAAGGCAGCAAGGTCACTCTCGCCCCCGGGGTGAGGCGCGTGGGAAGGTGGCCTGGAAAGCAGGGATCTGTTCCTCGCTGGCCTGCTCACCGCTCTGCCTAGGGCGGGGCTGGGCACAGCTTTCTCCCTCCACACCTCCACGCCGTCAGTTCCCCTGCCAGCCGGGCACATGTCTGTGTGGGCTGTGTCTCCCAGGCATCCTCATGGGAAGCTGACCTCTGGCTCCCAGAAGGACAAAGGACTGCCCTGTCCACTTCTGTGTGACTGCATCAGCTCTGGAGGAAGCCAGGAGAGGGCCGGGGAGGGAAACATCCATCCTGTGTGCGCATGCTAAGTCCTGCAGTGGCGTCTGACTCTGTGCGACCCCGTGGACTATCACCCACCTGGGTCCTCTGTCCATGGGGTTCTCCAGGCAAGAATGCCAGAGTGGACTGCCATGCCCTCCTCTAGGGGATCTTCCCAACCCAGGGATTAAACCCACCTGTCTTAAGTCTCCTGCACTGACAGGCAGGTTCTTTACCACTAGCGCCCCCTGGGAAGCCCTCTGCTGGGTGTGCCTTAAAATTTGTCTGCTTGGCTCTCTCCTTCTCCCCAGGGAAGGGAGGCAGCTTTGCTGAAACCAAGCAGGAAAGCTGAGATCTGTGTCAGGAGCCCCAGCCCTCCTCTCTCCCCACCTGCTCCTGTTCTGGGGCCCAGAGAGGGCACGTAAGTTACCCCAAACCACACAGCATCTTGTAGCAAAGCTCAGCACACGCATGCACTCAAGCCTCCTGCAGGCTTCCTCTCAGCTCTGAGGCCGGCAGATCGGGGAACTCAGCTGGCCGTGGATGAGGAGAGCCAGCAGGCAGGACACCACAGCCAGCCCCCTTCCCAGGCGGCCTCCAGGTGGCAGTGCCCGGCCCAGCTCCCCTGGTGTGAGTTCTCAAGGCAGGTGCTGCCAGCATCCTTGTTTCAGTCAAGGAAACTGAGGCGGAGCCTGGCAAGCCTGGAACAAGGGCGGTCAGCCCGCTGACCCTGGCCCGGGCGAGGACCGAGGCCACCACGCTCCCCTGCCCCGTGGGAGTGTGCATTTCTGTTCATTGGCTGAGGTCCTGCCTGCCTGGAGGGGTTTCAAGGGGAGTGCAGATGGAATACAATCCAGCTAGGTGAGAAATCCAGGGGAGGGAACTGGGGGCGGGGTGGCACATGGAATTGTACCCCTGGCCGGGGTTCCCCGGGGGCGAGGAGGCAGGGTGGTGTGGGCAGGGGGAGGGTGGCCCGGTCCAGGCCCACTGCTGGCGCCTTCTGGCCCGTCCTTGGGGGGACCCCCGGCACCTCTCTCCGCGCAGACCCCCACCCCCATGGAGACGCCCACCTCCAGGCCCAGCCCCAGGTGCCAGCGTGCAGGGCGGCTCCAGCTGTCAGCGGGGCGATGAATTACACGCTGTAAGAAGGTGTTGACAGGAGCAGCTGGACGCGCAGGGGTGATGAAAAGAAGCAAATCCAGGGCGATCCCCGCGCCGGGCTCCGGAGCGGCCAGGGCCGCCCCCTGGCGGCGGCGCGCGGAACCGCCCCTCCCGGGCCCGCTGCGCGACCCCATTTCACAGGCCAGGACGCCGAGGCCCTGCGGGGGCGCCCAGGTGCAGAGCCCGGGGAGGGGCCCCTGCGGGGCGTGCACAACGCAGTGGGGGCCAGTCGCTTCCCGCTCTGAGCTGCGGCCTGGTCGCTTGCTCAGCACGCCGAGGCCCAGTGGGCAGGGCGGTGGGGCCAGCAGGGAGCGCTGGGCAGCACAGTAAGGACAGCTGAGTCTGGGTGTGGCCAAGGCGGGGAGGGGCGACCCCGGCTCATGAGCCCTGGTGCAGACTCTGCCTGGCTTCCTGGACCCTGTCCACTGCACCTGCTGGCGTGGGGAGAGGTCCTGGGTGGCTCTAAGGTAGAGTAGGGGACCCCACCAGCCTCACGGCAGAGGCCCTCCATGCACAGACACAGGTTCAGAGAGGTAGGGAGAGGGGAGGTACGTCAAAGACCCCCGCACAGCCTCGGCTGGGGGCTCTGCCCAGGGCCCTTCCCTGCCCCTCCTCCCAGCGACAGAGACAGACTCTCAGACAGGGTGTCGGGAACAGAGAGAAACCCGGAGTCAGAGGATGGAGACAGACACCGAGACAGGTCCCTGGCCAGGGAGGAGAGAGGGGTCTCAGGGAAGATGTTCACAAGGGTTACGGGGTCTCTCTGGGGTATGTGCACAAAGGATTTCCAAATGGTCTTTGTCTAAGACCGCCCACTGGTTGCTGAAGCCAGCAGTGACACCGTGGGGCCCAGCACCCCCTCTCAGCCCCGATACGGACACCTGAGCACAGGTATGAGTACTTCTGCCCCATGCAGGCCTGGGGTGCCAGCAAGGACAAGGCTCACCGGGGGTCAGGCAGAGGCCAGCCAAGCAGCTACACCTGGATAGAGCCCGAGCGCCCAGCACCCACCCTGCCCAGCTGGTTTCCACTTGAATGCTCCTACTAATGGGGAGATCACTACCCCCTAGAGGTAGCCCAAAGGGTTAGTCTGGGCATTTTGGAGATTTAGAAAGTCCATTCTTATTTGGAGAGAATTCTTCCTCCTTTCTCAGGCTGCTGCCCCTCCATTTCCAACACCGTGCCCTGGAACCAGGCATACCACAGACATCGATTTGACAAGCATTTGTCAAGGAGAAGGGCCCACAAGACCAGAGCAGAGGAGGCGGGGAGCAAGGTTTAACTCAGTACCCCGTGTGCCAGACCTCAGTTGCCCTCATGATAATGTGGGGAGGGTATCCCCACTTTACAGAGGAGAACACTGAGGTTCGGAGGAGTTAGGGCTCTGGACTGGGCTCCAGACACGCTGGGGGTGGGAAGGGCGTTTAGTGTCTATGGGGACAGAGGATTCTTTGGGGAAAGTGAGAAGCTTCTAGAGACGGATAGTGATTTTGGCACAACCGTGTGAGTGTCGTTCCTGCCATGGGGGTGCCCACTTTGAAGAAAGCCTCTGACGGATGATGTGGCACGCAGGGGCCCTGCTGCGGGCCAGCCGAGCCCAGGGCGGAGGCCGCGGGCGGACTTTGCACCCTTTCTGGCCAAACCTCTTGCATCGGGCCCTGGTACTGCTGCACCAAACGCCCCCACACGTGGTGGCTTGGAACAGTGCCACAAGCAGAGAGAAGTCATTTCCTTGCAGTTCTGGAGGTCAGGAATCTAAGGGGCGTGCGGGGCCAGTTCCTCCTGAAGGCTCTTGGCCGTTTCCTGGCCTTCTGCAGCTTCTTCAGCCTCCTGAACACCTTGGCTCAGGGCCCCTTCCCGCTCTTCTCACTTTTCTGACCCTAAGGACTCCTGGGCTCCATCAGACCCATTTGGACAATCCAGGCTCCCTCACTCACCTCAGCCTTAACTTGCTCACAGACCCTACGTTCCTTCTGCCGTGTGCGGTGAACTGGTCACAGGATCCAGGACGAGGACGTGGACGCCTCTTGGGGCCATGGTTCGGGCGCCACACCTGGCTCAGACCTCAGAGTCCTTCTTACCTCGGGGGTCAGAGGTGGCCCGCGTGTTGACACAGCATCGCGGCACACGCGCTCCCTGGCGTCCAGTCAGACAGTGCCAGGAACATGGCAGCAGATGGGACTTTTCTTGTGACTGCTTTGCATTCTCCACTTTTTACAGTGAGCCTGTGTTCTTGCAATCAGAAAATGATCGATACATAATGATACACATGATAGGCAGAGGTGTTAGATGGAGAAATGAGAGATGGCCGATAGTAAATGATATATCGCCGATAGATGGATAAATAAGGGGCGGGAGCAGGCCAGTAGACGTGTGATTGATGGGTGGGTGGTCCCTACGTGACAGACGGATCTGCGGGTGGGTGGCAGGTGGGTGGTGCCGGCAGGGAGGGCTCCCCGGCCGCTCTGGGCTCTGCCTGCACCGCCAGGCATGCATGGAGGTGGGGGCGACTAGGGCGAAGGGTGGAGGTGGGAGAGAGGGTGGAGTTCGTGTCCTGCCCCCTGGGTCAAAGAGGGAGAGGTCATCGTGGAGCAGCAGCGGCACTGGACAAGAGGGTGGAGAAGGGGCGGGTCTCAGGAAGCCCCAGGAGGCGGGGCGGGGTGTGAGCTGGCCCCTGCCGTCTCCCTCTTATTCCCCACAGCGCCGGCAGGGTCAGTGGGGGTGCCCCTCACAGCAAGGGACAGGGCCCGGGGGATGGGGGGTACCCGGTGCGAGGACCGGTCACCCCGAGAGGTGGCGCAGGAGGAAGGCAGAGCCAGAAGGGCCCGGAGGCACGTGTGGGCAGCCCTGGGTGGGAGAGGGTCTGCACCTCCCTGCTGGCAGAGTCCCCGGGTGGGGACCAGCCCCCAAATCCCAGAATCGAGGTGCCCGTGGCGGCGGGCCCACCGTTTGTCAGGAATTCAATTAGGTGGCAGAGCCGTTATTAATTTTATAGGCTTTGCTGGTCTGGAGGCTGTGCTGGGGGTGGAATCCGGCAGCCGCTCCCCGCGAGCCTGGGGTCAGCCCGCAGAGGCGGCGCGCAGGCGCTGGCCGAGGTATTAATGAGCTGCCTCTGGGTGCAAATAATGGTTTAATAGGTGTGACTTGCCAGGGCGCTGCCGCCCACACCTCCCCGCACGCCTGGGCCGCCCGCCTTGTTGGAATAAGTAATTAGACCGTTCGGACACTCGCTTTGCCACTTTAATAAAGTGTCAGCCATCACGCATGTGGTACTTAGTAAAATAAAATTAGACACTCGTGACGTTTCCTTATGCACTGAACGTCAGACACCTCAGCCCCACTCCTCGCCCCTCCCGGCCCCCGAGGTTTTAATTCCAAGGACACCCCTTCCCACCTCTCAGAAACCGCAGCGTGGCTGGTGGAGTGTCGGGGGGAGGGAGGTGGGGGAGACCTCCGGGCACCTGGGACCGGAGGCCACAGGGCAGGGGAGAGGCGGCTGCATCAGGGAGCAACGGGGACCAGGGCGGCTCCAGAGACGCCCCGGGGTCTGGGCCCAGCCTCTGGGTCTCTGCCTTCCCGTCGCCTCGGCCAGGACTCTCAGCTCTCCCTGCCACTCACAGAGGCCGCTGGGGCCCCAGCAGCACCTGCCCAGGCTCAGAGGAAACAGGCCGGGCTGAGGGGGCGTCCAAGACCCCCAGAGAGCGCCAGTCCACCCGAGACCAAGAGTGGGCACCTCCTGAGGGCCAGTGGGGCCCAGGACATGCGGCCACTCCGTCTCTCCCTGTGGGCCCCTGGGCGCTGCCTCCCCGAGCTGAAGTACCCATTTCCCTGCACCTGCCCCACACCTGCTGGGGACGCCGTTTTCTGATGACGGAAGGAACAGCTTAGGAGGCTGGGAGAGGCGGGGCTGGGAGCATCGCGTGGAGGGCAAGGCCAGGGAGGGTCGCCGGGTCAGCCCGCCAGGACCTGTCCTTGGGAGCTGGGGTTCTGTGCCCCCAACAAGGGCCTCACCCCCGGGGGCCTGGCACTCAGCGTCCGGATGCAGCTTTCCCTGTGGGGGCAGTGCCCGCGGGACGATGTGTGTTCTCACAGGCAGCCCCCGACGCATGGCTGGGAGTGTGCTCGGACACACAGGCCACATGGCCAGAGCGGCCCGGGGGTGACCCCAGCGCAGGCGTGGGGCACAGAGGGCCAGGCAGCGAGGAGGGGCCTCAGCCCAAGGCTCATCCCCGGTGACCCCGCGGTGAGACATCGGCTGCTCAACTCCAGGGGGCGCGGGGGCGGGGGTGTCTGACGTGGGGACAATAAGGCCCCATGGTGAAGAATCCACCTGCTCTGCAGGAGCCCTGGGCTTGACCCCTGGGTGGGGAAGATCCCCTGGAGATGGGAATGGCCACCCACTCCAGCGTCCTTGCCTGGAGAAGCCCGTGGACAGAGAAGCCTGGCGAGCTACAGTCCATGGGGTCACCAAGAGTTGGACATGACTGAGCGACTTTCCCCTCGCTGAAGGCCTGCTGAGAAAGATGTCTCAAAGCTGCCCCCAGTTCCCTCTGCCAGCCTCAGGGGGCCTGCAGGGGCATGGGCCCCTCAGCCCTGCTCAGGCCCACCCCATCTCCCTACACCAGCCACCTCCGCAGCGCCTGTCCATCCCTTTCAGCCCCGGGGCTGGGGTGCCCCTGGCTCCGATGCCCACCTGAAGCGCACACTCCCCCTCCCCCTTCACCTCCACCTCGTCGTCAGGGGTTGGCAGTAAAAGCAGAGCCAGGCCCACTGCAGCCTATGGCCGAACGAAGTTCAGTTCAGTTCAGTTCAGTCACTCAGTCGTGTCCGACTCTGTGACCCCATGAACTGCAGCACGCCAGGCCTCCCTGTCCATCACCAACTCCCAGAGTCCACCGAAACCCATGTCTGTGGTGTCAGTGATGCCATCCAACCATCTCATCCTCTGTCGTCCCCTTCTCCTCCTGCCCTCAATTTTTCCCAGCATCAGGGTCTTTTCAAATGAGTCAGCTCTTCACATCAGGTGGCCAAAGTATTGGAGTTTCAGCTTCAGCATCAGTCCCTCCAATGAACACCCAGGACTGATCTCCTTTAGGATGGGCTGGTTGGATCTCCTTGCAGTCCAAGGGACTCTCAAGAGTCTTCTCCAACACCACAGTTCAAAAGCATCAATGCTTTGGTGCTCAGCTTTCTTCACAGTCCAACTCTCACATCCATACACGACCACTGGAAAAACCATAGCCTAGACAGACGTTTGTTGGCAAAGTAATGTCTCTGCTTTCTAATGTGCCATCCAGGTGGGTCGTAACTTCCTTCCAAGGAGAAGCGTCTTTTCAGACACAGCTTTTCCCGCCTGGACTGTGTTTTCACTTGAGCGGTTCAAACACTGGCCCTCGGTGCCTGACTGGGCCTGCCCACCTTTCCGTCATCCTGGCCCGGCTAACTCGGCGCCTGGGGCCTCGCCTGGGGTCCCGTTCACCCTCAGACACCCCCTGCAGCCTGGAGCTCCTAGAGGCTGGCCCGGCCCGGCCCCCAGAGCCCAGTCAGGCCTGGGCCCTCCGTAGACACGGGCGCGGCTGGGCCGGATTGTGACAGACATGGGTTTTGAGGGACAGCTGAGCTGTAGCAAGGGCCCCCGACGCCCGGGGGGCAGCGGGCAGCTGGCTGGCTCTGCCCTGCCCTCCCCTCTCCCGCTGTCTCTCTCCTCTCTCTCCCTCTCTCTCAGCCCCCATGTTTGTGGCTGAATTCCTGCGAATTAAATCTACACCCGAAAGATGGGCTCCCTGAATTCCCTGACTCCCCGGCAAGCGTCACCAGCTCACGAGGCGCCGGCCTGCACCCCTGGGCCCTGCCCGCACGTCCTGCCTCTGCACACGGGGCTCCCGCGGGACCTGTGGAGCGGTGACAACCTGGGAGTGGGCACCCCAGGGACACTCATGCTGAGGGGTTGTCAGGGGAGGGGGCTTGGGTAGAAGGAGGTCACACCCACCCAGGCTGGGCAGAGGGGGTCCTGCCACACAGCCAGGGCAGGCAGGACACCGAGCGTGAGGGAGAGGACGTCCCGGGGTCCCCAGCCCACCCCAGGCTCAGAAGCCTCCTGGGCGGTTTCCACAGCCACACGGCTTGGCTGCCACGGACCAGGGAGCCATCAGGTGGCGGAGCTGGGCTTCAGCCTGGATCCCAGCTGTACCCCCGCTCTGGGGACCAGGTTGGGCCATGTGGGGACCCTCTTGCTCTCTGCTCCCTCGACCTCCAGACTCCACGGCTGGGCTCTACTGAGTTGTGTGACTGGGGTCTGAGGGTCCCTACCTCCAAGACTCTCGGCAGACGTTTTGTTGACATTTAATGAAGCGGCCTTATTTGTTGGTTATTTGCAGGGGTGCGTGGGCGCTCTCCTGGCCCGGAGGAGAGGGGTCTGGCTGGGAGGGCGCAGCAGCAGGGCCGGCACCGACCCCTTCTCACAGGAGATGTGAGCGCAGGGTGCAAGCCCAGCCAGAGATCTTCCCACAGTGCCCCGCAGCCGGGCTGCAGAGTCACTGTGCAGGGTCCCCGCCCCAGGCTTCTGCCCGTCACGGCCTCCTCCTGTCCCCCTGCCTGGCACAGGGGTGATGGGTGGAGGACGATGTCTCAGGGCTGCAGGGGCCTCTGAGACCACCCACCCACTGCCCACGCCGGGGAGCGACCACCCATCGGCCCGGCCTCAACGGCCTGAAAACTCCAGAATTCAGCCTCTTGTTCTGGGGACCCCCAGCTTGCACTCAGACCCTCCCTTCGGGAAGCCTCCTCCCTGGGCCCTGCTGGGTGAGGGGCTGGGTGGGAGGGCTGTGTCATCCTGTCTGCAACTGGGTCTCCAGGCACCTTCCTGGAGGGGGGGGCTTTGGGGGTCCCGTGGCTACCCGGTCAGGACCCTACTCTTGTTGCTCCAAGGAAGGGTCTCTCTGGACCTGCAGCATCTTCTCCAGATAACACTTCCTGTGTCTGGGGAACTGGTCCCCAGAGCTGCCCTCTCACCGCTGGGACGTCCCTGAGGCCTGTTGCCCGGCAACCTCCTGGTGCATCCAGGGCAATAGACAGACGTTTGTTGGCAAAGTAATGTCTCTGCTTTCTAATGTGCCATCCAGGTGGGTCGTAACTTCCTTCCAAGGAGAAGCGTCTTTTCAGACACAGCTTTTCCCGCCTGGACTGTGTTTTCACTTGAGCGGTTCAAACACTGGCCCTCGGTGCCTGACTGGGCCTGCCCACCTTTCCGTCATCCTGGCCCGGCTAACTCGGCGCCTGGGGCCTCGCCTGGGGTCCCGTTCACCCTCAGACACCCCCTGCAGCCTGGAGCTCCTAGAGGCTGGCCCGGCCCGGCCCCCAGAGCCCAGTCAGGCCTGGGCCCTCCGTAGACACGGGCGCGGCTGGGCCGGATTGTGACAGACATGGGTTTTGAGGGACAGCTGAGCTGTAGCAAGGGCCCCCGACGCCCGGGGGGCAGCGGGCAGCTGGCTGGCTCTGCCCTGCCCTCCCCTCTCCCGCTGTCTCTCTCCTCTCTCTCCCTCTCTCTCAGCCCCCATGTTTGTGGCTGAATTCCTGCGAATTAAATCTACACCCGAAAGATGGGCTCCCTGAATTCCCTGACTCCCCGGCAAGCGTCACCAGCTCACGAGGCGCCGGCCTGCACCCCTGGGCCCTGCCCGCACGTCCTGCCTCTGCACACGGGGCTCCCGCGGGACCTGTGGAGCGGTGACAACCTGGGAGTGGGCACCCCAGGGACACTCATGCTGAGGGGTTGTCAGGGGAGGGGGCTTGGGTAGAAGGAGGTCACACCCACCCAGGCTGGGCAGAGGGGGTCCTGCCACACAGCCAGGGCAGGCAGGACACCGAGCGTGAGGGAGAGGACGTCCCGGGGTCCCCAGCCCACCCCAGGCTCAGAAGCCTCCTGGGCGGTTTCCACAGCCACACGGCTTGGCTGCCACGGACCAGGGAGCCATCAGGTGGCGGAGCTGGGCTTCAGCCTGGATCCCAGCTGTACCCCCGCTCTGGGGACCAGGTTGGGCCATGTGGGGACCCTCTTGCTCTCTGCTCCCTCGACCTCCAGACTCCACGGCTGGGCTCTACTGAGTTGTGTGACTGGGGTCTGAGGGTCCCTACCTCCAAGACTCTCGGCAGACGTTTTGTTGACATTTAATGAAGCGGCCTTATTTGTTGGTTATTTGCAGGGGTGCGTGGGCGCTCTCCTGGCCCGGAGGAGAGGGGTCTGGCTGGGAGGGCGCAGCAGCAGGGCCGGCACCGACCCCTTCTCACAGGAGATGTGAGCGCAGGGTGCAAGCCCAGCCAGAGATCTTCCCACAGTGCCCCGCAGCCGGGCTGCAGAGTCACTGTGCAGGGTCCCCGCCCCAGGCTTCTGCCCGTCACGGCCTCCTCCTGTCCCCCTGCCTGGCACAGGGGTGATGGGTGGAGGACGATGTCTCAGGGCTGCAGGGGCCTCTGAGACCACCCACCCACTGCCCACGCCGGGGAGCGACCACCCATCGGCCCGGCCTCAACGGCCTGAAAACTCCAGAATTCAGCCTCTTGTTCTGGGGACCCCCAGCTTGCACTCAGACCCTCCCTTCGGGAAGCCTCCTCCCTGGGCCCTGCTGGGTGAGGGGCTGGGTGGGAGGGCTGTGTCATCCTGTCTGCAACTGGGTCTCCAGGCACCTTCCTGGAGGGGGGGGCTTTGGGGGTCCCGTGGCTACCCGGTCAGGACCCTACTCTTGTTGCTCCAAGGAAGGGTCTCTCTGGACCTGCAGCATCTTCTCCAGATAACACTTCCTGTGTCTGGGGAACTGGTCCCCAGAGCTGCCCTCTCACCGCTGGGACGTCCCTGAGGCCTGTTGCCCGGCAACCTCCTGGTGCATCCAGGGCAACTGCCATCCTGATCTCACCCAGGCCCCCGTGTCTCCACTGCGCCAGCGCTCTCGGCCCCGGTGATCTCACCCAGGCCCCCGTGTTTCCACTGCGCCAGCGCTCTCGGCCCTGGGAGCCAGGACGTACCAGCCCAGAGCAGCAGCAGCCTTGAGTCCCATCTCTGGAGGGCAGACGTGGATCCTCGGTTTCTCCCAGCCTCACCGGTCAAGTGTCGCACTGGAGTCCAGTGGAGGCCCGACGGCGGGCGCCCTCGACCCAGCCACAGGGCATGTAGGGCCCCGGCAGGCCTGCGGTGTCCAGCCCAGCGCTCAGGGCCTTCCCTTCAGCTGTGCCTGTCAGCGGGAAGCGGGAGGAGACGTCTGAGTGGCCCCCGGCCTGCCCTCTCCTGAGTCAGCCGGGGGCGCTCTGTCTTCACCAGCCTGGGACGGGGTAAACGGGGCTTCACAAACTGAAAAGCGCCCTGTGTCCCCATCTGGGGTCCGGGTCCCAGCCGCTGTGAGGCCCACGTGGTCAGCAATTCCCAGTCCGCAAGACGGTACCAACAGCCCCAGCTGCATCTGCATCAAAATTAGTTGCAAAGAGCAATTAGCACTTCATTAATAATCAATGAGGTGCCAATTTACACATCGCCCAAGAACAAATTGCAGATTCAGTTTGGCCTGTGATGGAGAGGGCTCCGGTGCCAGCCCGGGCAGAGAGAGTTCCAGACTGACGGGTGACGGGCAGGGACAGCTGGGCACCCCCTACTCCCCTCCGCTGCCGTGGAGGCAGGAGCGGGGAGATGAGCGAGTGAGTTCTCACGTGTGCACGCCGGGAGGGCCCGGGGGATGGAGGGGGTGGCGAGCCGCCCTTGGCTGCCGTGGGGCCCCCCATCTCCCCCGCCCGTCAAGAGGTCAGCGGGGCTTTCCTGAGCGGCACACACGCCGTGCTGCACTCTCCAAGCCACGTGTCCTCTGTCCCTCTTCACAAGCAAGGATGCCAGGCCCAGAGAGCGTGGTGGGCCTGAGCGTTGCCCCCGGCTCCACATGCCCAAACCCAGCAAAGCACCACAGGGACCCTCATTTTCTGTCCCCACCATTTTGTGGGGCCTCCTTGCACCCAGCCCAGGGAGGTTTGACCTCAGACGAGGGCCCCGTGACCTGGGTCAATCAAGGAGGGCTCCCTGGAAGAGGAGAGAGCCATGTCAGGAGCCTGCCCTGCTTTCCCCTCCCACAGACCCCACTTGCCTCTGCTGCCCCCACCCCACCTGGGCCCCCAGTCCCATGCTGCGTTCAGGTCACCTGGACGCCTCCTGGCCAGGGTGCCCCTGGGACGGCCTTGGGGCTGGCCAGCAGTGGGGCCGACCCCCAGGAGAGACCCACAGTGAACACAGGGTGGTCTCCGCACCTAGGCCGTGCTGCCTAGTGCCTGGGATGGGCTGTCAGGCAGTGAGGCCACGGAAGTGCAGGGTGCTGGCGGGAGCCAGGCCTGGGTCAGCAGGAAGGAGGAGGCCAGCTGAGACCGGGGTCTGGGTTTTACTCTGGCGTCTTCCCAGGGGCGGGGGGTGTGGCCTGGGGCCCACTGGCTGCCTTGAGGGCCCTGCTGCTGGAGCCAAGAGAGGGCCTGGGTGCCGCAGAGCAGGTGGACAGCGACCCTGGCGTGGGCAGGGCCGCGGTGGGGGAGGGTGGGCTGTGCTTCGGTTTCGCACGCCCCGGCCGGTCGCTGGCGGGTGTAAGCATACTCCTGGCCCGGGCCGCGCAGGGCCTCTCCGATTCCGCCCAGAACCCGGCCCGCTTGCCGCCCCCCGCCTGCACGCACCACCCTCACCACCAGATTGAATTTATAGCAGACTCCAACACATTTAAATCCATTTATTGCAAAATTACTTTTCAATAATTATATCACCATGCCGACTCTGTTGCATAATGAAATTAGCATGAGAAATATTAGAGAGAATATAAAATTATGAGAAATATTGAAATACCTCTTCCCGTCTGTCTCCATGAGGCCCCGTAGCTTAACTGGGAAGCAGGCACACCTCACGGACGAGACTGGAACGCGTAGAGGGCAGCCTTATAATGTCTTTTGTATAAATTAATTATAACATTATTGCAGTTCTCCATTATTGGATTGAAATTTCCCTCCACCAGAGCCGATTAGGGGAGAACAGGACCCTTGCTGGTGGCCCCAGGGTGGAGGGGCTGAGGGAGGGGCAGGGGACAGGCCCGGGCTTTGTGGCCACACAGGTCACAGTTCAAATTTGGGCCCTGCTCTGTGTCTCCAGCAAAGTGACTTAACTTCTCTGATCTTGGGTTTCCCCTCAATTATTAAAAAAAAAAGAAAAAGAAAAACACCACTAGCAACTCGGCTGCGGTGCAGGAGGATGAAAAGGGCGTGTGTTCACTGCTGGTAAAGGCAGTACTGCAGTTAAGTGTCTCCGCGTGGCAAGCAGTTCCCGGCCCCGTGGCTTACCACTGTAGTGAATGCTGGCTTCGCGGCAGGCTTCCGGGGTCATGGATGCGAGAGCGGCTTGGTTGGGGGTCTGGCTCAGGGTCTCCCGTCGCTGCTTCAGGACTCAGCTGGGGCTGGGTCACCCAAAGGCCCGCCGTAGGCCAGAAGCTCCCGTCTAGGCAGCTGGTGGCTGATGGCCAGGGTCCCGGTTCCTGCCTCCCGGCCCCACACAAGCTGAGAGTCCTCACGGCCCGTGGCTGGCCTCCTGGAGCCAGGACCCCAGAAGACCAGCATTCCCCACAGTCTGCATCAGGGGTCACAGGCCAGCACGTGCCCCGACTTCGACTCGTCCTGAGAGGGGCTACGCGGAGGCACAAGGCCCGGGAGCCCAGCATCTCTAGCCATGCCCATCGCACCTCTCCCTGGGGTTAGAGGGGGGGTCCCCACGGCTAGCCAGGGCGCACTGTCCCTGAGGAGGGGCTGTGCTCTCGTGCAGCTCAGTCTGCTCACCCCGGGCCTGGCCCCTCCCCTCCAGGTTGGGGTCGGGCTCTGGGAGGGCGGGGAGGAGGCCCTGAGTGAGCAAGGGCAGAGGCTGGAAGACGAGGAGCAGGGGTGCTCCCCCCAGGAGCTGCAGAGGCTATGCCTTAGGAGAGGGGACCGCAAGGGTGGGCCTCGGCCTCCTATGCCCACAGAGGACCCCACTCTGGCCCCAGGGTCGGCAGTAGGGGCCCCCTCAGTGGCCTCACTCTTTAGACCTCATCCAGAGACCAGCTCTAACCTACTCATGAGGCGGGGAGGCTGTTTACGCAGCCAGAGCCGCCAGTCCAATCAATGCGGCTGAGAGTGGATTCCCAGCCCTAAGACGTCTGGAGTTTAACTGCAGGACGTGCGCTTTCCCGGGGGCCCTTGCCCCTCCTTGTGCCCCAGAGAGCCCAGGGCTAATTGATGCGGCCCTTTGCTCCTCGACCATAGGAGCCCCTTAAGTGTATTAAACTAATGCATTTCATGAAGCGCTCATCTCCAAGAACGCGAATAACGGAAAAGTGTTCCTCTCCCTGCAGTGAGACACCCCAAACCCGGGAAGAAGGCAGAGATGGGACACCCCTAAATTTAAAAGCAGGCAGAGGGGCACAGAGCACCAGTCAGCCACCCATGCAGACAAACACCCACCCATGGCCCCCAGAAGCCACGCAGCTCTTGATGCTAAGACCTGGCCCGACCAGGCCCCTCAGCCTCCTTGCCCCTGCTGCCTCTCTCGGGGTCCACACGTGGTTCTGCTCTGCAGGGTGGGCGGCCAGAGGACCCCCGGATCCCAACTGAGGTGAGGGGAAAGGGCCTTCACACTGCCTGCTGGGATGGGCCTCAACACTTTCCTCCCCACTTCCCTGACCCTCACGAGGCCCATTCCAGGGGCTCAGGGTACACAAGAACATTTCCCAGTTTATTTACTTACTGAATAGCTAATGTTTAAGATTTTAAAAGGAGAGAGGGGGCTAGGTGTGCACCCCAAAGAAGCCAGGGGCTACCTATGAAGTTTCTATAAGCACCAGAAACTGGGAGCAGCAATGCGTCCCTCCGTAGGAGGATAGATAAATAAGCCTTGGGGCATTTGAACAGTGGAGTACTACGCAGCAGTGAAAAAGAACAAGGGCTGCTTGCACACCACAGATGGGTCTCAGCATGCGACAATGAGTGAAGCGGCCTCACGGGGCTCCATGCAGAGGCCCCAGGACCAGCTGTACTGGATAGATGGGTCTCAGCATGCGATGATGAGTGAAGCGGCCTTACGGGGCTCCACGCAGGGGCCCCAGGACTGGCTGTACTGCTGGATCCACTGAGCTGCTCGCCTGGGAGGAGGCACGCTTCGGAACGTGGCTTTGGGGGCTTGTTTTTTTAAGCAGAGAAGGGTTTACAGAGAAAAGACTTCATCTCACTCTGTCTCCAACCCAGCGAGCTCCCCTCTCACAGTCAATGTCGATGTTGCCCTGGGAGCCCTTCCAGAAACACCCTGCACACACAGGTAAGGCCAGGTCTAGCTCCTCAGGTGCAACAAACACCCCAAGTGGTTGTGCTGAAGGTTGAGCCAAGACCCCGGTCCAGGACAGTGAGCTTTATACCTTCAGGGGGACAGCAAGCAGGGGCCTGGGTGAGGGGGTCCGTTCTTGAGGGTGTCAACTAAGAAATACTTCCATTATTCATGGATTTTCCAGAAAACCTTGAAAGTCCCACTGTGGACCACCCATGACAAGTTGTCTGCAGAAGTGTCTCCCAGGACCCAGGGTGACTGGCAGGGCCAGGAGTGAATTGAAGACTCCGGTCTCTTGTTCCAAAGCTGGAAAAGGTGACCCTGGAGAAGCCCACCCTGCTTCTGCTCTTCTGCGGCCTCCCTCCTGCTGAGCAGAAAGTCTCACGACCCTGCGAAGAGATGCCAAAACATTGTCAGGCAGCAAAACACACATAAGGTAAACGTACTACGTCAAGCATTTGTCAGCACCCAGTTCAGAGACAGTAAGAGCATCTGTGTTGCCGTGCAACCGTCGTCACCATCATCTCCAGAACGTTCTCATCTTCCCAAACTGAGACTCTGTCCCCATGGACAGTAACTCCCCATCCCCTCCAGTCCCTGGCCTCCACACCCCTGACTCTCCCGGGGGCCGCACAGAAGTGGAGTCGCCCAGTGTCTGTCCTTCGCTGTCTGCTTATTTCACTAAGAATCCGCGCTCTGGCAGGCTCAGAGCTCCCTTCAGTTCAGGCTGGATCCCAGGCCAGTGAGCAGACGGAGCAACCTGTGTTTATCCATCGCCCATCGACGGGCACTCGGGTTGTTTCACTGTTGGGTTGCTGTGAGGGATGCTGCTCTGAACTTGGGCACAGAAGTATCTCTTCGAGTCCCTGCTTTCAATGCTTTGCGTATAGACCAAGAAGAGGGGGCGATTTCATTTTATTTTCTGAGGAAGCATGGCACTGTTTTCCGTGGTGGCTGCACCATGCTACATTCCCACGGGCAAGCGGTCCAGGCTCTCCAGGTCCTCATCGACACTATTTTCCATTTCATTTACGACTTTAGAATAGCCGTCCTAATAGGTGTAAAGTGGTAGTTACCTCATCGCAGTTTTGATTTGCATTTCTCTAAAGATTCATGATGCTGAGCATCTTTTTATGCACTTGTCAATTTGTTATTTTCTTTGGACACATGTCTATATTTAAGTCATTGAATATGAATATGGAAATGTCTACTGTTCATTTGTTAATTGGGTTGAGATTTCATTGCTGTTGTGATTTTTTTAACATATTTCTGGATATTAACCTCTTATCATATTTGTGATTTTCGAATATTTTCTCCCTCCTGTGGGAGCCTTTCACTCCATGGATCGTGTTCTTTGGCACAAAAGTGTTTCATCTTGATGATTCCAATTTGTCTATTTTTCCTTTTGTTGCCTCTGTTTTGGTGTCACCTCCGAGAAGTTGCTAC
This sequence comes from Litocranius walleri, assembly GCA_006410535.1. NCBI lineage: Eukaryota > Metazoa > Chordata > Mammalia > Artiodactyla > Bovidae > Litocranius > Litocranius walleri. The sequence continues at coordinate 195,988 of SJYG01000780.1, read as the reverse complement.
CAGATACAACGTCACAAAGGTGGCCCCATCTATTCCAAGAGCTTTATAGCTTCGCTGTTCTGTTCAGGTCTTTGATCCACTCTACGTCAACGTTTGTATGTGGTATGAGAAAAGGATTCACCTTCATTCTAGAAGTGTGTGGCTCCTCTGTTCTTGGTGTGTGGATTTCCAGTTTTCCCAGAGCCATTTGTTGAAAGGACTGTCCTTTCCCACCTGAATAGCCTTGGTGCCATGAGTGCTCAGCTGTGCCTGACTCTGAAACACCAAGGCCTGTAGCCCGCCAGGCTCCTCTGTCCATGGGACTCTCCCAGTAAGAACACTGGAGTGGGCTGCCATTTCCTGGGCATCTTCCTGACCCAGGTATTGACCCTGTGTCTCCTGAGTCTGCTGCATTGCAGGTGGGTTCTTCATCACTGAGCCACTGGGAAAGCCAAATGGTAGGTTTTATTTATTTCACATCATTCTAAGTAAAAAAAAAAAAAAATTTAATTTTAACTATTAGCATGAACTCTACCACTCAACTTTGCATTGTACAATGTCAGCTTTAAATGAGAATATGAGGGTCCTTAACTCATATGCAAATCATCAAATGACATAGTTCATTTTTCTTGCTTATACATCGTATGTTTTCTTCTTACTAGAACAGTTGATGGCATTTCTGCAGGATGGCTGCTGTCCCCATGCTTTTCCAGAACCTTCCATCAAGTGGTCGAGTCCGTGTCCCCTCCCCTTGAACCTGGGTGGACCTCAGTGGCTGTTCAACCAGCTGCAGAGCAACTTCAAAGGGAAGGTCACAAAAATGCCAGGTGCTGCCACTGTATTCTCTTAAAAGCCAGTCACTGTGCTGGGAAGGAGCCCCCGTATGGAGAAGAACCAAGACCCCCGCCCACAGCCCGCTGGGCTCCTAGGCACAGCCATGCAGACGAACGAGCCCTCACTTTGTTAAGTACAAGGAGCATGCGGTCGCTTGGGGCCCTGCCATGGGCACCTGCTGTCCACCAGTCTCAGGGGAATCCCGGAGGTCTTCCTGGAGCAGGGGACATCTGGGAACACTCTCTGAAGCACAGGTTTACCTGCCTGAGGTGAGGAAAGGGAGTGAGGCAGTGAATGACAAGACTAGCAGGGGGACCCCAGGACACCCCACAGAGGCAGAGGCCCAGCTCAGGACCCATAGCCGACCTGTACATGCAGCCCCCCGCCCTCGCGTAGGCCCCACGCTCTCATAGGCCCCACCCTTAGGCCCCCGCTCTCTCACAGGCCCCACCCTCTCATAGGCCCCACCCCA
>SJYG01000780.1:183264-194612 GCA_006410535.1 Litocranius walleri | reverse complement strand
CTAAATGCCCCGCCCCCTCACAGGCCCCATCCTCACAGGCCCCGCCCTCAAAAGCCTGGCAGGTCGGCTCTGTGCCCTGAACAGGGGCCCCAGGAGACAGAGCGGTATGAGTGGGGGCAGGGGCTTCTCACCACTCGCCTGTGACCACCGGTGGGGCCGGCGGGAGGGCGGCCCTCAGGTCAGCGGGGTGTCTTCAAGCTCCCCCGAGACCTCAGGTGACACCACTCCCAGCTCTGGGCCGCAGGCCACCCACCTATTCTACTCGGCTCACCCTCACGCCCTGGGGACCTCCCCCCGCTCAGCCCCCCATGGCAGGTTTGCCCTCCCTGCCCTCCTCGCCCCCAGGCCCGCGCCTCCGTGCAGGCTGACCCTGTCGTTGGCCAGGCCAGCACTGTCCAGGGCGCCCCAGCCCCTGGGAATGTGGCAGCAGGCAGCAGGCGGCAGAGGCTCCGTCCAGGGTACGTCCTGGCTCCTGGCTCCTCGGCGGAGTCTGTTTGTTTTCATAACCAATTCAATATTTAAGACCCGGCGAGCCGCTGCCTGAGCTCGCGGGCTCCCCCTTCCTTTGTCTCAGCTCCCCTCCGCCCCTCGCACCTCCTGACAAACCAAGCGGCTCTGATGGAAAATCCATTAGTGGTCCAGTCCTCCCTCCCGCTCGCGTTCCCAGGCAGCTCCTCGCCCGACGTGTCAGCCTCTCCATCCTGATTATCTGGAGACGCCAATTTCAAAGAGACATCTTAATAGTGATGTCAACGAATTAATTAGATGTGTTAATGAGCTAAAAGCAACCCAAATTAAATTAATGCAGTAATAAGCGCAGACAGCAAAATTAGCTCCAATTTCTCTAAATGATTCTGAACTGTACACAACACCTCATCTCGCTAGAACATTACCATCCCCCAAAGCTAATCAAGAACCGGAGCAATTAACTGCTTAATTACAAACAGGCGCGTGCACGGGCGGGCGCACACGCACACACACACACACACACACGCGTGCACTCACGCACACACGGCAGGCAGGGAGAATTCAGCCTGGGCCGGCCTAGGGGGTGGGGTGGGGGCTGCAGACCCCCCCACATAGCCCAGGTCATCATTTCCTGCCGCCCTTCCTGGCTCCAGCCTCCCCAGCGCCAAGCTGGGTGCTGTGGACAGTGTCAGGTGTCTGGACCAGGCCAGTCAGGGAGAGGGACAGCTGGAGGGCTCCCCCACCGCCCCTGGGCATCTGCCTGGCTGGGTAGGGTGCGAAGGGAAGAGGGAGGAGGGGCGTGGCGGAGGCCGAGGGCAGGGGAGGGGCTGTGCGCAGAGTTGTTTATTGCTTGCATCAGAATCTTGAGTTGCAACTAAAGAGCTAATTGTCCAGCCCGGCTGATTTCCCAGCGGGCAGGGAGAGCTGCTAATAGCTTCCAAGCCACTCAGGTATCTGATTAGCTGTAATTGCAGCTGGAGACGCGAGAGAGGTGAGGACAGGAGCGGAGAAATGGGCAGGGAGTGAGGCTCGGGGCAGAGTGAGGCCGGGAGGGGCCAGGCAGGTGCAGGGCAGGAGGGGCTCCGGCCAGAGAAGGTGAGGGAGGGCAGAGGTGGCAGGGGAAGGCCGGCCCCTGGCAGCCTCTCCGAGGACCACGTGGCATACACACACCCCCTGTGGACCCAGAACCCCGCTGCCCTGGCCACACCGTCTAGGGAGAGGCCTGCGCCCCGGCAGGTCCGTATGTAAAACGGGGCATAGTCCGCCTCGGGGGCCGAGCACCCACGACCCAGAGCCAGGCGATGGGAGTGGGCCAGGGCTGCACACAGTGCCAACATGCAGGGGCTGAAGGAGCTGCCCCGTGGGCACCAGGCAGGGGGTGGCGTGGCCAGGACCACCCGCTGTCTCCCACCCTCCCCCCTTTTACAGGGAAGAGTTCTGTCTCCTTAGCCAAGAATGATTTTGTTCATTTCTGATCAATTCAGGGAGGAAGGAGCTGATTGATCAGCCCCTGCTAACCAGGCCCCCCTACCCCAGGCACCCCATCCCCCAAAGAGAACGGCTTTTCCTAGAGGAGGGTGGGGCGGGGTCCCCAGGAGGAGCACAGGTGGGATCAGGCGCAGGGGGCTGCCAGGCTCCATCAGTCTGCAAGCTGCCCTCCCCCGACGCAGGGTCCCTCCGCACTGGCCCCCGGCCTCCCCATTTCCTGGGTGTTTTCCCCTTGTGCGTATGTTCACGTGTCCATCTGTCTGTGTTTCAGTGTATTGATTGCTTTAAAATACATTCATTTCCATCCCTGCTCCAAACGAGAAGGAAGGTGACGCTACCTCATTAACCCATCAGCCGGGCCACAAGCCGCACGCCCATGGTGGCACCCTGCCCGGGGGACCGAGGTGACGGTCACTCCCCTGCCCCTGGGAGCTCCTGGGTGCTGAGCCCCGACACGTGCACTGATGATGGGCCTGGGAACCCGTGTGCACCGGGGGCAGAGGACAAGCCAGTGAGGTGGCTTTGGGAGGCAGGATGTGGGTTAGTAGGGTGGCTCAGTGGGGATGCCAGATGTTACGTGGAAGGAAAGTGGGGGGCTGTTGGAGCCGCAAGAGGGTGGCCCCTCACGAGTCCTAGAGCCAGGCCTCACCCCCTTGGCCTCTGCTTTCAAGCCTGCAGAATGGGGGCATCGCAGCTGTGCTCTCAAGGAAAAAAGGCTCAGCGACTTCAGGGCCAGCAGAGACTGCTGCCACCCAAGGCCACGCAGGCCACGGGCCCACGGATGAGGCCTCACGCAGTGCTCATGAGCACAGGCAGGGCCGTGCCCTCTGGGGCCGGAGGATGAGGTCCCCAGCCTGGGGCATCACTCCAGTGTACAGGTGAGGAGAGTGAGGCTGGGGACCAGGGGCGGATACTGCTTAGGGTCACCCGGGCCCTCTGCGTGCCCCCCTCCAACGCCAGGTGGTCACCTTTGGTCGTGGTTCCAGAACTTTATTTCTCAGCAGAAAGAAAAGATTGTTTTGCTCAGCAAGTGTTCCTACGAGCTTTCTCCTCCCTGAGCAGGGGTGAGTCCCAGAGTCCCTGGGGTGGGGACAGTGGGGCGTAGGGGTAGGAGGAGCTGTGGAGTCCGCGGGGGATGGAGAAGGGGCGGGGCCACAGCTGGCCAATCGGATGGCTAGACACGGCAGCCACGTGACCGCGACTTGGTCTCCGTCCTCAACAACAGCTTGCGATCTGGGGGCTCCTTTGACCGGGGAGTGTCCTATATCAAGGCCCAGGTGCTCGTGAGCTATGCCGTTTGCACCCACACAGGTGTACACGCGGGCCGGCCAGCTGGCCTCGGGGAGCCGGGCGCTGGCGTGTCGGGTGCACACCTGGAGGCCTCCAGGCTCCCACAGCCCACACCAATTAGGAGCTCACTCTGTATTATTTTAATTTGTCTCTGGGGCCCTGGAAGGAAAGTCTTGCGATTATTATATTTTGGCTGCAAACTCCAGCCACCATTATATAAATTACGTGTAATTGAATCCATCAGAGGCAGTTTCTTTTAAGCAGTCATGTTTTCCTTTCCCCGACCATGGGCACCCTCTCCTCACAACTTGGCCTCCATGCTCCTGCTGAGAACTTCCTGGCCCTTCCGGGGAGGAGGGAGGCCTGTGGGCCACCTGACCACCTCACCCACGGGTACTGGGTGCCTTAAAATCCAACTGTCGTGGGGGCTGCCCCTGCAGTGCCGCTTCTTGCTGTGTGACCTCCAGCTAGTTGTCTGCCCTCTCTGAGCCTCAGTTTTCTCACCTGTGGCAGCCTCTGCCCCAAAGGGCCGGCATGAGGCTTAAAGGCAATAGATAGTGCCTGGGAAGCCCTCCGTCTGGTGCCCACTGGACGCATCCTGCTGAGGATCTCTGCCTCCAGCCTCCCAGCCCAGAGCACACGCACTTAGTACCTGGATCTGTTTTAACCAGGTGTGAGGGACACAGACTCGGACATGCCTGTCATGAAGGAAGTTCGTGTTATTGTCACGTTCCTGCAGGGCCACACAGGGAAGCCCCAAGGTCGGGCAAGAGATCAAGTGAGGGGCACTGCGGGCCCAGGGCTGCCCTTGGTAGTCTGGGGCCTGCCTGGAGAGGAAGGCAGGAAGACCACGGCAGGAGGGTGCCAGCTCCTGGAGAAGGGGGTGGGCAGGCTCTGCACTGGCTGGTTTGTGTGTGAAAAGCGCACCCTGGCAAATGAGTTTTATCTGTCTCTAGGACTTGGCTAACCCCAGAGGGAGGGGTGCCTCAGCCGGGCCCCTACAAGTGTCAGAGGATCAGACAGACAGAAAATAAGGAAACACAGTTAATATGATGAAATGCAAGTGATGCTGGCAACGGAGCCCTCCGTTGGGGCCGAGAGAGGAGGCTGTCCCCAATTGCAAGTGAGGACGCTGGGGCCCAGCGGGACCGCTTGCCTGAGGTCATGCAGGCGGCCGGGCAGTCTGGTGAAGACCAGCCTGGAGACCGCACCTTCTGGGCTGGGGTTCTGGGCTGTCGGAGGAGGAGGAAGGGCTGGACGTGGGAGGCTGTGCCGGTCTGTGTCACAGGCCACCGAGGCCCTGGCCATACACAAGTGCACAGCGGGGACTCCATCAGCACCCACTCTCTGGGTGACCCTGTCTGCCCTGTGGGGGTGCCATGTTGGGTCAGGGGCCAGGATGGCACGTGCCCTTCACCAGCCACTATGGGGCCAGCAAGACACAGGACTGCTGCTGTCACTGTGGGGAAAGGACGGCCGACATTGGTCCTTGTGCAACCACACAGCCCTTCCGGATACAAGATGCGGCCTGGGCTCTGCGCTCACAGGCAGACGTGTCTGTCGCTCCAGCCTGGCGAGCTGCCATAAGCATGTACTTGTGCTACTTTCCAAAGAAATTTCAAGCACTTCTAAGTGTCCAGCAAGAAAACAGAATCTTTCCCTATGCACAAAACTGTACATGGATAGTCACAGAAGCATGACTCACAGCTGCCAGAATGTGGGGCCAACCCGGATGCCCATCACAGGATGAGGGGGAACAAGCATGGTTATGGGGCACAGCCTCAGAGACAAAGGAGGCACCGAGCCTGCTACAACACGGATGGGCCTTGAGGAAGCACACGCGAAAGTGGAAGAAGTCAACACGAAGGATGCATGTCCCATCGATGAGAAATGTCCAGAATGAGCAAATCGCTAGAAACAGAGGGGTGTCCCAGGCGTCACTGTTGGTAAAGAACCCGCCTGCCGGTGCAGGAGACATAAGAGGCGGGGGTTCCGTCCCTGGGTCGGGAAGATCCCCTGGAGGACAGCAGGGCAACCCACTCCAGCAGTCTTGCCTGGAGAATCCCACAGACAGAGGAGCCTGGAGGGCTACGGTCCCTAGGGTCGCAGAGAGAGGACGCCACGCATGCATAGAAACGGGGAGGGCTGGGGGTTGGGGAGGGTGGACGGTGACTGCTGGTGCAGGCAGGGCTTCTTTTGGGGGTGACAACCCCGTTCTGGGATGAGGTGGTGCTGACGGCCGCACCGCTCTGTGGCTTGCCCTGAGAACGCTGAAGTGTACACTTCAGAAAAGAGAATGGTGTGGCTAGCGTGTGAGTTCCCCGTGGCTGCTGTAACAAAGAACCACGAGCTAGGTGCCCGGAACCACAGGTCCTGGAGGCCAGAAGTCAAGGTGTTGGCAGGGCCAGCCTCTCTCCAAGGACTCTGGGCTGTGCTGCCAGCCACTCTAGGACTGGCTCCTGGGGTGGAGTGGCCACATCGCTCCGATCTCTGTCTCCATCTTCCCATGACTTCTCTTCTCATAAGGACACCAGTCACTTTGAATCAGAGCCCACCCTAAAGCCCTCATCTCACTTGGATTTACCTTTGCAAAGACCTTATTTCCAGGTAAGGCCTCATTCCAGTAGTCATTTTTGGATGTGAGAGTTGGACTATAAAGAAAGCTGAGCACCAAAGAATTTGTGCTTTTGAACTGTGGTGTTGGAGAAGACTCTTGAGAGTCCCTTGGACTGCAAGGAGATCCAACCAGTCCATCGTAAAGGAGATCAGTCCTAAGTATTCATTCAAAGGACTGATGCTGAAGCTGAAACTCCAGTACTTTGGCCACCTGATGCGAAGAGGTGACTCCTTGGAAAAGACCCTGATGCTGGGAAAGATTGAGGGCAGGAGAAGGGAACGACAGAGGATGAGATGGTTGGATGGCATCATTAAGTTGATGGACATGAGTTTGAGCAAGCTCCAGGAGTCTGTGATGGACAGGGAGGCCTGGCATGCTGCAGTCCATGGGGTTGCAAAGAGTTGGCCACGACTGAGTGACTGACCTGAACTGAACAGGTGCGGGAGGTTAGGACATCTTTGTTGGGGGGGTGGGAGTGGTTGTCACAGTTCATCCCACCGCACTTGTGAATTATCTCAGTTATTGTTGTTTAGCCACTAAGCTGTGTCCGACTCTTTGCAACCCTATGGACAGAAGCTGTTATTTTTTCTATAAAGTTTTAAACATTAAAATATAGAAAGAAAAGAATTATACCCCAGTGTAGGGGGGCATGGAGCCTGAATCAGGCTGGGAAGTGACCAGTCTGGGAAGAGCAGACGTGACTCTCCGCTGGGCTCCATAATAATCTCTCAAATAATGTCCCAGAACGACAGCAGTGATAACCGGATCCCCGGCCTGCCTGTTGATCCTGGCTGCCCTGATCACCCGGCCTTCCAGGAAGGCCCGCCCCTGAGCTCTGGCCCCGCCCACCCTCCTGGCCCCTCCCGGCCCACCCCAGGCCTGTCAGGCGCCCACGTCCCCAACTTGTAAAGTAACAACCTGTCACACGCACAACCTCTTTGCACCCAAAATGTTCTCTGATCTGTGTAAACTGCAATTGAAGCTGCAGCGCTTGATATTAATATCTTTTGTTTGTGTGTCAGGGTTCTGCAGAATCTAATTAAGGCGTGTTCTCTGCGCATCCGGGGTGTTGGAACAATTCCGCGGAGCAGACAATGCAAGATGTTGACCTGCAAGATAAACTGTGCTTACGCAGGATTTGGGGGCGGTGGGTGGGCGGCACACGGCTGCTCTTTTCAGCTGGGCACCAGCCACCCACTCGCCTGTCGCTCCTGGGTGCCAGCGGCGGGGGCGTCTTCATTGGGGGGCGTTTATCACTGCAGCGGTTTTCTGCGTGTACTTCTGTGTATACACACGGGCATACGTGTGCACACACACAGATGCACTGGCACACGGGAGGCGGCCTCCCTGGCCAGGCGACTCCTGTCTCAACTGCCCCCTCCCTGCCATGTCTTGAGGTGGGCCTAACAGCCCTTATCACAGATGAGGAAGCCGAGGCTTGAGACGCCTGTGTTTAGCCAGAGAACGGCGACTCTGAGAGGCCTCTGAATGCCAGACAAGCCCGCGTCTGGGGGGCGGGGGGCTGGGCCTGGGTGAGGACACATGGCCCAGCCTTCAAGGGCAGGCCCAGGTAAAACTCATCTTCCCCGGACAGACGGGGAAACCAAGGCCCAGAGAGGCCAGGGGCTTGTCTGCGACACACAGCAGGCTGGGGCAGGGCTGGGTCCTTCCTGACCACAGCCCAGAGGCTGAAAGTAAGTGCCCTTCAGTTCCAGCGCAGCTTTGAGACACCCTCCACCTATGGTCCTGGCCCCCTCTGCGGGTGACCTGGGCCAGCGCGAGGCCCACTCGGACCTCAGTTACTCCCCTGGGAGGCAGGGTTGATGGGGCATCACGGCAAAGTGACCTGCCCGCCAGCCCTGCCTGACCCAGCGCCCAGTGGGGCTGCCGTCTCACTGCCACTGTCCCAGCTCCAGGGTCCGCAGCCCTGCTGCTGCCTTTCCCCACCGCGCTCAGGACCTGCCCGCCCGCCCATGCGCCAGATTGAGGGGTCCACTCCAGGTTGGGCGGCTTCCTTTGGGCTCCCCACCTGCAAGTTGGACCCCAGACTCTCAGAGCCCGGAGTAGAGGAAACCGGAGCCGAGGTCTGCCGAAGGCCGGGTGGGGAAAGACTCCAGAACCCCGGGCGGCAGGAGGAGGAGGCCGGCCAGGAGGCGGACACGGCGGGGACAAAGGTCTGCGGACAGCCTGAGCCCGGGATTCAGTGGAGCAGGGAACCAGTGTGGCCGCGCGCGGCGCGGGTCTGCGCCCGCGTGTGCATGTGTGTAAGGGAGGCGCAGGCACGCGGCTTACGTGTGCACACAACCGGGTGCACGCGCACCCGTGCACATCGTGTCTGTGCGCAGGGAGCACCTAACCCGCGCGCTCGGCGCGGTCTCGCCGCCCGCGCGCCTTAGGAAACGCCGCAGCGCCACCTGCTGGCCCCGCCCCGGCCGCACGGAGGGCGCGCGGCGGGACACGAGGCCCCGCCCCGATGGCCCCGCCCCAGCCCCGCCTCCCGAGGCCCCGGCCCCGCCCCCAGGCCCAGGCCCCGCCCTTTGAGGCGTGCCCCAGGAGGCGGGTCTGAGCTTCTGGGGGCCCGGCTGAAGTGGGGACCCCTGCGAGGATTAAACGTGCACGAAGGGCACAGCGCACCGCCCTGATATGGCCCCATTTTACAGATACGGAAAACCTCACCCGCCAAGGTTCCACAGGGGTGGAGGGTGGGGGCGAAGCCTGAGTGCAATGTGCGTTCAGCCGCGACCAGCAAGCTGAGATGCATTTGTTAACTATTAATTAATAGTTATTTACAAGTACCGACCCATTAGCCCTCGCACCACTTTGCAATAGGTGTGCTGACAGCCGCTCCAGGAGCTCGCGCCGAGCCCTGCCTGCGTGTGGGAGTGGCGGGTAGGGGTCGCCTGCCTTCCGGGCTACCTACCGCGAGGGCCTGACAGGAGCAGGAACTTGGGATGGGAGCGGAAATGGTCAGGATTTCAGAGCAAAGCCAGTAGGGTTGACCACCATAGGCTGGCTTTTCCCAGCCATACAGTGTTGGGCGTGGCTGCTGCTGCTGCTGTTGCTAAGTCACTTCAGTCGTGTCCGACTCTGCGACCCCATGGACTGCAGCCTACCAGGCTCCTCCATCCATGGGATTTTCCAGGCGAGAGTACTGGAGTGGGGTGCCATTGCCTTCTCCGTTGAGGGTGGCTAGAAGAGGTATTTTCTAAGGTCCTGTCCCTGCCGCCCGCCTCCCCCCCTACCCCTCAAGGCAGTGCAGGATGCCAGGAACCCATGAAGGACTGAACAGGTCCAGGGACTGGTGGTTCGAGAGGCCTAGCATCCGGCCCAGCCCCCTGAGGGGTCCCTCCCGGTGTCCATGCCAGTCCCCATAGGGAAGTCCGAGCGCCACTGCCTGCCCAGGCCCCCACGCCCACCATCCTGCTCCAATGGAGGGGCCTCTTGGAGAAGAAGGGGCTGTCAGGGCAGATGGTGTCGGCCTGGGTGCCAGCCCAGTTAAAGTTGCCAGAGGAGCCGGGAAGAGCCTGCTGCTGGGAAAGCCTCTGCCAAGCGCATGGCAGGCCCTGCACCTGGGGGGCTGGGGGCGGGTCATGCCAGGGAGACCCTGAGGGGGAGGGGGAGGGGCAGCTGCCAGCCTGGCGTCTCTGACCTTGGGTGAGTCCCTCTGCCAGCTCTCTTTTCCCAGCCCCCAGGCCCTGCTGTCCAAACTCCTGCCCACCAGCTGCATGGGCCCCCAGCCATACACAGCTCCATTTGCACCACTGGGCCCCTGACTAGCTGTGCGGCTCTGGGCAGGTCGCTTCACTTCTCTGAGCAGGTCGCTTCACTTCTCTGAGCCTCAGTGGCATCATCTGGAAAATGGGCTGATGCCTGGGCTGGCTCTGGCTGCGGCGCGGGTCCAGAACCAGCCTCGGAGACCCTACTGTGGGATGTCACAGCGATAGATGCAGGTCACTGCTGGCTCACTCTGTCCACACAGCCGGCCCCACAGCCAGGCCAGTGGGCCTTCGTTTCACAGGTGAGACCATGGAGGCGCAGGCAGTGCGACTTCCCCATGGAAGCTGTGAAGAGGGCTCGAAGTGGATCGCCGCACCCATCCTCAGGCCAGGACACCCCCCCCACCTCTGCCCAACCTGGGGGCTGGACTCAGGACCCCAGGGGAAGGACCTCTACACACCTCAAGGGCTGTGGTGCTGCTGAGCCCTTCAACCCAGTTTACAGACAGCCTGAGGCTGGGGCAGAGCTGGGGAGCCTGAAGCGTGCATGCCTCCGAAGACCACTGCAGGCTGGACATGCCATGGGCGGGACAGCCACCTGGACCCACAACCGCGTGGCACGCAGCACACACAGCCCTGGCACACCATGGCCACACTCCCACGCTGATGACAGGCTCCCCTCTGGGTCCCCAGAAAACAGCAGGAGCTGAGGGTCGGGGCCTGACTTCCTCCATCCTTGCGTTCAACCCCCGCTCCAGCAAGAAGGCCTGAGACCAAGGGCCCAGGACAGATGTCCCTCCAGGCTGTAACCATTTGCTTGATCCCCCCACACAGACACACACACGCACACACATGCACACAGGTGTGCCCAGGTTCACACCTGCCCACCCGCCCACCACAGATGTGCCTGTAGGCTGTAGGCTGAGCTAGGGGGCTTAGCTCTGGCTAAGCAGCTATAACATGCCTGCTTTCTTATGTTCAGATGCTGGGCAGACAAATGTCCACTGCAGTTGCTGGAAGGATGGAAGGATAGACAGGGAGGGAGGGACAGACAGACAGCTGGGTAGAGGCTGAAGCTGAATGTGCTGCTCACATCCGCATTGTCTCCTGGTCAAGGTGAGTTACTCTAAGGCCTGCTATGAACCCATTTTATAGATGAGGAAACAGAGGCAAAAGGTAGGAACTGACTGGCATGGGGTCACACTCGAGTTCTCAGTGATGCTCAGGACCCAGTCTCCAGGGAGGCGCCTGCCTGGCCTGAGTGATACGGATCTTGGGCACTGGCTCCAGCAGCCCCCACAGTCCTGTGCTGGGGTCTGCCTGCTCCCCTGGGCCTGCAGGTCAGGCCTCGGTGGCCTGGGAACCTGCCCCACCTGGCTCTCTAGATCCCCCTCCCCACCCGGGCCGGACCCGAGGGACTCAGAAGCAGCGCCCAGCGGGATGAAGCCCGGAACTCTCCCCACCCACAGTGTTCACAGCACACGGTTCTCAGAAGCTTGTAATTAAACACTTGAGTGTCATCAGATACCCCAGCACGGGGCCTGATGAGTTCATCACCAGGACACAGACCCCTCGTTTTCCTCCTCCCCACCCAGTGTGCAGTGGTGGCCCTGAGCTGCGAAGTGGGGGCGACATTCTAGAAGAGCAGGCCCCACTCACCCCACCCCGACAGGCCCCCTACCACCCGCAGCTCTATCGGCCGCCCACCCAGGCACCAAGGCCGGGGACAGGGGTCCTCCTGGGCCCGCTCAGGACCTGTCTCTTATACA
>SJYG01000780.1:130807-154361 GCA_006410535.1 Litocranius walleri | reverse complement strand
GGTGGGCTCTGGGGCTGGGGTGGGGGGTGGGGAATGCCAGAGGCAGAGCCTTTTATCCAGGTGCCTCCAGCACATCTGGGGTTAATCCCACGGGGAAGGGGAGCAGAGAAGGGGACAGACGGACAGACAGGCTGAGACACAGACGGAGGGACACACAGGCACCAAAGCACCTGGGGAGGAGACAGGGGAGGCTGCGGGCAGGAAAGAGTGTTGGGGCGGGGCGGGGAGTGGGGCTGGTTTGCGACCAGAGACACCAAGGCAGACGCCCCGGAGGAGAGTGGACAGAGCTGGGGGGCTGGCCCCAGGATGCCCCCCTGCTTGCCAGCCGGCTGCAGGCCTCCCCCAGGCCGGAGCAGACCGACCCCCACCTGAGCAGGCCCAGCCAAGAGGGGTCAGCCTGGGGCTCCTGCAGCGGCTGAAGGGGGGTAGGGCGGGGGTTTGGACCCGAGCCTCTCGCACAGGTGTGCTGGAGAGCCGGCCTGAAGGCAACAACAGGGCCGGCTACAGCTGCCAGGGCCTGGTCCCCAGGTGGTGCCAGCGCCGGGGGAGGGGGGGCGGCCAGCCCATGCCCGGGCCCGGCCCCTCACCCTGGCCCAGGGATTAGCTCTTGAGTGGGGGCCTCTGGGACTGGGCCTCCTGAGCCCCCATGACCCATGAGTCTCCCAGAGCGGCCAGGGAGCAGCCCCACCACTGCCCCCGCTTCTGGCCCAGACTGATGGGAGCTGCAGGGAAAGGCCAGGTCACCCCCACGGGACTGTGGGGGATGGGGGCCGCCCCGCGAGTTTGCACAGCGCCCTTCTCCCTGACTCCCGACCCCTCCAGGGCTCCCACAAGGCGGGGGCTCCAGCGGCCCACTCGCCCAAAAGGCCCTGGAGAAGGGAGCCTTGCCTCTGGGAAGGGCTCCCGCCCCAGTGCCCGCCCGCCTTCCTCTTGGAGTCCCGGTCCCTCCAGGCCCAGCCCCACAGGTTTACTGCCCGGAGGCGGAACGGGCGTGTCTACTTTGAGCTTCCTGAGCTCACCTGGCAGGTGTGGCGTCACTTGGGAAATGGACCCTGCAGGCAGGCACCTCCGGCCCACCTGTGAAACCTACAGCTCCAGGTGGGCTCGGCCGGTGGGCTGGGGGCAGGGACAGACCTCTGGGACAGAGGCAGGGACAGACCTGCCAGGGTGCCTGCGGGCGACCAGCACGGGGCGCATGGGAGCCCCAGGTCCCACTGGGCAGAGCCGCCGCGAGGACCTAGCAGCAGGCAGCCGGAGCCCCCACTGGCGGGCTCAGCGCCCACTCCTCCAGAGCTGTGCTCCTCCGCAGGGTGCCAGGAGGCGACAGGCAGCAGGAAGGCCTGAGAGGAGATAAAGGGAAGGCCTTCCTGGTGGCAAAGCTAGGAGACATGGAGACAGGATGTCCACTTTCCTGCTGCTGGGGGGTCTTCACAGGATGGGGGGAGGGGGTGAGTCTCACCCAGGTCTGACCAGCCGGAGAGCCATCCTGCCAAGTTCCCACGTGCTTCCTCCCCATCCTGCACCACTGGGGGCCAGCGGGGCGGCTCAGAGCTTCTTGGGGAGGCCACCCCCTTGCCCAGAGGCGTGGCCGGAGCCAGAGGTGGCGGAGAGGTGCTTAGGGCACAGACAGAGGCCTGTGATGTACGTGGGCCCACGCTCTTGGGACCCCACCAGTTAGTATCTGTGGAGTCCCTTCCAGGCCCCCGCCACATACGGAGCCTGACACATCGCCCACAGCCGCCTCGACAAACATCCGCAGACGGGGCGGCTGGGAGTGACGGACATTCACTCCCTTCCACGCCGGAGACCGGAAGTCCAACATCAAGGTGCTGGCAGGGCTGAGCTCCCTGCGGAAGCTCCGCGTCCCTCTGGCCTCCTGTGGCCTTCCCCGGCTGCAGCCACGTGCCTCCACCCTGCCTCTGTGGCCACCGGCCGCCTCTGCCCTGTCTGCTCCTCCCAGGCGCCTGCAGAGCCCTCACTGGCAGCAACAGTCGCGCCTGCTGGGCCCCAAGCACCAGCCACATCTGTTGACCTCCAGCTGCCTGCTGTTAGCTACTGAGCGCCTGGCATGCGCCAGATACTGCCCCAGGCACTGGGGACACAGCAACGCACAAAGCAGACACCCCCACCCCCTGAAGCTGGAAGTCCGTGGGGGCAGGTGACGGTCACCAAGCCAGCAGGAAGGGGCTACGCCAGCCCGCACGCAGGGCGAGGCCTCCTCCTCCCACAGCGGCCCCGCCCCACCCTCACCACCTCCTGGGGCCACCTTGCACAGTATACTGTGCTGAGAATACAGCAGGCACTCAATAATGGCTCAGAACTGCTGTATGACACCAGCTTGCGCCAGGACGCAGACACACCCACATGTGCGCGCCTGTGCTCCCCTGTGGGCAGTGCATGCTGGGAAAGGCTTGCACACACAAACACACAGACACACAGGCCTCCAATTCCAACTCAGCTGAGAATAGTTGGGCACTCCTGGGGCTCGGAAAGGCCCCAAATTTCCAATTACACCCATGTGGTGTCCTGAGGCTACGGGGCTGGCAGAAGGCCGCGCTCGCTGGTGTTTTCGCCAGTGGCAGACTCCTCACGCTGACCCTTCCAGATTTCCTGGGCTCAGTCACCAGCCAGCCATCCCCAGGACCCTGCCTGCCCCAGCCTCCAAGACCCCAGCCCACCCCTCAAAGCCCAGCTTCAGGTGTTCAGTGTGGAACATTCGCTGCATCCCCAGGCCGGGGCTGGGGGCAGACAGCATGGCCCACCAGCTCCACACATGCATTTCACAACCCCCGGCTGCAGGAGGAAATCCTTGCAGGCCTCTTTCTTAAGACCAGCTTCCCTCTAGAGGGCCTGGGGTCAGTCCCCGGGGGTACAGGGGACGTCTGGGTGCGGGGGGTGGGGGGCGGGCACGTGCCAGCCCTGGTTCTGCCTGATGTGTTCGGTCCTAAGCAAGCATGCCTCCTCCCTGGGCCTCAGTCTCCTGGTCTGTACCCCTGCAGCCTCGGGCCTCTCCCACCTGCGGGCTCCCTGGAAAACCCGTTCCACCCCTCTCTGGCTCCACCCCCGACTTCTCGAACTTTGAAACACCCTGCTTTCCCAGAAGGCATCTTCTGAGGACACCCTTCCCGAGCCTCTGTCTGACCAGCCCAGGCACCCGCCCGGGGAACTTTACTCATTGTGAATTCTCATGATGCGGGGGCCCAGGGCCTCACGGCACAGAGCTTTGTACTAGCCAGCTGGGTCCCAGTCAAAGAGTGTTTGCTGAGTGCGTAACAGATGGAAAGGCCCAGAATGGGGATAAGGCCTGGCAGAAGGGCAGGGTCCACCTCCCCGCCTCAGCTCTGAGATGCTCCTGGGGGGAGACGATCTAGTCCCCAGACCTCCCCACCGCCCAGCACTCCTGTCTCTGGCCCTATCACCCTACTGAGGCCTAGCCAGTGGGGACCTGGACCCGAGTGGTCTCAAGCCTTCGGCTCTGTGGGCCCCTCCCCGACAGTGACCCTGGGCCGCGTTCCTAAAGGTGCCTTCCCAGGCAGTCAGTCCCATCAGTAAGGGGCCTGATCTGGTGGCCAGGTCTCAGGACAGTGAGGGGTCTCAGAGGGCCCGGAAGGGCAGCTGTGCCGGCCCTTTCCCAGGGAGACCAGCCAGGAAGTCTGGCTGTGGCCAGAGCCCAGGCCGCCGGCCTGAGTTACAGACCGACTAAGCCGGCAGGGGCGGCCAGAGGTCCTGGCTCCGGCCCAGCTCCACTTGGTGGTCGGGCAAACTGAGGCCGCGGCGGGCAGCCTGCGGAGCGCCCCGCCGGGCCGGGGTCCTGGCCGCAGCCCGCTGCCCCGCGCCCGGCCGAGCAGCCCGGCCCCGGTCCCCCGGCGGCGCGCGGGCGGCGGCGCACTCACATGAGGTCCGGCCGGTGGCGGTGCAGGATGGCGCAGAAGGCCAGGCCGTCGCGGAACGACGTGGTCATGTCGGTGATGCTCACGTCCCGGTAGCCCTCGCACTGCTGCCGGCACCACTCCTGCAGCGCCTTGATGGCCGCCATGCGGGCGGCGGTGTCCGCCCGGCCGGCGCCGCGGCCCGGCCCGAGCCCGGGGGGCGGACGAGAACCCCGACCCCGAGCGCTGGGAGGACGCGGAGCCGCGGCCAAGGAGCCCCGGGAGGACGCGGAGCCGGCGGGAGCGCGGCCGGAGCCCGCCCGCCTGGCCCGGCCCCCGGCTAAGCCACGCCCCCACCGCCAGGTCCCGCCCCCCAGGCCCCGCTCCTCCAGTCAGGCCCCGCCCCCGGCGAGGCCCCGCCCCCGCCTGGCCCTGCAAGGCTTCGGCCCGAGCAGGCCCCGCCCACAGGCCCCGCCCACAGGCCCCGCCCGCCGCTCGCCCCTCCCTCCCGGGGTCCGNGGCAGCCTGCGGAGCGCCCCGCCGGGCCGGGGTCCTGGCCGCAGCCCGCTGCCCCGCGCCCGGCCGAGCAGCCCGGCCCCGGTCCCCCGGCGGCGCGCGGGCGGCGGCGCACTCACATGAGGTCCGGCCGGTGGCGGTGCAGGATGGCGCAGAAGGCCAGGCCGTCGCGGAACGACGTGGTCATGTCGGTGATGCTCACGTCCCGGTAGCCCTCGCACTGCTGCCGGCACCACTCCTGCAGCGCCTTGATGGCCGCCATGCGGGCGGCGGTGTCCGCCCGGCCGGCGCCGCGGCCCGGCCCGAGCCCGGGGGGCGGACGAGAACCCCGACCCCGAGCGCTGGGAGGACGCGGAGCCGCGGCCAAGGAGCCCCGGGAGGACGCGGAGCCGGCGGGAGCGCGGCCGGAGCCCGCCCGCCTGGCCCGGCCCCCGGCTAAGCCACGCCCCCACCGCCAGGTCCCGCCCCCCAGGCCCCGCTCCTCCAGTCAGGCCCCGCCCCCGGCGAGGCCCCGCCCCCGCCTGGCCCTGCAAGGCTTCGGCCCGAGCAGGCCCCGCCCACAGGCCCCGCCCACAGGCCCCGCCCGCCGCTCGCCCCTCCCTCCCGGGGTCCGGCCGAGGCGCTTCGACGCCTTCTTTGCAGCCCTCTCCCGCACCGTTCAGTCGCGGAGACTGAGGCCTGACCCGGGTGCCGCCAGGCGGGCCGGCCGGTGGCCCCCACGCCCTCCCGGCACTCAGCAGGAACGGCCCTCGCATTTCTGGCCTTTGGAAGGACTTTCCGATCCGGCCTGTCTTGCCGGCGGGCCCGTGAACCTCCCGGATACAAAGAAGAGGCAGCGGAGGCCGGGGGAAGGGGCGTGGTGTCGTTGGCAGCCCTGCTGGTGGGGCGACGTCCTCCAGGAGTCTCCCTGCCTGAGACCCCTGGGGGGTCTCGGTGTTCTGGTCTGTGTCCCAGTTTTCCGCTACGAGCATCTGAGCCCCAGGCTATTAAGGAGAAGGTCCCCGTGGGGACCTCAGTTACCCGGCCGTCCGCGTTCTCTGGGAACCCTGTCTGTATGCGGGAGGACAGCCAGCCAGAAACACATCAGACGTGTGCGGTGACCCCACCCCCCCCACCCGGCCGGGCCGAGGGCTGCTCCAGATAAGGCTGCGGCGGGCAAGGAAGAAGGCGTTTTCCCGATAGAGGCCCAGCAAGGGGACAGGGTGGCTTCTGTGCCCACTGGGAGTGGAAACGGTCTTCCCGTGCAGAGGCAACTCCTTTCTGCGACTGGGCCCAGTGGTGGTGAGCCACACAAGGGGCAAGCAGGTACTAGACAAGGAGCGCCTGTAACCTGAGACCGTGGCCGCCCTGACCCGCTGGGGTTTTCCAGATGGAGGACAAAGGGTGACGTCCTGCCAGCTAGGCTGGTGCTCAGTGCTAGAGCCAGGTGGGTTTTCCTTATCCCAGGGCAGAATTTAGAACTGGAAAAGCCAGTGAGGCAGGGGAAGGCCAAGGCCACATAGGGGCAGTCATAGGGCTGGACGAGGCTGGGGGCTCAGAAGGAAGAGGGAGGTGGCCGGAGCGCTGACTCTTAGGAGATTAAGCTGCCCCTTGCCTGCGTGGCTGCCTCTGGGGACAGTGGCGTGGCAGGCAGCTCGTGTGGGGTGTCCCCTTCAGCACCTCACAGACAGCACGACTTTCTACCTCGGATACTCCCAGACAGCCCACACCTCCCCGCCTTGTCCCCTCCCGGCCAGGCCATGGACACCTGGCCCCTGACCTCGGGCCCCTCCCCCGCAGCCTAGGGATGCTTCTAGAAAGCCTGCAGCACTTCCCTGCTTGGCCCCTGGAGCACTCTGAGTGAAGTCTGGCCTCTTATCTCATCTCCTGCTGCTGCCTGGCCCCACCCTCCCACGCCTGCCCTGCCCCTCTGGCCTAGAGCTCTGCCCCAGGGCCCCCTACACTCAGCCACTCCTGGGCTTCCCAACCCCCAACCAGCCCCGCCCACAGCCGCCACAAGCTGGGGCCACAAGCCTAGGCATGACCCTCCTCTTCTCCCTGCCCACATCCAGTCCAGCTGAAAGCTGACGGTTGCCACCACCTCCACAGCCACCAGCTGCTGCGAGCCAGGGTTTCTCCAGGAATCTCCTAGCCATGCCTCTGCTTCTGGCGTGACACCTTCAGTCTCTTCTCAGTACTAAATCTTTGACAACAGTGGGAGCCAGAACTTGCCTCCCAACTTCTCAAACCCTTCCTCCGACCCTTCTGCCCCCACTCAACAAAAAAGCACTGTCTTCAAAATGGGCCATCCAGCCCTCCCTCAAAGTCACCTCTCCACATCCCCTCCCACCACTGCCCCTCAGACACGCTCCTCCTCCTGCCTCTTCCGCTGACTGGAGCCATGTCTCCAGCCTCCCCCGCAGGTCAGGTCAGGAGACTCTTGTGGCCGATGGAGGCCGTGGGTGGACTCCATCTCATTCTTCTCTGTGGTCTGCTGGCTGGGTGGAGAGAATTTACCAGATGATGGGGCCGCAGATGGAGGAGCTTGGACAGTGCAGGTCCGGCAGAAGGTTATCACTGACTAGGTTGGCCTCTGGGTAGTGAGAAACACTGGTGGGCTGGATCCAGCTGCTGGAACTTTGGGACGTGTTTGTTACAGCAGCTAGCACTCCTACCTGACTGATACATGTAACACAAAGGCGAAACTGCACCCGTGACCGTGCCCCAAGGGGACCCACGGTCCCATTAGATGGTGAGCGAGGGGCCCCTGTGTTGAGCCAGAGGCAGGAGATGGCTTCCCTGGGGAGGGGACATGAGAACTGAGACCTGAGGGTAAGTGGGAATTGGCTTGTCACAGAGGAAGGGGGGAGTGTCCCAGGCACAGGGACTGGCGTGCTCGGAGCTCGGCAGCAGGAATGAAGCCAGGGAGCGCCCGAGTGGTGGAGGAGCTCCCGAGGGACGGAGGAGCACCAGAGGGATGGAAGGACCCAGCTGCGGGGGCAGCTGGGGGGGCCCGGGGAGGCAGCAGGGCCAGGCTGGTCCCACTCCAGCCTTTTCTAGCCTTTCCACACCCATTTTTCTCACCAAAAGTGGGTTGATCTGACCTGTTCTGCAGCTCAGGAAAATGAGGCTCTGAGGGGATTGGGGACCACCAGGTCGGCAGACAGAGCTGAGACCTCGGAGCCCCAGCCCCGGCGTGGGGGAGGGCCCGGAGAGCCTGGGTCAGCCTGGCCGGCCTCCTGCCCAGGGGGCCACCCTGGTCCTGGGCAGGACTTCCAGGCCAGATGGTCTCAATCTCCCCACTCCTGCTTTCCAGACCTCTAGGTGAGGCTGGGCGCCCTCCCTGGGAGGAAGGCTGGCAGGCACAGTGCTGGGGACCAGGGACGTTCGGGCCACAGGCAGCAGATTTGCATCCAAAAAGCCTGCTGGGCCCCTAGGCAGGTTCACGGTGGGGGACCGTGGAGTGGTGGGGGGGGTGGTCTGCAGACCTTTTAACAGGTAGATTGAACTGCAAGTAACAGATTTGGTCAAGGCTGATGGCCTGAACTGGAACAAAACCGGGGGTGCCTTTCCAGACAGAGCAGAGCTGGCACTGCACGGGGCCTTGAGGCAGAGGGAGGAAGCCAGAGCGGGAGTGGGGGCAGGTGGAGAAAGAAGGGAAGGCGCCCACCCACAAGGCCCCTCCTGCAGGACTCCTCAGAGCCTCCGTCCCCTCCAAGCAGCGTGACGCCCAAGGGCGCGGCCACATTGCACAGGGGTTCCCAGACTGACCCCCGCGGCAAGGCTGTCTCGGCTGGGAGCCCGGGCTTGTGTGGAAGACACGCTCGGACCCCACCGGGCGGGCCCGGGCTGGCAGCCGCGCCCTGCACAGCTTTGCCCCATCCGTCACCCCCCCTTGTCTGAGCCTCCTGAGCGTCACAGCAAGGCGGGCAGTTTGTCCCCAGCAGCACGGGGGCTGACCCGCGGAAGTGAGGGCAGCTGCGGTTGTCACCAGGCGCTTCGGGGAACAGCTGAGCAGAACACCCTGAGGGGAACCAGAGCCACTTGCAGGGGTACCAGAGGGTCACACGGACTTCAGAGCAGAGCATCCCAAGGGCGTCCCATCCTCCCTGGTTCCCAAGACCACCGTCAGTTCAGCTGATGGCTCACATGGGCGGTTGTGGATGCCAGCACCCCAGGCAAGAGGCTGTGACACCCCATTTTAAGGGGCCACCCATTAATTAATTAGGCCCTGTGAATAATGCACACTGCCTTGGGTATATTAATAGCATATTTATACGACGTGCTATGGACAGTATACATTCTCATCCGAACACCTCACGAATAATTCACAACCTGCTCCTTCCCTGGGCTCCGGGGGAGCCCGGCCGGTGCTTTGGCTGGGGCTCGTGGTTTGCCTCCAACAGCCGAATTTCACATTTCATTATAAATGGCTTTGCTGGGCATGTCGGTAACTTTTACATTTCCATCCACTTTATTATTGATGGCTTTCCCGAACTGCAGCAGCCCAACGTTGCACACAACGCGTTATAAATATTTGATCCGGCATCTATAGTCTGCCATTCATCATTTATAACGGGTTACAAAAACATTATAAAACATTAACCGCACATTTATAGATCATTTTCAGCTACCACGACAATGTGTTATAAATACATTATTAATTCTCCTCATGCCATTTATAGGAACCCCGTGTAATGGGGCCCAGCCCTCTAGTCCTGTTAACAGCACGCAGGGGCTGGTGGGGGCACCGGGCGGCGGGACCAGGGCGGAGGGAAGCCGGCCCTACCTGCAGTGCCTGTGTGTCCTTGGCAAGGTCACAGCACCTCTCTGTTCACAGAGCAGGCCGCAAGGACGGGCCCCCTTCACTGAGCACTCCTGTGCTCACAGCCCCCAGACCCGAGCGTCATCGCGTTCCATCATATGGAAGCGGGGGCTGCAGTCAGGGAGGCCGAGCTGGCCATGGAGGCCTAGAGTGCTCCGAGCCACCTGCCCCCGGCTTGGGGCCAAGAGTTCAGCCACGGCTGCCCTGGCCTTGAAGGGAGCAGGCCTGGAGGACCCCAGGGGTGGAGCAGAGGTTCAAGGCTAGGGCACCAGGCAGGGGTGGCTGGGGCCCAGCGTCCCCCAGCTCCTGCTGCCCCGGTGCTGCCATCCCATGGGCTCCCCCGGCCTGTGGGTGCCAGGAGTCCCGATGGTGATGCAGGCCAGGGATGCCGGGCTCAAGGGCCCTTGAGCGTCCCCGGAGACTCGCCTGGGTGCGCAGAGCAGGCAGCAGTCAGCAGCTGCTTCCTCCGCTGCAGCGGTCAGTGGGGCCCAGGGCTCTGCTGCCTGAAGTCCCACCCCAAGGCCCCTGCTCCCCACACGTGGCACGTGACCACTTGCCGGAAGATGCCCACGGAGATCCGTGTGTCGGGCGCACCCTCTGGGCCCCTTGAGCCCCACAGACCTCCCAGGCCAGGCCTTCCACCGGGAGGGCACCAACAGGAAACCGGGGCTGCGGGCTCCGCCCGTGCGGCACGAGAGCCCAGGGCTCCAGCTGTAGCTTGGCAAGTTGAGTCCCGCAAAACTCATCCTGCAAAACCCACTGGACACTCCACCGTCTTGCGGAGCGTGAGCCTGGTGGGGTCTGACGTCTGGGGGCCCGGCCTGGGCCTGGACCAGGGAGAGGGCTCCGGGGTCAGCCTGTCCTCCCCCAGAGCCTTCCTACTAGGCCACTTCCCCCAGGAGGGAGGGGCTGGGAACCCTGGGGGAGCCCCCTGCCATAAATAGCCCCACCCTGGCCCAGCCAGTCCGAGCTGCCTCAGTCTCCAGTTGCTCTGAGGGAGGCAAAGACGGAGTGTCTGGGCCCAGGACTCGGGGCAGCTCGACCTCATGCGACCTGAGCAACGAACAGCCTCAGTGCCCCACCTGCAAAGCGGGGCCACGAGCCGGCCCTCCCCGGGTGAAGGCGGGGCCCTGCTGCTGGGAACCTCCGTGAGGACACCTGGGTCCTGAGCCCCCACTGCCCACGTCTCTCTGGCCCTCTGCCTGGCCGGTCTGCAGGTCAGGGTCCAGCCCTTGCCAGGACCAAAAACGGAACCAGGAGGCGTTTGTTAATGAGGCTGTGAGGACAGAGGTGAGCTCGTCACCATAAGGGCGCATCCGGCCCCACCCTTCACTCCTGGTGAGGAGAGCCAGGCCCCTTCGCCCTCTGGCAGCCCTCCCTGGACAGCGAGGGGGCCGGGGCCAGCGCCAGCGGGGCTCCTCAGCTCACCGCCTCCCTCTGCTTGTCCAGGGGGATGAGGCCCAGGGAGGATGCGGGAGTCACACACCAGGACTGGAGCCCGGGGGCTCCACCCCACCCCGGCACCTCCCCACCTTCCTAACTCTCAGGAGCCACAGCCAGTCTGGCCCGTTTCCTGGGCTCTGTGGGTCCAGCCAGGCTCCAGGACCTCGGACGCCGCCTGCCCTGTTCAGCGGGGAGCGGCCGCGAGTTCCCACTATGCAGGGTCCAGCCAGGCTCCTGGACCTTGGATGCCCCTGGACAGCTGAGCCCGCCTTGCTCAGCGGGGAGCAGCCCCGAGTCTCCACCATGCCAGGAGTGGGGCTGGGGCTGCTGCCCGCACGGGCTGCGCACAGGTTTCTGTTAGGTGGCCTTGCTCCCCCAAGAGCGGCTCCCTTGCAGCCCCACGCCCCCTGCTCACCACACACACACACACACACACCCCACCCCTGCCCCCCTCCACTGGGCCCTGGGCCAGGCGTCGCTGTGTGGAATGGAGCTGGCCATGGGCACCCATGGGGATGGGGCCAAGCCAGGAGGCCGCCCACACCCCCACCCCCTGCGGAGGGCCATGTGCTCCCCAAGCAGCCCCCGCGGGCCCCACCTGCCAGGCAACGCTGAACCCTGGCTGGTGAACGCGGGGGCCACGGACGCCACCAAGTCGCAGCCACCCGCCCGCAGCCCTGCCTTTGCCCCTGTGGGTGGAGGTGGGCAGTGCCCCCTCTCCCAGGGCCCAGCTGTGCCTCCCTACCAGCCTTGGCCCCGACGGTGCCGGGACTGGGCAACAAGGGGCTTCAGGCTGCTCTGGAGCCTGCCTGCCGGCTGGGCCTGTCCTCAGCCCGTGTTGGGGTGAAACGCCCCAGCCCCCTTCCCCCCAAACCCCAGGGTGCCTGCTTCCGGCCACCCTGGCCCGGGTGAGGCCTGCAGCTGTCTCCACGGCCATCGCCCAGGCCCAGATGGGGGCTGGAGCACTGTGGAGGCACCACGGGGCTCCCCGCAGGGTGCCCAGGCTGGGAGGGACCCTTCAGGTCCATGCCCATCTCTGCAGGGGCAGCAGTGGGGCTCTGGGCCCCAGGAGGGGCATCCATCCCACGTGGCCTGGGCAGGAGCCACAGACGGCACAGGAGAGAGTCCGGGGCTCCACGGGAAGGGCGGGACCTGGACACTGAGGTGCCATCGCACGGGCAGCTGCGTGGCTGACCCATCAGGGGCCCGGGGAGCAGGGAGGCTGGGTGAGGGCGCAGGGGCGGGAGGGGGCCTGAGAGGCATTCTGCAGCCAGACAAGGCCACAGCCGACCCAGAGCGCGGGGCAGGAGCGCTGCCCGGCCCCACCCCGCGGGCCTGTCCTTCTCACCCAGGCTGGCCTCCGGGCCTGGGCCCGTCAGAGCCTCAGTGCCCCCTGGTGGCTCGGGCTGAGCAGGAGCCGGGTGAGCCCGCTGAGGGGGGCTGGCGGTGATGAACCCCGGGGACAGTGGGAGGGGAGATGGAGGCGCCCTGCGTGCGGGGAACACCCCGCTGCTATGAGTGTTGATGGGGGGGGACAGCATCACGCCACAAGATGGACACTGGCCTGGAGAAACCAGTGCCACCTGGGGGCCTTGGGGCCCTCACTGGACAGGGCCCTCACCTGCCCTCAGTGCCCCAGGCCAAGTTCCCGGGCAGACCATCCCCTAGCACTGCGGCTCTGCAGGGCAGCCAGCCACCCTCAGTGGACAGACGCAGCTGGCCATCCCCCTGCAGCTGAAACAGAGGCTTCTGGGAGGGAAGCTGCGGCCTCAGGCCCCATGGTCCCTTCTGGGGACGCAGCGGGGGCAGGCCTGCACCCCCAGCACTCCCCCCTCCCCCAGGCGCTGATGAAGTCAGGCCCATGGACAGCGGGTGCCCAGGCACCATCGTCTCTCCCCCTAGCGCTGCCAGAAAGGAAAGCTGGCTAGAGGGCCAGGACTGTGCCCAGGCAGGGGGCATCCTGTCTCCAGGTGGACACCCCATGGCCCCCAGGGCCTGGCTGGCTGGGCCAGGCTCCTGGCTCCCACTCATCCCCCCAGCCCCCTCCCCTCGGTCTCCGTAAACCACACAGGCAGCGGGATCAGGGAATCCAACATGTTTCATTTGAAACCAGCTCTGAGCCACGACCCGCAGGATGTCAGGGCCCCTCCCCCTGGCTGCGCCCCCAGCACCCGCAAGCGGGACAGCCTCTGGGGTGGGCAGCCCCCACTGCTGGCTGGGGCCCTGGGTGTGGGCTCCAAGTGCTGTGTGGCCCGCCTTGGAGCTCCCGAAGCTCGGCTCACATCACGGCCTCCAAGTGCAGGATCCTCAGGGCCTCGGAGATCTGGGCACTGGTGTCCATCTGGCCGTACATGCCCACCAGGAAGGCCCGGCGCAGCAGCACAGCCGCGTGCTCTGTGGACAAGGAGGGCCTGTCAGCTCTGCCCCCGCAGCCCAGCCGCTCTCGGGAGCGGAGCCTCTGCTCGTTCTCGCTCCTGGCCAGAGGACCGAGGCCCTGGGGCAGCAAGCTGACCTTGGCAGAGGAGGGTGTACTCGGGCAGGCTCCGCAGGGCCGTCTGCACCACCTCGAAATCCCGGCTGCCCAGGCAGTACATGAACGTGGGCAAGAAGTCGGCTGCGATGCTGAAAGAGCCACGACTTCAGGGGAGCGGAATTCCACCCCTACCCTGCGCCAGGAAGGCCAGGGCCGGAGGTCCCTGCAGCCCCGGCCCCGGGGACCCCGACTCACCCGGGGTTGTTCTGGATGGAGCGCAGGGCCAGGGTGAAGGCCAGGCTGCGGCAGGACTCCTCGGCCGAGCTCATGAGCCGCTGCAGGCTGGTCTATGGGAGAAGGCGAGTCAGCGGGCCACCTCCCGCCAGGGCGCCCCTCAGCGAGCGTGGCCGGGGACCCCACGGCCCTAGCCCCGCCCCGCCTCGCTGGGGCGCCTCAGTCCCGGGCTGGATGGGAGGCACCTCCCCACCGCAGGGAGGGGGGTGGGGGTGGCTCTGCCTCTTGCCCCGGCCCCCCGGGGCCCGCGGCTGCTCCGCACCGAGAAGAAGCCCAGGATCTCTGGTCTCCGCCGCGACATCTCGTCCACGTCGCTCAGGACCTCCAGCAGGTCTAAGTCAGGCAGAGGGCGCATGTGACGGAGCTGTGTCCGCCCCACCCCAGCAACCTGGAGGCGGGGGGGCGGAGTCCGGGGCCGGCCTGCTGCCCTGTCCACACCAGACAGGCAGGGGTCCCGGCCTAGCCGAGGCCCCAGGGTCCCAGGTGCGGCACAGCTGCTCAGAACAAGGCGCCCGAGCCTCCTGGGACTCTCCACACCACCTCAGCGCTTGCTCAAGCCGGGGAGCCCCCAGCACCTCAGGACGCCAAGCCTGGGGTTCTGCCGCCTTCCCGACTCCACTGGGACAGCACCTCTGGTTTGGGATTGACCCGGAGGTGCATGCTCCCCCAAGACCCTCCTCCAGGTCTGTGGGGTCCCCCTGGTGGCTCGGGCTGAGCAGGAGCCGGGTGAGCCCGCTGAGGGGGGCTGGCGGTGATGAACCCCGGGGACAGTGGGAGGGGAGATGGAGGCGCCCTGCGTGCGGGGAACACCCCGCTGCTATGAGTGTTGATGGGGGGGGACAGCATCACGCCACAAGATGGACACTGGCCTGGAGAAACCAGTGCCACCTGGGGGCCTTGGGGCCCTCACTGGACAGGGCCCTCACCTGCCCTCAGTGCCCCAGGCCAAGTTCCCGGGCAGACCATCCCCTAGCACTGCGGCTCTGCAGGGCAGCCAGCCACCCTCAGTGGACAGACGCAGCTGGCCATCCCCCTGCAGCTGAAACAGAGGCTTCTGGGAGGGAAGCTGCGGCCTCAGGCCCCATGGTCCCTTCTGGGGACGCAGCGGGGGCAGGCCTGCACCCCCAGCACTCCCCCCTCCCCCAGGCGCTGATGAAGTCAGGCCCATGGACAGCGGGTGCCCAGGCACCATCGTCTCTCCCCCTAGCGCTGCCAGAAAGGAAAGCTGGCTAGAGGGCCAGGACTGTGCCCAGGCAGGGGGCATCCTGTCTCCAGGTGGACACCCCATGGCCCCCAGGGCCTGGCTGGCTGGGCCAGGCTCCTGGCTCCCACTCATCCCCCCAGCCCCCTCCCCTCGGTCTCCGTAAACCACACAGGCAGCGGGATCAGGGAATCCAACATGTTTCATTTGAAACCAGCTCTGAGCCACGACCCGCAGGATGTCAGGGCCCCTCCCCCTGGCTGCGCCCCCAGCACCCGCAAGCGGGACAGCCTCTGGGGTGGGCAGCCCCCACTGCTGGCTGGGGCCCTGGGTGTGGGCTCCAAGTGCTGTGTGGCCCGCCTTGGAGCTCCCGAAGCTCGGCTCACATCACGGCCTCCAAGTGCAGGATCCTCAGGGCCTCGGAGATCTGGGCACTGGT
This sequence comes from Litocranius walleri, assembly GCA_006410535.1. NCBI lineage: Eukaryota > Metazoa > Chordata > Mammalia > Artiodactyla > Bovidae > Litocranius > Litocranius walleri. Next base: position 139,322 of record SJYG01000780.1, on the reverse strand, counting down.
GTCCATCTGGCCGTACATGCCCACCAGGAAGGCCCGGCGCAGCAGCACAGCCGCGTGCTCTGTGGACAAGGAGGGCCTGTCAGCTCTGCCCCCGCAGCCCAGCCGCTCTCGGGAGCGGAGCCTCTGCTCGTTCTCGCTCCTGGCCAGAGGACCGAGGCCCTGGGGCAGCAAGCTGACCTTGGCAGAGGAGGGTGTACTCGGGCAGGCTCCGCAGGGCCGTCTGCACCACCTCGAAATCCCGGCTGCCCAGGCAGTACATGAACGTGGGCAAGAAGTCGGCTGCGATGCTGAAAGAGCCACGACTTCAGGGGAGCGGAATTCCACCCCTACCCTGCGCCAGGAAGGCCAGGGCCGGAGGTCCCTGCAGCCCCGGCCCCGGGGACCCCGACTCACCCGGGGTTGTTCTGGATGGAGCGCAGGGCCAGGGTGAAGGCCAGGCTGCGGCAGGACTCCTCGGCCGAGCTCATGAGCCGCTGCAGGCTGGTCTATGGGAGAAGGCGAGTCAGCGGGCCACCTCCCGCCAGGGCGCCCCTCAGCGAGCGTGGCCGGGGACCCCACGGCCCTAGCCCCGCCCCGCCTCGCTGGGGCGCCTCAGTCCCGGGCTGGATGGGAGGCACCTCCCCACCGCAGGGAGGGGGGTGGGGGTGGCTCTGCCTCTTGCCCCGGCCCCCCGGGGCCCGCGGCTGCTCCGCACCGAGAAGAAGCCCAGGATCTCTGGTCTCCGCCGCGACATCTCGTCCACGTCGCTCAGGACCTCCAGCAGGTCTAAGTCAGGCAGAGGGCGCATGTGACGGAGCTGTGTCCGCCCCACCCCAGCAACCTGGAGGCGGGGGGGCGGAGTCCGGGGCCGGCCTGCTGCCCTGTCCACACCAGACAGGCAGGGGTCCCGGCCTAGCCGAGGCCCCAGGGTCCCAGGTGCGGCACAGCTGCTCAGAACAAGGCGCCCGAGCCTCCTGGGACTCTCCACACCACCTCAGCGCTTGCTCAAGCCGGGGAGCCCCCAGCACCTCAGGACGCCAAGCCTGGGGTTCTGCCGCCTTCCCGACTCCACTGGGACAGCACCTCTGGTTTGGGATTGACCCGGAGGTGCATGCTCCCCCAAGACCCTCCTCCAGGTCTGTGGGGCCCAGGATCTGTGTGTACACCAAGTCCCTGGGTACATGTCCGTGGCCACCTCAGAGTCACGCTGCAGACACACCGCCCTGCCTTCCTCCAGGGGCCACCCAGGCTCAGCTCCCCCGAAAGGGACCGGGGGGCCGGCCAGCTCCTCACCAGGCTTCCCTTCCTTGGTGTCCATGGGGACTCCAGGGGGTTCCCTAAGAACACCGGCCAGCAGAGCAGTCCCCACTCCCCACCCTGGTCTCCAGCTTCCTCCTCCAAACCCCTCTCTATGCCCCCACCCCCACTATGAGCAAAGATCCAGCCCTCCCAGCCTTCCCAGGGGCCATGCCGTCTTCTGGATGGCCCCCAAGAGAAGCTGGGACAGCCAAGGCCGGTTTGGGACCCAGGACCGCAGGAACAGAATGGGGGCCACCGTCCACCACGGGGGCACCCCGGCCTGGAGGGCGCATACCCCCCTAACTCACCCTCGACCGTCTGGCCCCGGGACAGCCTCTTCATGTAGGGGGCCATCTCGGCTGCGGTCGGAGGAGTGAAGATGTAGACGCTGACCAGAGGCAGGGAGCCAGCTGAGCTCTCGTCTGCAAAACGGGAAGCCGGCGCTGGTCACGGGTGGGGGGACAGGATGGCCCGCCCCCGGCCGCCGTCCACAAAGGGCCTGTGCAGCCCAGACACACTCAACGCTGCGGCCACAGAACCCCAGTGTGGAGGGGAGGGGTGTCCCTGCTGAGCAGCGTCTGGAGAGACAGCAGACCCCCGAAGATGCGGCCCCGCCCGGCCAGGCACAGTGCCAGCACGCAGTAGGTGCTTGGTGAGCGCAGTGAGACCACGAGCCTGCGGGGGCCACCTGGGAGACTTGCGCTTCTCCCCAGAGACCCGTGCTCCCTGCTGCTCTGCACACAGCAGGTGCTCAATAAAGGCACCACCGTACACAGCAGGTGCTCAATAAAGGCACCGCCATACACAGCACCATGCCAGGCCTGTCAGTGGGTGCCTGAAAGTCATGCTCAGCACCAGTGACTGGGCAAAACCGGGGCAGGACGGCCGTGAGGGGCCAGCGGCAGGGCGGCCCCTGGGTCCTCCGCCGGCTCATGAACCCACCACTTGCTGGACATGCTGCTGCAGGCGCTGGGTCGCTGCCAGGGCAGTGGGGGCCACGGAACAGGGGCAGGAACGTAGATGCAGCCAGGCAAGGGGACAGAGGACCCAGCTGGTCCCAGGGAGCAGGTGCTGGAGGTCACACGGGCCACGGCACCGCCTGGGGCTGCGTGCGCATCACAGAGCCGGGGCCAACGCCGCCCCAGGGACACCCAGGGCGGTCTAGCCCGCCCCCGCCCAGCAGAAGCCCAGTCCCACTCACCCTCACCCTCCTCGTCCAGGGCCCGGTCGGCCCCGCCGTCCCTGCTGGGAAGGCTGAGCCCTGCCAGGAGCGACTTCAGCATCACCAGGTCGCTGCTGTCAAGAGACAGGTCACTAGAGGGATAAGGGCGGGGAGACAAGGCTCTGCGTGAGGGCTACACGCAGGGGGCAAAGGGCGACAAGGTCTGCCAGAGGGCCACACGTGGGGGTCAAGGTCTGCCTGAGGGCCACACGGGGGGCGACAAGGTCTGCCTGAGGGCCACACAGGGGGGCGACAAGGTCTGCCTGAGGGCCACACAGGGGGGTGACAAGGTCTGCCTGAGGGCCACACGAGGCAGGGGTGGGGGGGACAAGGCTGTGCCTGGGCAGCATGGGGGTAGGGGACTTGGGGGGCCGGGGAGTAGGGAGCCAGCTCAGGACGGCCCTGGCGCAGACCCAGTGTCTGTGACAGGGCACCACGGCCCTGGGAGCCCGCAGCACTGAGCCCCGCCACGCCGCGCCCCGGCCGAGACAGCGCAGACAGGGACACACTCACTGCAGCACGCTCAGGTGCTTCTGCAGGAAGGCGACGGCGGCCGCGGGGCTGCAGCTGATGTACTTGTGGGTGAATCGCACGAACTTGCTGGCGAAGGGCACCAGGTGGCGGGAGGACTTTCTGTAGTTCTGCAAAGGGCGTTGCAAGGCAGCGCTCAGAGCCGGGGCTGCTGCAGACGGAGGCCGTGTCCCCGGTCCTGCTTGCACCCCTCCCAGAGCCTCGCAGCGCAGGCTGGACACCACCAGGCGCCAGCCCTCTGCTGGGTCCCTGATGCTCAAGAGTGGCCGCTGCGCACAGCCGGCAGGGGCTCCCCAGGGAGGGGGCAGCTGGGGGCCTGGCCCGGCCCCCACCCCACTGTGGCCCGGGGCTCCGCTGTCCTGCAGGGCTCCCTGGAGCCATGTCTGCCCTCACCCACCGGCCTCTGGGGACAGACCCCCAGTCCTGGTCAGGAGGACCGAGCCCGCTGCAATTGTGGGAGCAGAAAACGACTGGGGAGAAAACTCAGAATGGCGGGGCGGGGCGTGGCGGCGGGGCGGGAGGGGCTGGGCGCGGGGGCGGGGACCCACCCGCAGCAGGCGCACGAAGGAGAGCAGGCAGTCCCACAGCGCCCCCTGGTGCTCGCTCTGGAACACCTGCGGCTGCAGCAGCTCCAGGACGCCCAGCACGTGCATGAAGAAGGTCAGGTGGTTCTGCTGCCGGAACTCCTGGAAGTTGAGGTGGGTGCGGCCGTGCAGGAGGGCGGCGATCATGGGCAGGTGCCTGCGGCCAAGCCAGAGGCGCCTGGTCCTGGGCGTCCCCCAGCCCCTGCCCTCAGAGATCTCATCTGCTGGGACCGAGACCACCCCGAGCCGGCAGATGCCCACTGCGAGGCTCGACTGGCCCGCCCGGCCCCGCCCCCAGCCTTGTCTTGTCAGCAAGCAGCCTCCGGCCCTGACCGACCCCAGGATGACCGCCTCAGAGCCCATCCTTGCAGGAACGCCAGGTGTGGGTCTCGGCCCTTGCTGGGGATGGGGAGACACCAGGCCAGACAGCCAGGCGGTACCTCAGCAGCAGGAGGGGGTGGGCCACTGCCAGCTTCCGACAGGCCATGCTGGCATCGGCCACTCGGCTCTCAGACGCCCGGGAGTCACTGGTGTCCGCCAGGAGGGTGATGAAGCGGTGGATGAGGCCGTCCAGCTGAGAGGGGCAGGGGGTCAGGGCCAGGGCCCTCGGAGCCCTCATGCCCACCTGCCCAGCAGGGCACAGCCCTGAGGCCCCGGCAGAGTCCTTGAGGACCCTCATGGTGTCCCAGAGAAATCTGCCCCCCTGCTTTCTGGGGCTTCGGAGGATCAAGCTGGCTGTAGCTGGAGGTCCCGGCCAACCTCAGCACAGTGTGACGTCAGCCACTCCCCGCAGACAGACCAGAAGCCCCGAACTATCTCAGGTGAGAAAGACCAACCTCACAGGTAAAGCGTAACTTCAGGTGTGTGAAACATGGGACACACACAAGGAAAGAAAGCACAGCTAGAGAAACACCGCTCCTTCCTCCTCCTGAGACTCGGGGCTGGAGGCAGATCTGACTCGGGGCCCTGCCCAAGGAAGGCGGGGAGGGGGCAGGGAGACCCACCAGACCACACCCCTCCCCCACCACACCGCTGGAAGGAGGGGAAGGCAGACGCTGAACACAGAGGACCCACACTAGGCAGGTGGGGGAGGCAGGCAGCCAGGACGGGACACACTGTCCACACGCGCCCACAGAGAGCCTGCTGACATGCGGGGACAGAGCAGGGGGCCAGGGCACAGAAGACATCATCACACAAGTCGTGCAGTCTGCGGTTCTCAACAGTCCCCATCAGGTAATGAGGGGGACACGGGGGGATGCCCACTCTGCTCCGCTCCACACCTGGAGGACTTCCTGGAGAAGGAAGGACCCTCCAAGAGGTCAGACAGGAGAGGGTGGCAGGGTAGGCTCTGCCCTCAGACACTCATCCACTCACTGAGTTGTGAGAAAAAGCACTTCCCTACCTCCCAGTCTGGGTTCCTACCCGCAAGCAAAGGAGCCAGGCGCCCTGCGGAGCCCGTCGGGCCTTACCTTGCAGACACTGCTGCCGGCGGCCCCCTGGCTGTGCAGCAGGACGTCGGGCAGGGGCACCCGCAGGTCCGGCCGCTGCAGGTAGAGCTGCACCAGCAGGTCGCGGCTGCACCGGCCCAGCACGCTGCGGGAGAGCGGACGCCGTGGCCGCGCGCCCGGGGCAGCCCCCACCCCCGGGCACGGCCTGAGCCGGGTGGGCCCTCACCTGTCGCCCCACTGCTGGACGCAGCCTGTCAAGTGTGCCGTCACCTTCTTGATGCCTTCATCGCCACCGCAGCAGCAGCTTAGCAGCAGGGGCAGGCGCGCCTGGAGCAGCCCGCAGGCACCCGCGTCCCCGTCCTGGCTGCGCGCCTCCGCCTCAGCCAGGATCAGCTCCACTAGCCCCACGAGCTCCGCCGGCTGCACCCGCAGCACCAGCTCCTCCCGCCGCTTCTGCAGTTGGACGCCGTCGGTCAGCCCCGTGCAGGACAGCCGTGCCTGGGCCACCCCGCCCTCCGGGCAAGGGACACCCCAAACCTGCCTGCGGGGTGCGCTGGTCCCTGCCCTGCCAGATCCGAGGGACGTGGATGCAGGCCCAGAGAAAGTCAAGGGAGGCCGAGGGGTCAAACCTGGAGGAGGCAGGGAGGCCAGAGCCAGCAGGAAGCGTGACTCCGGGTGGAGGGAGGTGGATGGGATGGGCAAGACGCCCCGTCAGCTGGGACTCTGGCCGGCCACAGAGGACGTGGGCCACCCACCCAACCTCGTCCAGCCCTGCCCCCACCCGCCCTCGCTTGCAGCCACGTGGCACAGACAACAGCCCTTCACCATGACTGGGGCACAGGGGACCGGGCACCCAGAGCAGGACCACCCGGCCCAGAGAGCCGGCGCCTGAGGGAGCTGAGGTGGTGCCGGGCCAGGCTCCCAGAGGAGCTCCGCGCTGGGCGGTTCCACGCGGCACCCTGAGGCCTCACAGCGCCCACGGTGACAAGGAAGGAGCCGGCCTATTGGGGGGCAGGGGCTCACCTCTGCTCCTGGCCCCTGCCCAGCAGGGTGCGGATGCACTGGTGCAGAGTGGGCCAGCTGGACTGGTGGGTGAGCAGGGCCAGCAGGTAGGGACGGAAAGATGGCGCCCGGGGGCCAGGGGGGCCTTTGCCCTGGGACGGAGGAAACCTGGGTTGGTCTCCACCAGGCCGCCCAGCTCTGGCGAGTGGGGCCAGCGGATGGCAGGCAGCGGGAGGTGGCACAGGGCAGAGAAGCCGCCGCTTCAGGGCAGGGCCTCCCGGGCCAGTGGGCCACTCTGCAGGTTAGACGTGGGCTGAGCTGAACCCACCTCTCAGAGCGAGGACACGCAAGCAGCACTGTGGGCGCGGGAATGTGGCCCATACCCTCCAGTGCAGACCCGCCTGCACGGGGCAGGAACGGGGCAGGGGTCACACAGCCCCTCCCCGGCCTCCCGGTCAGCGTTTCTTCCTCTTCCCACGGCCAGAAGGGCCCTGACACGGGCTTCGGCCCCCACCCCTTGTCAGGGGAGCTGGGCTCCACTCCTTCCAGCGCCCTGCGAGGACCTGGGCCCACAGGGACCCACCCCGCCCCTGCCCTCCTGCCTCTGTGACCAGATGCGGCCAGTCGTGGCAACTGGCTTGGTACACTCGGGACCTATCCGGCCAATGAGACTCCAGCCTGGGGCCTGTGAGAACCAACAGGAAGAGCGTGCGCTGGGCACAGCGAGGCCCACCTTGGCCCGGGAGAACAGCAGTCTCTGCTGGAGGTCGGGGCAGCTGCCAACCACCTCGGGGTCCAGCATCTCCAGCCAGTCGACAAGCAGCCCCGAGCAGGGGCCCAGGCGCACGGCCTCCTGGCTGCAAGGAAGGGGGTCGGGGGTCAGACACAGCCGCCCGGGGCTGCCCCCAGGCCCGACCACAGCTCTGCCGGCTCACCTGCAGTTGTCGGCATCCTGCTTCCCTGGAACCAGGGGCTCCTCCTTTTCCGGCAGCAGCAGTGAGCTGACCACCGCCACAGGTCCCGAGGCTGGGATGGCGGACGCGGTGGAGAAGAGCGCAGCCAACAGCTCCTCCAAGTGAGGTGACCTTGCCGCGATCAAACCCCGGAGGACTGCGGGGCAGAGAGGGCACCCATAACACGGGCCCAGGGGACGCCCGGCTCCAGGATAGACAGCCCCGCCCCCGGGGTTCCGTTCTGCTGGGGGTGCCCGGCAGAGGGACTCTGGAGCGGCCAGGGGGTCCTCGGTGGGGCCCGCAGCCCAGGTACCTTTGCTGACCAGCTCGGGCTCCACGTCACACTGTTCCCCAGACTTGAGGGTAGCCGCGATGGCACGCACGGTGGAGCTGACCGCTTCCGGGTCCCCGTGGAACGTCAGGGCCTCCACCAGGTGCAAGAACCCGCTCCGCACTACAGGGGAGAGTGTGACCGGCTGGACTGCCGTCAGGGGCCCGGGAGCAACCCCCTCAGTTCCCACACACACTCCCCTCCCCGGGGGGACGGCCCTGGGCCTGAAACCACTTGACCACACACCCCGATACCGCTGGGCCCCCATGGGAACAGGACCCCGACGCAGCAGCAGAGCCCAGGAGCCCCGCCTCACCGTTGCTGACCCGGCGCCGCGCTGAACACTGCGCAGCAAACAGCCTAAGCTGGGCCTGCAGGGGCCCAGCCTCCACGGAGGGGCCATCCAGCCACTGCAGGGCCTGCACAAGCACTTTGAGGAAGAGCGACGAGAAGCCAGTGTCCTGGGGTGCGCAGCGCTGGGGGTGGGTGAGGCACGGCTCAGACAGGGCCAGACCCCGGAACCCACCCGCCGCACAGCACCCCACCCTCCACAGCGAGGGCCCGTGTTTAGCTCCCCCTAGTGATCCCAAGGACATGCGACGGGGCAAGCACGTGTGTGGGTGTGGACAGGGCAGGCGAGGCGAGCGCGGCCTGCCTGCTGCCCACCTGGTACTGGCAGAGCTGGCGCATCAAGGGGCAGGCGAGGACGTGGCTGCGGTGCATGGCCAGGGCCAAGGTGCCGCCGTGTGGGGAGCTCAGCAGGGTGGCGAGAGCCTGCAGGAGGCGCACGGCCACGCCCGGCACCTCGGGGCTCCCCTGGCGGACTCGTGCCAGCTCCCGGCCCAGGGCCTGCTGCAGCGCCAGGGCGGCGGGGCGTGCATTGGAACTCTGCCACCGCGGGCCCGGGCTCAGAGGGAATATCTGTGCAGAGAAGGGGGCTGTCAGGTCAGCAGCGGACACCCTAATCCACCACAATCTCCAGGCGGGTGTGCGGAGAGGGCCGTGGACTGGGGACAGGGGCCCAGGGCAACAGGCCCCAGAGAGCATGCGTGGACCTGTGCACACACATGGGTGTGCAAGTGTGTCAGCCAGGAAACAGCACGCGTGCTCCGCAGCACCTGTCACTGCCCGGGGGCCCAGGTGCCCAGGCGGGGGGCAGGGCGGGG
>SJYG01000780.1:82899-110325 GCA_006410535.1 Litocranius walleri | reverse complement strand
GCGCCGCTGGCCGACGAGCGCGGCGGGAAGGCGGCGTCGCTGACGGAGCCGGCGGCCGGGGCCCGCGGCGGAGAGACGGCCGCCCGCGCTGCGCTGGGAAGGCGCGGAGGGTGGGCTCGGGAGGAGCCCCGCGGGCGGCGGGCGGCGAAGACGCCCCGGGCCAGCTGCCCGGGCTGCCGGAGCCGCGGCCTGCCCTCCGACCCCGGGCGGCCTCCCCCCAGGCTGCTGTTCGCAGCGAGGGCTGCGGTCCGGGAGAGACCCCTGCCGGGGCCGGGCCGGGCCGGCTGCACCGTCGGTCTTGGCAGCCCCGACGTTGCCGGGCGCCGCGCACAGGGAGGCGGCGTCCTGGGACGTTCGTCGCTAGCAGCCCTGCTGGGCTCGGCCACGTCTCTGTGCGGGTGTTTGTGCGGAGGTGGTTTCTTGTTTTTTTGAATTAAGTATATTTGTTTTTGTCTGTGCTGGGTCTTCGTTGCAGTGTGGGCCTCCCTCCAGCTGCGGCGAGTGGGGGCTCCCTACGGTTTTGGGGTGCAAGCGGCTCACTTTAGTGGCTTCTTTTGTCGCAGAGCACGGGCTCCTGAGTGCAGGGGCTTCAGAAATTGCGGTGCAGACTCTTAGTCGCTCCACGGGATGTGGGGTCTTCCCGGACCAGGGACCGAGCCCACGTCCCCAGCATTGGCACGCAGATTCTTATCCACTGCGCCGCCAGGGAGCCAGCCCCCTGAGCAGAGAGGTTGTGTGGTTCCCCAGCCCGAGAGGGGCCTTTCCTGACCCCACCAGCCCCGCCCCTACACCCCACCTGGGGCAAGGGGGGCCGCGGTCGCGCTTCCCTCTGCTGTGACATCAGTTGCAGTTGGGGTGTTGAGGTTCTAAGCTAAGGGTCCAAAGGCTCCCAGGGGCGTCTGCAGGAAGGACTGCTCTCCAGGGACCCTCAACACCAGAGAGGCTGACCTTGAGCACCCCCGGACGGTGCCAGGCAAGCCCCGGAAGGTGCCAGGGAGCCAGCAGCTCCAGGTGCAGGGAGGGGGACAGAGGGCCAAAGGCCCAGCAGGGGCTGCAGGGAGGCTGGGCTCTGTTTTGCCTCCTTGGAGCTGGTCTGCCCGGAGGAGTAACACATGGTGAAGAGTGAAGGGCGGAGCAAGGGAGGGACACTCAGTGAGGAGAGAGGTGCCCACCTCCCGAGAGGGAAGACAGGCGAGGAGGCCGGGCTGGAGGGGCGCTGCGGTGGGCGGACAGGTCAAGACACTCTCCCTCTGATGGGGTCGCAGGTGGGAAGGGGCTGAAGAGGAGAGGACGTGTGTACACCTATGGCTGACCCGTGTCGGTGTACAGCAGATACCGATACAGTAGTGTGATTATCCTTCTATTAAGAATAAATTTTAAAAATTGAAACAGGAAAAGCCCTCTGCATCAGACTCCCAGTGGCCCGCCCAGCGCTCCCCATCAAGGCTGCCCCTGGCGGCGCTGGAGAGGTCCCCTTCTCAAACCTGGGACTGCTGCAGACAGCGGGGCTCCAGGAAGATGGCTTGCCAGCACGCCAAGGCCAGATTCCGGCAGAGGCTCTGCCAAAGCTGGCCTTCCCCCGGGGCCGCCCGCCGCCCCCACACCACTTGGGCACACAACCAGCCTGGGGGGGATGTCCAGCGACAACCTGATTCTGTCAGCTGTGCCTGACCTCTGACCCAGCCAGCACACCTAGGGTCTGACCCCAAATGTGCAGAAATTCCAGCACCAAGTTGAGCCTCTTGGAGGCCCGGGGTCCGGCTGCCTGGACCAGTCAGCACAGCCACAGGGCGTCCAGACGACGCACTCGCCGGGAGCTGCTGCGGAAGGACCAAGCAGGCCTCCTGTGATGGAGCAGCCCGATGGGTGACGAAGGGGAAGAAGCCAGACATGCGTCAGGATGTCGGAAGGATCTGTCTCACGGTGGAAACGGTCTTGGAAGCGCACCCGGCGCTCCCCATGGTTACGAGCAGGCTGGGCGAGGCGGGGACGGTGGGCAAGCGGCCTCTCTGGGTGCTTCCTTTTCACTGATAGGTGGATGGCCCAGAAAAGGTTTCCACTAGGGAATGAAGGGCAGCGCGCCTGCCCCACGGGGCTGTCCCGGCTCCTCCCGCGGGGGCCGCTGAGGCCCCATCCTCCATCTGTGTCTCAGGAGGGGCAGGCACCGCCCTGGCCTCTCCCTGGGACTTCAGCCTCTTTCTCACTGGACAGCCTTTTCTTCCTTCAAAATCCAGCCTCCCAGCAGGTCCCTTCTTCCATGAAGTCCTCCAGGGCTCCCCTCATGGGTCAGGCAGTGGCTGTCCCCCTGCTGGTGCCTCCTCCCTGGCAGCCTGTACTCCTGGCATCTGTGCTCATGGGCAGTGTCCCAGGGACAGCGCCCAGCCCTTGTGGAATGGAGCCTGCCTGGCTGAACTTTCTGGACAAGGCCCAGATGCTGAGGTTGGGGTCACAGAGGTCAGAGGTCAAGGGGTGATGGACAGATCTTTCCCGTCAGGATTCCGGGACAGCAGCACTGGAGGCCCGTCCCCCACAGCACCGGCTGGCCACCTGGAGCTCTGCCGCGCCCTGTCCGGGAGGGAGGAAGGGGCTGCAGGGCCAGCGAGGGGCCAGCTGGCCCGCCCCCAGAGCTGAGTCTGGGAAGCCCAGGAACCTGCTTTCCACAGGTTCCCCGAGAACACAGGGGTCTCCAGGCCTGCCTGACTGCGTTCGTTAGCGTCCCAGGGAAGCCCCTCTGCTGGGCAGCTGGAGCACAGCCATGCCTCTGCAGGCTGGGCGTTGAGGTCGGGCGTCCAAGGAGGGGCCCTCTGCCCCTTCCAGCTCGCGGGGCACCGACTCCGGGGCTCCAGCCGCATCCTCTGTCTCTGCTGCCTGACCCCCAGGCCACCCCTCTCTGGTCCCCTTTTCTCTCGGTGGATTTAGGGGCCCCTTCAACCCAGACGACCCCAGCTCGAGGGCTTTCCCCGAATTAGAGCCACAAAGACCCTGTTTTGCGACAAGGTCCACTCTGAGGGTCCGGGCTGCGCATGTGTTCTGGGGCCGCCCTCCCACCACATCAGCTGCATTCCGAGGACCCTCACCTGGTCTGCCGCACCCCCCAACCCCGTCTGGCACCCCAGCCTTCTCATCTCTGCGTGCGCCGGGTTCCTGTCTCGGGCCCTCTGCCTGCCCGGGCTCTTCCTGCATCAGAAACCCCTGGCTCTGCCATCCTCACCCCAGGACCGTGGCCTGGCCCCCACTTTGGAGCCCTGCCACCCTGAAATCCTATCGTTTACCTCCTTCTTTAAGGCCTGCGTCCTCCTGCCTCCCCCCAGCAGCACCTCGCCGGCGTGTCCCCTGCCAGATGAACGTGGGTGGGGTGAGTGGACCGGGCAGGCAGAGAAGCCGGGATGGGCCGGCGTAGGGTTCAGCCTGGACGGATGCGTCGGCTGGACAAGCCCAGGCCTCTGACCCTCGCAGCCCCAGGCCATCTGGGCGGCGACCCCGGAGCCACAGTGAGAACTCTCGCCCCCCCAGACTCCTGACCTAGCGGCTGTGTGGCAGGCACACACCTCCGCCAAGCCCCCACAGCTCTGCAGGAGGCAGGAGGGCGGCCCCTCCCCGGCACCTGGCACCTGAGGGTCTCAGGAGCTGAGGGGCCGGGAGGTGGGGGTCGGAGGTGAGAGGCACCTACCCCGGCCACCGGCCACCGGGGGGCTGGGGCGGGGGCAGGGCTGCAGCTGCGTGTGGTCTAACGGCCTCCACCACGCAGGAAGCAGCCGCTCCAGTATAGGGCCCTGGGCGCCCCGAGCTGGGCTCCAGCCCTGGGGGCAGGGGGTCTCGGCTGCGGCCTCCTTGGCGGGGGCAGGGGTGCCCGGCCCAGCACTCATGCTGCGGGGCTGGGAGATGGGCACCCCCAGCGACCACCACAGGCTGGGGACCCATTAGCTCCGGAATCTAGAAGCCACCTCGCCTGCACTGGAGACCGGTCAGCCGCGAGCCAGTGGCCGTGGGGGCGCTCGGAAATTCCCTCCGCCAATGCAGGGCTGTCGGGGTGCGGCTGTGGTGAGCCCCCAGCCCCCCCACCCCGCCTGAAGCCTCTCCGGGGGCCAGGGGGCCAGGGAGGTGGAGCGGAAGCCCCAGGGAGGCCGCCTCTGGCCGGAGGTGGGAAGCGCCTTCCAACAATGGTCTGAAAATAGAACAGGCAGCTCCCTGAGGAAGCTGACCCGTCAGGGGAAGGGGTGGGAGCAGGAAGGCAGCCCGCCCGGAGGGGCCCCAGGCCTCAGTTTCTCCGCCAGCACCGCCCGGGTGTGGGGACGTGAGGCTGAGGGAGCAGGCCTGGAGGCATCCCCCCACGGGAGAGCTTCTCTGAGGACACGCTGCCCAGCAGGCCGCGGGCATGCCCAGCAAACAGATTCCAGGGATGGTCCCATGTCGGCCGGCGCCCCCTCCTGCCCAGTGAGGGCTGGCACACTCTGTGCGGCCTGCACCCACCCACCCCAGCACCCAGGACCAGGCTCAGCACCTCTGGAGACAAGACAGCCCAGGGCCCAGCTCCGGTGGAAACGCCAACCCACTTGTGACACGCTGCTCCCACGCCTTCGGGAGCCTGTGAGGCGGCAGGAAGCAAGTGTCAGCCACGGGGACGGGGTGGGTGGCTGGGTGCCCCGGGCGACCTTTCCGTCTGCAGAACCCTGGGGCCCCGCTGGAAAGCCAGAGCAAGTGGACTAAGCAGCAGGGACCCCAGGCCCCGCCCGACCCCCCGACCAGCGCTTCACCGGGTTCCAGGCTCCCCAGAACAGTCGAGGCTGAGCACCTCCACCGTGGCTGGGAAGCCCCAGGCACACCTCAGGGGCTGGTCAGCTATGTGGGAAGAGGTCAGGGGACAAGGGCACGGGGCTGGCAGGGCTGGGGTCACTGGTGTTGGGGTCAGGATGGCGGGACGGGAGGGGCTCCTCTGGGCTTGCACTTGTCCTGCTCAGCGGACGGAGACCCTCAGGCCAGCCCCTCCTCTCCTGGCCGCCGGCTGGCGGGCCGGATGGGGGTCCTGCGACGCCCACGGTGAGGCGGCGCCCCTCTCCCCAGGGCAGCCCTGAGTCCACGCTCCTGTCTCGCCGTCCCGACACCACCTCGGAACCTCCCCGCTCCCCAGCCGGGTTCAGTTTCCTTGTGGGGTTTGCCCAAGTTGCCTGCTAAGAGCGTGCACCAGGTTTGAAATTAGAAAAACACCCTCAGACTTTTCTTTCTTCTTCCCACTTAAAAGCAGATACACACACAGACAAATGTCCCAGAGGTTCTGACCTCCCCCAGGCCTGCTTCTCCCAGCTGACACTTTTCTGTGGGAAGTGCCCTCACAGACTCACACTCCGTCACGCGTTCCAACTTTTGGCTCAGAACCGAGTCCGACGTCCTCAGGTTGGCTTGGTCTCGCAGGGCCGGCAACACCGTAACAGGAAGGGTGTGCACTTCCCCGGTGGTCCAGGGGCTAAGACTCCGCGCTCCCAGCCGCGAGTTCATCCCTGGTCAGGGAACTAGACCCCCTGGACCACAGCTCAGACTCACCATAGCCGAATGGCCTTTGTTTTAAAAGAAAGACATGCTTGGTCTTCGTGCAGACCTCCCGGCGGGGAGCTCCTGAAGCCTTGAAGCTTCCTGAAGGGCAGGGTTGCTTGCGATTCCTAACAAGCCCCCGTGGACCCCACCAGAGTTCATGCTAAGGGAGCTGGGGCCTTGGGCACCTTTGAGTGGAACCGCCTTCGTGAGCAGGGGGTGGAGCTTACAGCTGCACCCCACCCCCCAACTCAGAGGAGGTGGGGGCAGGGGAACCGGAGAACGTCTAGTGAGTTCAGTGGTCAACGGCCGGGGGCTGGATTGATCATGTGTACATAGCGAGACCTTGATGGAAACTCTGGAAGGGGCGCTCCTAGGAGCCTCCGGGCCGCTCGCTGCACGTGCAGCTGTGCGGGGAGGACGTCCGCCTGTGGCGCGCGGAGCCCTGCGCCCCGGCCCGCCCCCCACGGCCTGTGACCGCGCCCGGCCCGCCCCACGCCTTCCCTGTGTCCATGCCCCGGTGGTTCCCGAGTTGCAGCCTCAGTGATGCCCCGCCTGAGTATAAGTCCTTCCTGAGCCCTGTGCGTGGGTCTCTTTGAATGAATCATTGAACCCGAGGTTGGAGTCATGGGAACCCCCCAAATCTGCAGTCAGACAAGTAGATGACTGGGGACCTGGGGCTTGAAGTGGGCCCCTGAAATCGTGGGGGGACCTTGTGGGACCGAGCCTCATCCATGGGGTCTGCGCTGACCCCGAGCTAGTGCTCGGGTCAAATTGAGTTGTAGGGCACCCCGCTGGCGTTGGAGAGCCACAGAGCTGGCTGGTATTTGGAGAAACCGAACAGCTCCTCTGGTGAGCTGGGGTGGATGGCCCCCCACCGTCCCCTGGGGCCGGCGCACTTCAGTCTTGAAAACGGGACTCAGGACCCGGCCGCTGCGGACCACAGCACGTGGTAACAGCTATGCCTGCTGCTCGGAGGTCGCAGCGGGTGTTCCAGTTTGGGGCGATTACGGATAAGGCCAAAATAAGCTGTGTGCAGGCCTGCTCCTTGGACTGACGTCACCTCCACGCAGTCACCCAGACGTGGCTCTCAGTCCTCCGTGACAGGAGGTGATGGAGCTGTGTCTCCGGGTCCTCGGCAGGGGCGTCTAGTGGAGGCATCTGATGGCCACACCCTGCGTCTGGGGCCGAGAAGGACACAAAACACAGCTATTCCTGGCATTGTTGTTGTGGGGTGTGGGGGACACAAGACTCGCGTTTCCTCAGAGCAGTTTCTTACCATCCTTTACAAAAAATCGATATACTGTTTATTGGTAGGGGCCGTGTGTATATATTGGAGAAGGAAATGCAGCCCACTCCAGTGCTCTTGCCTGGAAAGTTCTGTGGATGGAGGAGCCTGGAGGGCTGCAGTCCGTGGGGCCGCACAGAGCCGAGCACACCTGAGCAGCCTCGCCGCTGTGTACGTACAGCTGTCGTTTAGCCGCTAAGCCTTGCCTCCAGGCTCCTCCGTCCACGGGGTTTCCAGGCAAGAACGCTGGAGTGGGCTGCCATTTCCTTCTCATTCTGCCCTGCAGTCTTCTATGCTTTCTGGGGCTGTCCTTCACCTCAGGAGTTGGGGGGGGTCCTCCCTGCCCACGGGGAGGTGAAGGACAGCCCACCTTGTGGGATGTGAAGCAGCATTCCTGCCCACCACACGCTAGATGCCAGCAGCAATTTTTTTTCTCAGTAGGACAAGGGCGAACCGCTCAAAATGTCCTCTTGAGCAGACCCACAGCGTCGGCAGGGAAAGCCACAGGGCTTGTGTGTAGGTCGCACGCATGCCAGGCGCCGCTGGCTTCACTGGCGAGGAGGCCTCTGGCGTGCTCCCTGAAGCAAAGGCCACGCGGCCTTGTAAACCACCACCACGTACGTGTGGTCACGTACGGCTCCAGACGGAAAGGCGTGACTTGGAAAAAGAATTTTTAGGTTTGGATCCTAAAGTCAAGTGCACTTACTGAGAGAGGAACTTCTGACCACAGTTTTTGTCCCTACTCTAAGCTGTGATGACCCAAAATACAAAAACAGTGTCCAGTCTTGACCAAGTGTCCCCAGGCCTGAATCATCCTGGTTGAGGACCCCGCCCTCCAGCATCTCTAAGTCCCACGGGCAGGAAAGGTGTGTTTCTTTGCAGAATCAAAGGATGGAGGGAACCTGGCGTGGCATGCGGTCTCCCCGCCCCACAGGCTCCTGTGAGAACCAGCTCTCAGAGCCGCCATCACCGCGGGCCCTCCTCCCCCTTTATAACCTGCTGGGTCTGGGGGCCCCGAGACAGGAGAGTGAACGTCTCCAGTGAGACGCTGGTGGCCACAGGCAAGCTTGCATCGCCTGGGAAAGGGGGCCTAGTTGCACTGGGTAGGCCATGGGTACCCGTGTGGGGCGGGGCTGTAGACCAAGAGGGCAGCCAGCATGCCCCCCTGGCTGGCCGCCACGGACGGGCTGGAAATGTCAGGGCTGGCAGTCACGGGACCCTCACCTGGGAGCAGGGCCTTTGCAGAGCACCCAGCTGCCGCCCGACTCCCACAGCTCAGTTCCACTGCAGCACTGACTCCCAGGGTCAGTGCAGACCCCATGGGTGGGGGCTCAGTCCTGCGAAGACCCCCACAACTCCAGGAGCCGGTTTCAAGCCCCAGGGCCCCAGGTAAACACAGGAGAGGTGGTGGGCAAGGAGGTTGCGGGGGGTGGAGGGAGGTAACTTCTTTAGGAAAGAAGATAGAGTTGTTCTCAAAGTGTGACTGGACACCAGCTTTGTTACTCAGTAACACGTGAACCTGGGACCGCCACAGCCGCGATAACTGAGCTCTTATCCTTTCACGGAGAGCTCCCCTGTGTGATCCTCGGGCTGCCCTGCTCGGATGGGCGCGGAGAGGGCCATACGCACACAGCGCCCTTGGGAGCCCGACTCCACTTCCTCCCTCTGTGGCCCCTTGCTCCCCTCCCAGGGTGGAGATGCAGGGGCCCCTTCCCCGGAGCTGGAGGGGGAGGAGACCGCTGGGACACAGAGGGTTCCAGAAGGCTCCGGTCCCGGCCAGGCCACCACCTTCTTCACCCCAGAAGCTGGGTGGGAACCAGCAGGCAGAGGCTCCCAGCCGCCCCCCAAACCCTGCTTCCTGGTGGGGCGCAGGCTGCAGGGAGCGGGGCGGCTCTGCACTCCCAGGAGGGGCCTTGGCCCGGGACGCTCCCCCGGGGGAGGGCCCAGGGCCTGGAGTGGGTGCACACGCCCCCCAGGGAGGGCAGCCCCTTGGAGGCCTGCGGGCCAGTGCCAGCCCATGGTTCCTCCAGAGCCCTGCTGGCCTGTCCGGAGTCTGGGTGGGGCGTTCAGGAGGGGCCCCTGCAGCCCGCCCGTGCCCAAGGCTCCCGCCCCCCACCTTGCAGGGGTCCGGGATCCTTAGGGCAACTGTGAGGCTGCTGCGGGGTCATAACTGCTGGGAGACCCCGGGCTGAAGTGGGCCCCTTGTTCCCTCCCTGCAGACAGAGTTGCTGCTCTTCGGGCCTCAGTGTCCCCCCTCTACCCAGACCTTGGCAGGGCCACCTGAGTGTGCCCACGGCCTCCAGCTGTCTGGGAGGAGGGAGGAGCTGAGTGCACCCTGGGCGGGGAGGGGAGCCCAGACTCCTCCCTGGGAACCAGCTCTACCCAGCTGGGCAATGGGCAGCTCTGTCTGGCGCAGGCGGGGGCCCTGAAGGTCACAAGCCTCTTCCCAGGGCAAAGAGGAGCCGTTTATCTGGTAACCAGCTCTGCCTTCACCATAAAGCTGTCATAAAAGGACTATTTGTCAAGGCCAACCAGGACCCAGAGCTGTGCAAAGGTCTTCGCAGCCATTTAGAAACTGCGCCCTCATGACAGTCCTGTGAGGTCAGCCTAGTTCCCTCCATTTTATTTCATTTTTAATTTGACTTTATAGCTTTGAATAGCTAATGTGTTGCACGGTCTGCCAGTGGAACTGCCGCAAAGAGGCTGACACAGCACCTCATTTCTGTCCCCACAGCGTCAGCCCCGCCAGCCACAGGCCACCCTCGCCCCCAGCTTCCATTTTGCCCCCAGCCTGCCTTCTGCAGGTACAGACGTGAATACGGCCGAATGTCCTCCATGGAAACCAAGCTCCAGCGATGCTCAAGTCCCTCCCATGACATAGCGCAGGGGGCTTCCCTGATGGCCCAGGGGTTAAGGCTCTGCACTTCCACTTCCAGGTCCTGAGGTTCAGTCCCTGGTCAGTGAACTAAGACCCCATAGGCAGTGAGGCACAAGCCAAATAATCTTTTTTAATCGCACAGTTGCTGCTGCTGCTGAGTCGCTTCAGTCGTGTCCGACTCTGTGCAACCCCACGAACTGCAGCCCACCAGGCTCCTCCGTCCCTGGGATTCTCCAGGCAAGAACACTGGAGTGGGGTGCCATGTCCTTCTCCAATGCAGGAAAGTGAAAGTGAAGTCGCTCAGTCATGCCGACTCTGTGCGACCCCATAGACGGCAGCCCACCAGGCTCCCCCGTCCCTGGGATTCTCCAGGCGAGAGCACTGGAGTGAGCTGCCATTGCCTTCTCCGACCTGTGCCGCTTAATGCGATGTAATTTCTATGTAAATAGCTGCCAGTGCATCACAGACTCGAGTTTTTGCTTTCTGGAACTTTAGAGAAGTTTTACCCCTGAACATTTTCAATCTGAGACTGGCTGCATCTGAAGATACAGAGTGCCGACTATGCGTTTTCATGGCCTTCCCTCCCACACTAAAGGTAGCACGTAACCCCCCAGCTCTGCACCTTGACTCTGTGTAAACAGACCGAGGTCTTTGATATCAGCGCATGGGGCCTCTCGCGTCCTGTTTGCACGGCTGCGTAGCACTGCGTCGTGCAGGCTCTCCACAGTTTATTCAGCGGGTCCCTTGGTAATGACGATGCGGTGGTTTCCCGTCTTCTCTGTTACAGGTGCTGCCACAGCAGTGAGCTCATGTACTCCCAACTTCACATGTGACCAGGTGCACGTGTGGCCGAGATTTCCAGAAGTGAGTGACTGGGTCTGAGGTCGAGGAAGGCCCAAGATAAGTACGGACGAAGCTGCCAGATGCCCCCCAGCCCCCAGCAGTGTGCGCCGGGGCCCATTCCCCAGCCTCTCCACCCAGGACGTGCTCTGGCTTTCGGGCCCTGGAAGACGAGCCGCGGCGTTGCACTGCATGGCTGCGTGTGTGCTCTCTGTGGTGGGCGCCTTTCTGCGTCTGTCTCATAGACGTCCTTTTCTGTGGCTGATCTCCTGTCCTCTGCTCCTTTTCCTTGCCTTTTACATTTCTAGGAGTCCTTTGCGTACGAGAATAGTCCTAGTCTGTTCTTTGTGTGGTGACTTTGCTTATGGTGGTTTTTGCCTTAAATTGCTTTTAAATTTCTTAGTGCTTTGTGGTTGTGCCGGGTCTTTGTGGCTCCCCGTGGGCTTTCTCTAGCGGTGCTGAGCGGGGTCTACTCTCCGTCGGGGTGCCAGGCTGCTCCTCGCGGCGGCTTCTCTCGCTGCAGAGCGCGGGCTCCAGGGCGCGCGGGCTTCGGTCGCCGTGGCGCACAGGCTTTTCTTGCTCCGCGGCATGTGGGATCTTCTGGACCAGGGACGGACCCAGCCTCCCTGCATTGGCAGGCAGACTCTTAGCCACTGTACCACCGGGGAAATTATTAAGTCATTTTTTATGTGTTTGGATTTTTCATCATAATTTGAAGAAACCTTTTCCCGCTGAGAAGTCATAACGGAAGTCACTCCTGTATTCTTCAATATGTGAATGTTTTCTTAAGCTTATTTTTTTTGTGATGGTGACATATAAATAAAGTGTAATTCTCCATTTTAACCATTTTTGGTGTCTCAGCTGAGGGGCGTCAAGCACGTTCACATTGCTGGGCAACCACTGCCATCCATTTTCAGTAGCTGCCATTGCCTTCTCCGACCTGTGCCGCTTAATGCGATGTAATTTCTATGTAAATAGCTGCCAGTGCATCACAGACTCGAGTTTTTGCTTTCTGGAACTTTAGAGAAGTTTTACCCCTGAACATTTTCAATCTGAGACTGGCTGCATCTGAAGATACAGAGTGCCGACTATGCGTTTTCATGGCCTTCCCTCCCACACTAAAGGTAGCACGTAACCCCCCAGCTCTGCACCTTGACTCTGTGTAAACAGACCGAGGTCTTTGATATCAGCGCATGGGGCCTCTCGCGTCCTGTTTGCACGGCTGCGTAGCACTGCGTCGTGCAGGCTCTCCACAGTTTATTCAGCGGGTCCCTTGGTAATGACGATGCGGTGGTTTCCCGTCTTCTCTGTTACAGGTGCTGCCACAGCAGTGAGCTCATGTACTCCCAACTTCACATGTGACCAGGTGCACGTGTGGCCGAGATTTCCAGAAGTGAGTGACTGGGTCTGAGGTCGAGGAAGGCCCAAGATAAGTACGGACGAAGCTGCCAGATGCCCCCCAGCCCCCAGCAGTGTGCGCCGGGGCCCATTCCCCAGCCTCTCCACCCAGGACGTGCTCTGGCTTTCGGGCCCTGGAAGACGAGCCGCGGCGTTGCACTGCATGGCTGCGTGTGTGCTCTCTGTGGTGGGCGCCTTTCTGCGTCTGTCTCATAGACGTCCTTTTCTGTGGCTGATCTCCTGTCCTCTGCTCCTTTTCCTTGCCTTTTACATTTCTAGGAGTCCTTTGCGTACGAGAATAGTCCTAGTCTGTTCTTTGTGTGGTGACTTTGCTTATGGTGGTTTTTGCCTTAAATTGCTTTTAAATTTCTTAGTGCTTTGTGGTTGTGCCGGGTCTTTGTGGCTCCCCGTGGGCTTTCTCTAGCGGTGCTGAGCGGGGTCTACTCTCCGTCGGGGTGCCAGGCTGCTCCTCGCGGCGGCTTCTCTCGCTGCAGAGCGCGGGCTCCAGGGCGCGCGGGCTTCGGTCGCCGTGGCGCACAGGCTTTTCTTGCTCCGCGGCATGTGGGATCTTCTGGACCAGGGACGGACCCAGCCTCCCTGCATTGGCAGGCAGACTCTTAGCCACTGTACCACCGGGGAAATTATTAAGTCATTTTTTATGTGTTTGGATTTTTCATCATAATTTGAAGAAACCTTTTCCCGCTGAGAAGTCATAACGGAAGTCACTCCTGTATTCTTCAATATGTGAATGTTTTCTTAAGCTTATTTTTTTTGTGATGGTGACATATAAATAAAGTGTAATTCTCCATTTTAACCATTTTTGGTGTCTCAGCTGAGGGGCGTCAAGCACGTTCACATTGCTGGGCAACCACTGCCATCCATTTTCAGAACCTTCTCATCATTTCATGGTTTCTTTTAAAATATTGTTAATAATTACTTGATCCCTTTGAGATGCATAATACGGCCATACCCTGTAGGTAAACCATGGGCCCAGCTTTATCTTATCCTGAATGGTTTATCATGTTGTCTCAACATCACTTGTTTAAAAAGCCCATCCCGGGACTTGCCTGATGGCCCAGTGGTTAAGATGCTGTGCTCCCAGGGTTGGGGGCCTGGGGCTGCCAGCGCAGGTTTGATGCCTGGTCTGGGAACTAGATCCCACATGCCGCAACTATGACCCAGTGCAGCCCAAGTAATTAATTAATTAAAAATAAAAAGCCCGTCTTCATTTTGGTTTTGTCAAGCTCCTCTTATTTTTTCTTTAAAGAATGTTTTATGTTGGAGAATTACCATTGTTGTGTTAGTTTCAGGTATATGGCAACGTGACTCAGCTATACGTGTATATGTATCTGTTGCTTTTCAAATTCTTTTCCCATTTAGGTTATTAGAGAGTGTTGAGCAGAGTTCCCTGTGCTATTCAGGGAACTTGTGATACGAGTCCTTGCTGGTTATGTTTTAACTACAGCGGTGTGTACATGTCAATACTAAACTCCCAGTCTTTCTGCCCCGCTACACTTCCCCCACCCCCACCCATAAGTTCCTGCTCCAAGTTTGTGAGTCAGTTTCTGTTTTGTAAAGAAGTTCGTTTATCAAGCCCATTTTCCAGCTGAGGAAACTGAGGCCCAGAAGTGAACCCACGTGATCAGCCCCAGCACAGGTGTGCCCTCCGGCTCCCGCATCCACCTGCTGCCGTTTCTGCGTGCCGGGCGGTCACGGCACTGAGGAGGCCATTTAGACAGTGCCCTTGGTAACCAAGCTAATACAGAGAGTGTGCAGGCCAGTGAGGGAAATGAGGACAGTGAGGAGAGAGTCCATCACCTGACCTCTCACCGTGGTGTCCTGCTGAGAGAGCCACAATCTGAGGACGGAGGGCGTGGGCTGGGAGAAGGGGAAACACCTTTCAAATTCCAGCTCTGAAAACATCCTGGAGAGGCCAACGCTGCTGTGTTTGTTGGCAGCTGTTACTGCTGAGGCTGTCGGCAAAGGCCAGCGTGCCTGGTGGCCCCACAAGGCCAGGGCACCCTGACAGAGCAGGTCGCTCAGAAGGAAGCCCGCCTGTCGTGGGGACTGCAAATGGGGGACTCGAAAACTCCTCAGCACTTTCTCCCATTTGCTGCTGGGATACACTCTAAAAATGGTTCAAGGACCCCCAGCCCTCATACCAGCCTTAGCGACTTTCCCTGCTCTCTCAGAACTCAGAAATGTGGCCTCATGGACGTAGCTCATTATTTCCGAAAAGGGTCCAGAAACCGTCCAGGGATCCGGCCTGCCATCCAGGAGCTGGGGAGGGGGTGTGGGTCAGCTCCCCAGCATCAGCCTTCATGTGCAGCAGGAGGGGGCTCTCCTCTCCCGGGCTGGCCCTAGCCTGGCTCTGGGCAGCATTCTGTTCTGCTCTTTCGGGGTCTGCCACCCCACAGCCACCATCAGCTGGGCCTTAGGTGGGCAGTTTCCAGGCCAGGGGTCTTGGAGCCCCTTAACACTGAGGCTCTGGGCTGAAACCATTCAACGCCATTCTACCTTGTTCTCTCTACCCACATCAAACTGGGAAATCAAAAGACAGGGCTGTCTGTCTGGAGGGCATGTCTTCCCTGGTTGGTGGGGCCAGGCCCCCACCCACGACAGGGAGGCTGGTGTGTCCCCAGACCCACCTTCTCTCTTGATGAAACTGCCAGACTGTTCCCAACAGGGGCTCCCCAACAGGGGCTCGCGCTGCGGCCAGCGCTGGGAGATCGGTGGGGGGGGCGTCTCTGAGGGCCCTGGGGAGTCTCAGGGATGCGCGGCCTGGGGGGCGGGGCGCGATTAAGGTTAGGTTCCGGAGGCCACCTGGCGACTATGCATGTGGACTGCAGACAGGAGTGTGCCCTTCCACCGAGCTGAGGGCCGACGAGCTCGAGGGAGTCTGGGGGTGCTCCCGGCCCTCGAGGTCTGGGGACTGCAGCCGCCAGCGCGCGGCGCGCGCAGCACCTGCGCCGCAGGTACGGCGGGTGGGCTCGGCGCAGGTGGGCTCGCGGGCGGGGCCTCGCCGGGCGGGGCCTGGGCGGGGCGCGCGGTGGGAGGTGCCTCGAGTGGGCGGGGCGCTGGCGCGCGCGGCGGGGGGGCTGCCAGGTGAGGGGCGGCCGGGCGCCGGGCGGGGGGCCGGGGGGCCGCCCGGGGGGCGCCCGCCGCCGAGACGCTGCCGCCTCGGACCCGCGGCCGCTGGTGTCGGGCCTCGGGAGCCTGGCCCGGTCAGCGCACCTGCGGCCGGGTGTCCCTCCCCGAGCGCGCCGTACGGGCGGGGGGCCCTTACTCGGGGCGCGCCCCCATCCCTGAGCCCCGGCCCGCGTCCGGGGGCGGCGGGCGCCAGGCGGACGCGGGGAGGGACGGGTGGGCAGCGCGGCTTTTCGGCGGGCCCGGCGCCTCTGCCAGGCCCGCCCCACCTGTTCTGCCCTCCGGGCCCCCGGAGATGCGCTTGGGGGAAGCGGGGGCGCCGCAGGGGCCACGTGCCAGGGAGCGCATGGCGACCCGGGCGACCCGGGCCTCGTGCCCCTGGGCGCTGCCCGGCTTGGCGGCGCGGTCCCGCCCCGGCGGCGCTCAGGCCCGGCCTGCGCTGCCCGCGCGCGCTCGGGTCCCCGCCGCGCCGGACGTGCGCAGGGCGAGGAGCAGGGGCTCGCTCACCGGGTCCCTGTCCGAGCAGCCGACCTGCCGGGGTTCACCGAGGAAGGCCTCGGCGTGCGAGCTTGTGTTGGGGAGGGGGGCGACGAGCGCGTCATTTCCCGAAGTCCGTGGCTCGCGTCTCCTCTTTCTCCTCGCTGAGTGGGGTCTCCGCCTCTTCTAACTGGAAACAGAGGCCCTTCGCTACTTCTGCTGAGTTCCGGACGCCGCGAGCTTCCACACACCTGCCCCACCACCTGGCCTCGGGTCTGCGTTGGGAAAGCACGGTCGCTCCGCCCTGGCCCCCCGTCCCCTGGCCCCCGAAGCCGTGTCCTCACTCGCCACGTGTCCCGGAGCCCTCATCCAAGCGGCACTCGCCCCTTCTGCCCACATTCCGAGAGCAGCCTGCGGCCGCGTTGCTAAAAGTCCCCTGCTCTCCGTCTCGTGTTAATGATTACGCTCTTGTTTACCTTCCCCACGGTAGGGTAGCCTAGAGAAGTGAGGTCCTCCCCCTGACAGTCCATTCAGAGTTGACTGCCACTCAGGCCCCTCTTGCCAGGCGCCGGTTCTCCCGGGACGCAGATGTCCACGCGCAGCCCATGGTGACAGATCAGGGGCTTCCGGGCAGTGTGGCTTGGCTGCCCATCGTCCTCCCCTCGCCCCTTTGTTGGCATCGACCAGGTTTTGCCAGCACAGTGGTTGCTGCCCAGGAGTCTTAATGAAGTGTGGCCGAATGCCTTGCCTGCCATCTCTGAAGCCCAGTCTGCAAGCCTGATGTCTTTGCTGGCTGGTGCGGGGTTGACCCTTTTTCAAAAAGCATTCCTTTAAGCAGGTGGGAGGGCCTGGAGTACTGAAGGTGGGCTGTGCGGGTGGGTGGGGCACACCAGCGGCTTGTTGCATTGTGGATGGTTGCCTCCTATCTGAGAACTTCCCTCCCTGGGTCCACTAGGGATGTTTGAGCTCGGTAGAGGGTGTCTGCTCTTACAACTTAAAGCTGGATCTCTTGGTATTCCAGAATAAAACATTTATTGGTTCAGAACCACAAGCGAGGCTTCTCGCCCGAGCGCATTTGCGCCTCGTGCTTGAGCAGGGCTGGCCTTTAAGGGACAGCTTCCAAGTTCAGCATCGCTCACTTTCAAGGTAGTTGCTAAAAATGGGAGTTGAATCGCGGCTACTGGGGAAGTCGGCTCCGGGGCTTGCTGCGTTCCAGCCCTTTCTCCAGCCCTGCGGCTGAGACTGCCGCCAAGCGAGGTCGTTTTCCGGACCATCCTTTGTCCACTGAGACACGCGCTCCCACTAGCAGGCTCTGCCATAGCTGGAGAGTTTGTTTACAGTCTCAGGCAACCTAGGATCCCTGCCTGTGTCCTGGCTGTTCCCGAGTCTAAAGGTTTCTGGATGGACTTTCTGGACAGCAGGTCCAGTCCGCACGGGAAATGGAGCCCCGGCCAGTGGGGACGGTCCTCTGCGTGGCTGCTCCTCGGG
Source organism: Litocranius walleri (assembly GCA_006410535.1). Taxonomy (NCBI): domain Eukaryota; kingdom Metazoa; phylum Chordata; class Mammalia; order Artiodactyla; family Bovidae; genus Litocranius; species Litocranius walleri. The sequence goes on along the minus strand of SJYG01000780.1, from coordinate 93,283 downwards.
GCAGTAAACAGTGACTCACGCTCCTCTCTGCTCCCCGCCTCTCTGTTCTGGTGGAAGATGCCTTGCTCCGGTATTTACTTTTGCTTTTTATAAGTCACAGACTCGTGTTTCCTCTTTCTCACAGTTTCAGGAGACTGAGAGTGTCACCTCACAGCTGTAGGGTTTCAGAGCAGATAGAGGCGAACCCGCGGGGTCTCAGTCTACAGACACAGCTCTCCCCAAGGAAGCAGCCTCGCGGCGCCTCACCCGCCAGCGGGCGGGCCCCACGCCCAGTGCCTGGTGTGGCTGGCCTGCCTTTCTGTGCTGCCCACCTGGGTGCCCGGGGCAGAGAGGAGACGGGGTGGAGCGCCCCAGGCCCCTCCCTCACGCAGGTGCTCGCATCTGCCCATGCAGCGGGCCTCCCACCTGCCAGGAGTCACGGGGAGTGGGGAGGTGAGAGCGCCCCTGCCCTCCGCCCATCGAGGGAGGCAGGCCTTGGACAGAAAGGCCACCGCTGGTCCTGAGCGCCGCCCTGGATGTGTGCTCAGGAGGGAGCGCCCACCTCCCACACGTGAAGCGAGGGAAGGAAGAGGGCAATGGCAGAGGGGCAGGAGCTCGGAAGCGGGAGGTCCCTGGCACAGATGGGCGAGGGCTTCAGGAAGCTCGTGGGGGAGGCCTGGCATGGTAACAGGTGGCCCTGGGAGTGGCGGCATCAGGAGGGACTCCCCCTGCCTGCTTGTGAGGGCTGTGTTTGAGGCACTGGGATGGGAATCCAGACCAGACTCAGGGGCCCGTGCCCAGGCGGTGCCGAAGGGCTGCAGCATCAGTGGGGACACAGGCCAAGCCAGCAGGTGGGTGCGGAGGGGAGGGGAGGCCTGGGGCTGCCGCCCAAGCTGGAGACCCAAGAGGAGCTCGGGGCGAGAGGGTGTCTGCAAGGCCATCGTGTCCCTGGCTGGACAGAGAGGTGGGGCTGGTCGGACCCCTAGTCGGCCCCGCTGGGCAGGGGCAGAGCAGAACCTCCTGCCGCTGGGGGCTCCCAGGGAGCAGGGCCCTGCCTGAAGCTGGGTGGCGGGGGTGGGGCAGCGTTCAGCCTGCTGTCAGCCCTGCCTGAGTCACCTCTGGACGTGGCCGGGATGACACAGCTTCCTCGGGCTGCAAAGGCAAGGTGACCAGACGTCCTCCAGGCCAGGCAGACAGTCACGTCTTGCCGGAGGGCAGCCAGCCAGGGCCAGCCTGCAGGCTGGGTGCGGGCCGGGCTGGTGGGGTGGCCGGCAGGGCACGGCGGGACACACCCCCGTCTCAGGGAGCTGGCACAGCCGGTGGGCGCCCTCTTGGTTCTGGGACCTGCCTTTGCTGGCTCCTTCCGGGGTCGGATGAGTCGACGGGTGCTTGTTCGGCAGACAGGCTCCTGCTGTGGCAGCAGCCCGAGGGGCAGTCAGCCAGGGGTCTGTGAGAGGAGGCCCCCAGTCCCCAGAACAGAGGCAGCCCAGCATGGTGGTTCTGGCTTTGGGGTTCACTCTCGGCTGCCATGCCCCCCGGACGCCCCCGAGGCCTGGCAATAGAAGGTCCCCTCCGACCCCCTCTCTCGGGCTGAGCGCCGCTGGTGTCGGGAGGCTGCCCTGCTCGTCGCTGGTGCTGGAGACTTGACTTCTCCCGCCTGGGCTCACGGCCTGGGCGTGCAGACTGTTTGTGCAGTCCGGTGAGAAATGGCTGCCCAGGTGGGTCGCGCCCCCGTTCGCCAGTGGCTGTCCTGAAGAACGAGTTTCCTGGGCTCTGGCCCCTGGCCTGGCCTGGTGAGGGCTGGAGCACACAGGGGCCGGCCAGGCTGTGCGTCACCCCAGGAGCCAGCTCTCAGCCACAGCGGGGAGTTGCGAGGAGGAGGGCAGGAAGTGATCCTGGCCCCGGCTCACCTGCCTGCTGGAAGGGCAGTCCTGCACTGTCAGACCCGGGCGCCCTGCCCTGCCCTGCTTCTCACGGGCTCAGAAGGGGAGGGATGCTCCCGAATTTACCGAAGATCGCGTGGTCCCCAGGGTTGCCTCTGTCTAGGCCGCTGGTCCCCTTCCCTACAGAGGACGTCCTCTTTCGTGTTCAGCTGGACGTCAGAACAGAGTTTCTGGCTTTGGGTTGAAAAGCAGCCTCTGAGCGACAGTTGGCTGGGAGGTGTTCCTGGGAGAGGTGCTGGCTGTCTGCTGCACCAGCGGCTCTGCGGGGCAGGAGAGGGGGCAGAGCAGCCCCATCCAGTGTCCCAGCCTGGCGCGGGCCCGGCTTCGCGGGTGGCGGCACCAGGATGAGCCACTGGCCGGGCTGTCGGGAAGGTGTGTGGAGGGTCCAGGCTCCAACGCAGCAGCGCTGGCCCTGGGCGCCCTGCCTGCCGCTGGCCGGTTCCTGCCTCTGGGGTCTGCTGGCCCGTGGGGCTGTGGGGGGTCACGCACACCCTTTCAGGGTGGCTCTTCCCAGTCAGCTGTTCTACAAATTCTCATTCACACCTGCAAAACTCTTCTCTGAACCTCTTTCCAAAAGCAAGCTGTTGTTTTCTGAAGCCTAAAGTGACGTAAGGTTGGTTCTGGGGGTGTTTCAGGTATTTTGGGGAGAGCCAAGTAGCCTGCCACTTGTGTTCCCTCGAGTCCACGGAAGGGCTCCGCCAACCCACGGCCTGACTTTGATGTGAGCCCCCGGGCCCTGAGGGCGTTGGAAGCTGAGTGCTAACGCGCCCTGGTTGGTGGAGGTCGTGATGATGGGCAGGGCCAGCCGGCATCTGCTTGCCTGGGGCTCGCCCCCTTCCCCTGGGGTGGGGGTCCTGGTGCAGCCCCTGGGGTGAGTGACCAGGGTCAGGGTGTTGTCTCCAGGTGTCAAGGGGTGGCCCAGCTGAGGACGTTTGGCACTGGGCCCTTGGTTCCGACCCCCTCGTTTTTCAGAAGAGAAGGCCAAGACCCGCAGAGAGGAGAGGGTATCACCCGCGGCTGTCTCAGAGGCTGGGGACCAGCCCCTCGGCTCTGTCTGGTTGGGTGGGGGCCTGAGGACTGAGGGCAGGCCCCGGGGGGACCCCAACCAGGATGCTCTCCCCCGTCTCTGCCAAGGCTCCTCGCCCAGGTCCTGGGCCCGGAGGCCAGGCAGTGGACTAGGTGGGCTCAGCGCCAGCAGACATGGGGCCTGGGGTCTGCAGCCAACTTGACCCGGTGGACGGGGTGCCGAGCCCCGGTCCTGTGTGCTTCCTGGGCCCTAGGTGGCCCAGCTGGCAACGTCACGGTGGCCAGGTCCCCAGGGGAGGCCTCCCTGGGAAGGCGCTGGGGTCCTGGCCAGGCTGGCGCGTCCCTGAGGGTCTGCGTGGTCCAGTGCAGCCCCCCTGCCCTTCCTTTTCCCACCGGGAGTGGGCGGGGCCTCCGCCTGTGGGAATGTGAGCCCAGCTCTGTAAACAGCTGGTGACTCACCGCCCAGCTATGCCCTGGCGTGCTGGGAGCAGGCTGGAATGATAGCGGCCCCTCCTCGCTCGACGTGGAGAAGTTTCTCATGGCCTCTCAGCCGCCCGGCCTGCTGGCCCTCCCGGTGGTTTCTCCAGGCCGGGGCTGACTCCCAAGCCGGAGGGAGGGGTGGCCCACGGGGCGCCCTGGGTCCCCAGGGGTCAGGCCGCAGTCAGGCAGCAGCTCTCACCTCCTGTGGGGTCACTCGGGCGGCCGTGTGTCCACCACGGATACATGCATGAGCTCGAGAGGGCCCAGGGGCCTGGTGCCCCCAGGGCTGGGAGAGCAGATGGGCACAGACCAGGGTGCTGAGACTGTCTGGTGCTGAAGGGCGGGCGGGCCGCCAGAGGTGGGGCCACGTGAGGGTCTCGGGCTGCAGGGGGAGCCTGCCCAGCAGGTCGCCCTCACCTTGAGACGCAGCCTCTGCCGCGGCCCTGCCTCTGGCCCCAGAACCTCCTTGGGTGTCTCTCTCTGCTCAGCTCACCTCGTGGCGTTCAGAGCCAGGGGGCGGGCCCTGATCCCATGAGCTGGAGGCCCGTGCACGCGTTGGGACGGGTCCTCCGCACCCCTTCCCCAGCTGCGCACCTGGGGGCCTACTTGCTGCCCCCCAACCTGTGCTGGCAACGGCCTGCCCAAAGCCATTGTTGCTGTGGGCTTCTCCGTTTCCATGACGACCATCAGGGGCTGGCTACTTCCCAAGGTCGCCATGGCAACTATCAGAGGGGAATCATGCTTGGGATGCTTTGGCTGGCTTTTTCATGAATGATTAGAATGTGTAACACAATGCAGACGCGAAAATGAGGGCGGGCGGCGGGGGCTGGCGGGCGGCGGGGGCAGCTCCCGCCAGACGGTCGGTGGGCACTGGAGGCGGCAGCTCCCACTCCCCTGGTCCCAGGCTGGCCGGCGGCGGGAGCCCCCACTCACCCTCTGGCCTCGGGTCATGGCTGTGGGGCAGCCTCAGTGGAGGGGGTGATGTCACCGCTACAGTGCCCTTGGAGGAGGTAGGTCTTCCAGGGAGGGCGGGGCTGCCCCCACCAGTCGTGAGGGCAAGCTCAGCAAGGCTGGAGTTCCCCAAAGGGGGCTTTCCTGTCGGGGGCCAGGTGGTTCCAGGGTGACAGGGTCCTGCCCGGGTGGGTACGTCCCTGGAGCCAGCGCACTTCTCGGCCGAGGCATGGCCTCCCTGGAAGGGACTCTGCTGCTGCGCACGTGGACCCCCAGGCGAGGCATCCCGCGTGCTGCCCAGGTACCGCCGTTCAGTCCAGAGCAAGAGCAGGGAGCAGCCGCGGCTCCTGCCTGGCGCCAGCGCTGGTGGCCAGGGCCCTGCGGGCGGGATGGCCGTTGTGACTGCAGGCCCTGGACAAGGTGTGTCCAGGATGCCCCGAGGGCAGATTCTGGACTGGAGGGAGTAACCTGGCATCCCCTCTGCCCACGGCAGAGGCTCAGGCCCACCAGGATGCCCTCGGTTTCGGGGTGCTGTGACCAGATGGTGCGGACTGGGGAGCGGGGCCTTCCAGTGCCCCTGCAGGGGGCTGTCTCCACTCGGGTCACTCGTGACGGTGGCCTGTCCCCCCAGCCCCCACCAGAAACTGACTGCACGCGTCTCTTATTTCCAGCTACCATTTCCAGCTGGTTCTGTCCGGGTGACCGTGCCCAGGTTATGACGACTAATCCCAAGGCGAACAAGGCGTTGAAGGTAAGGGAGGGTGGGTGCAGCCCTGTCTCTGCCCTGGGCACTCGCCTGGGAGAGGACCCCCTGGCCCCAGAAGCCTGGGACCGCCCTGGCATGTGTGGAGGGAGCCTGTCAGCAGGATGGGGAGGGGGCTGCGGGCTGGAGGAAGTATCTAAGGGAAGCGGGAAGAGTTGGGGCTGGGGCCTCAGGACACGTTGGGGAGGAGGGGTGGGTGCCTGCTGGCCAGGATGTGCTTGTCAGCCCAGTACCCAGATGTGGGCGCGTGGTCTCTGATCCCGCAGAGGCCCTAGGGCTGGCCGGAGTCGTGTGTGTGTGTGTGTGTGTGTGTGTGTGTGTGTGTGTCCTGCAGACCTCCAGGCCCCTGCTGGGTCCCGCTGGGTCAAGGTGGCCTTGGGAACACCCCATGGACCGGAGGGGCATGCAGGGTGGGGCAGCTGTCTGCCCAGCAGCCTGCAGCAGGCGCTGGAGGTCCCCAGAGGGCAGTACAGCTGGGCCGGCCTCGCGGAGCTGGGGTAGCCGGCTCACAGCAGGTCGTAGCCAGTGGCTCCCTCAGGATGCCCCGCGCCCTGCACCGTGTGTGCCCAATGCCCGGTGAGGCCGTGGTGCCCGTCCCGTACTCAGTGGAGGGCAGCCTGGGGGGCAGAGAGGCCCGGTCCCTCGCTCTGCTCACCGCCCGAATCCTGGGCGCTGGAGCTGACCCCGCGCCGTGGCCCCGCAGGTCAAGAAGGAGGCGGGCGAGAACGCCGCGGCGCTCAGCGACGATGAGCTGGTGTCCATGTCGGTGCGGGAGCTGAACCAGCACCTGCGGGGCCTCACGCGCGAGGAGGTGGTGCGCCTGAAGCAGCGGCGCCGCACGCTCAAGAACCGCGGCTACGCGGCCAGCTGCCGCATCAAGCGCGTGACGCAGAAGGAGGAGCTGGAGCGCCAGCGCGTGGCGCTGCAGCAGGAGGTGGAGAAGCTGGCCCGCGAGAACAGCAGCATGCGGCTCGAGCTGGACGCCCTGCGCGCCAAGTACGAGGCCCTGCAGACCTTCGCCCGCACCGTGGCCCGCGGCCCCGTCACGCCCGCCAAGGTGGCCACCACCAGCGTCATCACCATCGTCAAGTCCGCCGAGATGGCCGCCTCCGCCTCCGTGCCCTTCTCGGCCGCCTCCTAGTGCCCGCCCGGCCGAGGGGCGCGGTCCCGCGGAGAGGGAGCCCCGCGGCCTCCTGCGGCCCCGCCGGCGGAAACGGGGGTTCCGCGCCGCCCGCCCTGCGCACGCGCACTGCGCGCCCCGCCCGCCGCCCGCCGCGGGGCTCCCGCCCTCTCCGGGCCGCCTCCTGGGCGCTCTGTCTGGCGCCGGCGGGGGCAGGGTGTGTGGACGGAAGGTCCTCAGGAGGCCCCTGGCCCAGACGTCTTCCACCTCTCCCTCGAGCTGCCCGTCCGCACGCAGCAGCGTGTCCACACCCCGCACGGGCCCCCAGCTGGGCCAGCACCCCTTCAACACGCTGACTGCACCTGGGCACCCGGGAGGAACCGCCCCCCGCCGGGTCCAAACACTGTGATCCTGCTGCGGCCTCGGCCAGAGGCCCAGACCCCCTGAGTGGGCGGAGGAAGGGCTGTGCGCGCGTGCAAGCATGTGCGAGCGTCACCGGTGCGTGTGAACATGCGCGCGCGTGTGTGCCTGCCCTCCTACGGGGCGCCGCCGCGCTGGCGGCCTCAGGAGCGGCTTGTCACTGGGCCCGCGCACGCTTTGCATTTCCTCTCCGTGTCGGGTGGCCCAGGGGCGGCCCCCGGCGAGGAGCAGCAGCCACCTGGCCAGGAGAGGGGCGCCCCGGGGGGGCGGGGCGGGGGGAGCACGTTCTCCGGGGAGCAGGTGTGAAGCTGGCAGCGCCGAGGTCCTGCTGGATGAGACGGGAAGCAGGGAGGAGGGTGCGTTGGAGGACAAGGAGTGTTGGTGACGGAAGGTGAGGACGGGGGCGGGGTGGGCGCTGGGCCGGGCCAGCCTCCTGGGGGCACGCGGACGGTCTGTCGGCAGAGGACATGGCACTCTGCCACCTTGGTGCTTAATCGTTGCCTGGAACCTTCATCTGCTCTTCCTTCTTGGCGCTCGGAGCCACTGATGATCAGGTGGCCTCTGCTGGGTGTCCCTTACCCGAGCGTGGCCAGGCTTGGGCGCCCTTTCCGCCCTTCCTGGGAAGGTGCCCGGCCGAGAGGCGGGTGGTGGTGGTGGTGGATGGTGAGCTCCAAGCCCCCCCTCAGGCCAGAAGCTCGGAGCTCTAGCTCCCGGCTCCTTCTCGGCTTGCTTGCCACTGATAGCCCACCGGGGAGGAGGCTGCGGCGTGCGGGGAGGGCACAGGCACTGAGGGCTGCAGATGGAAAGTGTGCCCGTCTCGGGGGAGGCGCAGCCTGGGGGGGCATCTGGGTCCCTTCAGAGCCAGGCGGGCGTGTGGAGAAGCTGTCGTACCATAGCCATGGTAGGTAATCCACATTGGATATCAATAAGAGCCATGGGGATATTTAAGAGAGAAGAGTATATATATAAAAAGTTATAGACACGTTTTATCGTTCGGACTTTCGTACCTTTCCTTCCTGTTTGATACTGTAAATCTCTACACAGCAGAGCTGACTGGCAGTGTGGGGGCGGGGGGGGACCCCCTCCCACGCCTGGCCTTTCAAGTCGGCCACCCACTGCCCAGTGCTGCCCGCCGGGCCGCCCCCCTCCCAGGACCAGGCCTGGGAGACCCGTGTGCCCCCTCCTCCTTTCAGAGCGTTGGAGTTTCATTGTCACAGTTTTAATATATGGGTTTTTTTATTTAAGAAGACAGGCCCGTCCCCCTGCTCCCGGGCGGCAGGGCCCTGCGCGTCAGCTCCACACCTGTCTCCCACACCTCCGGCCACTCAGCAGTTTCATTTCAATATTTATTTTTGTGCTGCTTTTATCATGATATAAATTATTGAGAAGAGACCCTATGTCGTGGCCCCGAGGTGCGAAGCGGCCCGCCCGGCCGGCCACGCCTAATTTATTGCTGTACATCTCTGCTGTGACGCTTTTGTACCTTTCAATAAAGAGTTTTCTGGTTTCACGTTGTCTCGCCGCATGGCTACCACTCAGGGACAGCCGTCTGTCCGTCCTTCCCCAGCCTGAGGGGCCTGTGGCACTGCACGTGCCTGCATCGCCATGACCACGCCCCCCTGGGCCGGGGGAGCTACTGGGGGTCGGCGGCCCGGCTGCGGTCAGGTGGCGGTGGGTGGGCTCCCTGGGACCCCACTGCCCTGCCAGGGAGACCCCGTTGCGGATGGCCGTGTGGCTGTCTTGGCTGGGGTTCCAGTGAGCCCACAGAAGGCGGCAGAGCTGGGGTCTGCCCGGGGTGTGGGGGAAAGCAAGGAGGCAGGCTCCCCTGAAAGCCAGTGCCGGGGCCCATCCAGCCTCGGCCTCCTGGGGTGGGGCGCCCGTCCTCAGATGCTGCCCCCTCCATGCCCCACAGACCCGCCGAGGATCAGGCGGGTCAGCACTCGCCTCGGCCTCTGAAGAGAGGCTTGCAGGGGAGCTGTTCATCGGCGTTTCTGACCGATGGTGGCCCTTCCGCCCACCCCTGTGTGAGCTGACCTGGGCGCCTGATAACCCAGGGACTCTGCATCAGCGCCAGCCACTCCGAGAGAGTCCACGCCCAGCCTCCACCGGCTCCTGCGTGCCCTGAGCGCCCTTCTGTGGAGTCAGGTGTGGGGACAGGGGCACGCAGCTCCCCCCTGCTTTCCCTCAGCGAGGCTGGACCCCTGCTCCGGCCTGCTGCTTCTCAGGACCCCCAGAACGGGGCCCGGAAACCAGGGCAGGCAGCAGCCACGGGCGTGGGCGGGGAGGCGCGGAGCCTGGGCTCCTCTCTTTGGCTTTGTCAGGTCAGGAGGGCCTAGCCGCAGGCAGACGGGCTGCGGGGCCGGGACTGGGCTCAGCCGCCCCCCGCTTCCCAGCTCTGTGACCTCAGGCAGGCGGCCCAACCTCCCTGGGCCTCCCTGAGCCTCCGAGAGCTCTGTGTGTGTGTGTGTGTGTATGGGTGTGTGAGAGAGAGCCACACTGATACCACAGGTGCTCCCCGAGCGCCAGACCTGCGCGGGAGCCCCCTGCCCCCAGGACCCCACCACCTTGGGGTCTCCAGGGGGAGGCCTGGCCCACGGGCCCTCCAGGTGCACAGCTTTGGGCAACTCACGCCGCACGGACAAGGGCCTCCGGGCCGCCGCGCCCCCTGGCTCACTGCGGAGCCTGGGCGTCTGGTGCCTGTCCCATAGCCTCCAGAAAACCTCACTCCTGGGCCGCCGTCTCTGGAGAGCCCCGGGGCTGCTCCCACACCAGCTGACAGACGAGGGGCCTCCCCGAGCTGGTCTGACAGCCACAGAGGGCGATAAGGCAGGTGGGGACTTCCCAGGGGGCGGCAGGGAGAAGGCCAGCCTATCTTATCAGGCAGGCCGGCTGGGAGAGGCTGCTGGCCTTGAGCCCTGTGTCCCCAGGCCCAGGGGTGACGCTCTGGCCCAGACACCGCAGGCCGTTCCTGCCTGGCTGAGCCATTCCCTCTTGGCCTGGTGAGGTGGGGACCAGCGGCTGGGAGGCAGGGGGCGTCGCGGCTGGGTGGTGCCTGGACCTTCCTGCCCACCCAGCTGGGCCACTGCCCCCACCCTGCTCCTTCCCCCAGACACACTGGACTGACTCAGCCTCCTGGGTGGCTGCCACCCCCATCCCCACGTGCTGACCCCCTACACCTGGGGCCTGCCCTCACTTCCCCCATCCTGTTCCCCCTCCCGGGTCCCAGGCTCTCCCCACACACCAGCCCAGCACAGGGAAGTGGGGAGGATGGGGAGGCTACTCCAGGGACCATTTCCCTCCTTGGCCTCCGGGCTCTGCACACCCGGCCTCCTCAACCCAGCCCAGGCGGGGCAGCACAGGGCCTCGAAGCAGGAGAGTGGGGGCTCTGTTCCTCAGGGCCCGCGAGGGGCAGGCCGCCACACCTCAGGTCCAAGCCCGTCACCCGCCTGCTCAAGCTGTGACCGTGGCTGGTCGCCCCACAGTGGATGAGACCCTCCCCGCAGCACCCAGACTTAGGACAGTGGTGTCATCCCTCAACCCCCCCCACCCCCCCACCCCCCCCCCCCCCCCCCCCCCCCCCCCCCCCCCCTCCCCCCCCCCGCCCCCCCCCCCCCCCACCCCCCCCCCCCCCCCCCCCCCCCCCCCCCCCCCCCCCCCCCCCCCCCCCCCCCCCCCCCCCCCCCCCCCCCCCCCCCCCCCCCC
>SJYG01000780.1:51796-82744 GCA_006410535.1 Litocranius walleri | reverse complement strand
CAACCCCCCCCACCCCCCCACCCCCCGCTGCTGCAATCCGTCCATCAGAGTGCTGACTCTGCAGGGACACAGGCCTCTGGGGGTGCTGGAAACCCCGGCTGTTTATGTGTAAACACGTGCAGCTCACAAGGAGACCCTGTGCCTTCCGCTGGGGGCCCTGCCCGCCCCCCAACCCACAGCCAGCACACCCGGCGCCTGGCAGGCCGGCTGACCTGGGGGCTTGCACCTTGGGCCCTCCCTCCACAGCCCGCCCTGCCTCCCGCAGCCGTCGTGGAGCCCTCCTGTGTGGCCTGCAGCTCCCGGCAGCCCAGTGTCCTTCCCCACCGCTGCCCCGCCCGGGGTCTGTCCACACGGGGAGGCCGAGTGAGCTGCCGGCAGGGGGAGCCTGGCAGGTCCCTGGGGTCACCAGAGGGGCTTTGGGCCCACTGGGTGAGGGAGCAGCCTCTGGGCGCCTGGCAGGGCTACCAGGTGACCCTCTCCACCGGCCGCAGGTGGGTGGGCAGGAGGCTCTCAGGAGAGGCTTGACCTTTGGCAAGATGGTCAGTGGGCGGGGCGCCCTGTCCTCTCCCTACAGCTCCTCTGCGGGTATTAGCATCCTCTTCTCCATGTGGCGGCCTTTCCTGCCCCCGCTGGGGCCGCCATCCGGGCTGTGGGGGGGCGTGCGGGGGGAGGGTGCCCTGCCCTGGCCGGTGCGGGGGGCCTCCTGGGTGGCCTGCTGCGTGTACTTCTGGTAGACAGGCGAGAAGTTGTGGATGGCGTCCTGCACGATGTCCTGGGGGCTCATGGTCTCCTTGAGGCCGCTGGAGATGCTCTGCATGGGCGCTGAGGGGGCTGCGGGTGGGCGGTGGGTGGGCGGGGCACTCCCCAGCACGTACCACCCCGCCCCTTGTGCTCCCAGCCCCTAGGACCTGGCTTCCTCCCTGCCAGCCTGTGTGCTGCCCAGGGCCGAGGCCTCTCTTCTGCATGTCCAGGTCCTGGCTCAGCCAGCAGGGGGTGACTCCAGGACTCCTGGATCTCAGCCCAGCCCTGGGACGCTCCCAGCCCAGACCCTCTGCCAGGTTGCCTTGGGTTGGCCCCCACCTTATCTCCACCATGGGGTGACCCCTTCACCTCCTCACCACTCCAGGCTGACCAGTCCAGGCCGAGGCCCGTCCCTACCCACATGGGCCTTTCTCTAGGGGCGCCAGTGCCAGCCAGCCCCCCGACTCTCCTGCCAAGTCTGTCTGAACGCCTGGGAGTGCTGGTGGGGACCCCTCAGGCCCAGGGGGCAGGAACAGTCTTATCATTGCAGGGACCCTAGGCCCAAACGCCAGGTCCCGCTGTCTCACTCAGCTCACCCCTCCCCTGGTCTCCTCCCTGGGACTGTGTGGAGGTGACGCCCTGCTGGGGACACATTCCCTCCTTGGGGCCATCTCCCTGCCCACCAGGGTGAGATGGAGGACAGAGGCGTGGTTTGGGGGCTGCCCAGGGCCCCTCAGCACCCCTGCCCTCGAGACGGTCCAGGCGCCCCTCACCCGGGCTGTGGGCCCTGCATACCTGGCGAGCTCTCTGTCTTCTCCGAGTACACCTGGCAGGTGAAGGCGTAGCGCAGGGCGATGGAAGCAAAAAGCATCTCGATGCAGATGACGAAGTTCTGGTAGCCGGCGGCCACTGTGCCGGCCCCCACCATGCTCCCGTCGATGACCTGGACCTCAGGGATGACCCCACACCTCTCCAGGATGGCCAGCAGCAGCCCTGGGGTGGGGAGGTGATGGCCGCTCCGTCAGCTGCTCCGGACAGGAGGCTGGATGGGCGCCGACCCCAGCCAAGACCCCCCCTACCCAGCCGAGGCTGCATGAGCGTGGTAGGGGTCTGCAGGGTCTGAGCTCAGTTCAGGGGGGCTGGGCGCTGCCAGTGCTGGGTCCTTGGCACAGTGGGCATCAAGAATCCCCAAGGGTCTGTCTTGCTCTCCCCCTGGCCCCAGCCGCTCACTGTCCTCTGAGAAATGGGGGCCGGGAGTGCCCAGGGGCTGGTGGGCGCAAGGCTCCAGCGCCCCTCTGGGCGTCCTGTCTCCTCACATCAGGCCCCATCTGCTGGGGTCCTCGCTGTCTCCCCTGCTGAGAGGGCCGTCCGCTGACCGGGGCTGCAGCCGGGGCTGGAGCTGGGCCTGAGGGCACTAGGGACGCGCCCACCCACCCTGCCAGAAAGAGAGGAAGATGACGGCCTTGATGGTGAGGAACTTGAGGACGGGCTCGAAGGGCTGCAGCAGCTCCCTGGTGGCGGAGTAGAAGAGGAACAGGGCGTAGAGCGCCAGGCTGACCGACGCGTTGTAGACGAGGGTGACGTACAGGTAGCCGCTGCGGACGCTGCGGGCCACGGCGGGAGCCCGTCAGGGCGGCCACAGCCCTGTGACCGCCCCAACCCACCCGCTATGCCACTGGCCTGAGCCCCCGGCCTGGGCACCGCAGAGACTCAGACCTGGGCCCCCCTCCAGGGCCGCACGGGACCCCCAGGGTGGGAGGCCGAGGAGCTGGGGGGTGCCGGTCTCCAGACCCCGCCCCCTCCAGACAGGAGACCCCCTGCCCCTCCCCCACCTCTGCCGTGGGAACAGCCCGGTGCAAGGCTAACGCACGTTGTGTGCGGGCCTTGGTGTGCATGTGACCGTGTGAGCGGGCACACGCGTGCACACGTGAGCCTTATGTGTGCACTCCTCTGGGAGAGCGTCTGTCTGCACATCTGCATGTGTGAGCATGTGTGCACGTGAGCAGGAGGGCGCATGCGTGTAGGATATGTGCAGGAGTGTGCATGCATGTGGGATATATGCGGGAGTGCGCATGCGTGTGGGATATGTGCATGTGTGCGGTATGTGAGCAGGAGTGCGCATGCGTGTGATATGTGAGAGGTGTGCATGCGTGTGGGATGTGTGCAGGAGTGCACGTGCGTTTGGGATGTGTAGAGGAGTGCGCGTGCGTTTGGGATGTGGGCAGAAGTGCGCATGCGTGTGGGGTGTGCCTGTGGCCCTGGCTCAGGAGCACGTGCGAGGGCGGAGCTTGGCTCACTGGGTGCTCTTAACTCCATCCTTGCTGTCCGGGGGCCGTGGGGTCGGGGCCTCGAGGCCCTGGGGTCCCCAGGGCTCACCTGTGACAAGGGTCTGCTTGCCACAGCTTTGCCCCCGGCCCTACCCCCTGTGCTGAGCGCTGCCTCCCGCTCCAGCTCCCCAGGGTGCCCCCCTCCCCGCCGTGCCCGCATGCCAGGCGGGTCTCACTTGAAGTCCCCGTCATGGTATTTGCCGAACGCTTGCAGGACGATGGTGACCAGGGCCATGATGGGCTTCACAACGCAGAACTGCAGCGTGGCCTGGGGGTCGGGGAAGGGCTGAGGATGGCGGCGAGGGCCGCTGGTGAGCAGCCGGCCCGGCGTGCTGGGCGCGCAGGGGCCGTGGGGCCTGGCCGGGGCGCCCAGGCACTCACCTGCTTGCAGAAGCGCAGAAAGCCGATGGAGTAGGTCATGCCGCGAAGGCAGCAGGTGCCGTGGAAGCAGCTGGTCCTGGGGTGCAGGCGTCCCTGAGACGTGTCCCCGGAGGACACCCCCAGAGTGGCCTGGCTGCCCAGCAGGGCGTGGGGGACCCACGGGCTCTGGGCAGAAGCTTACCGGACGGGCTTTCCGCGGATCTCAGCCATGATGGCGCTCTCACCCCCCAGGTACTGGAAACAGAGGCTCAGAAAGCTGTAAATGACGAAGGCTGCAAGCAGGGTGTGGGCAGTGAGCCTGGGCTGCCCACGAGGCCCGCTGACCGCACAGAGTTCCTGGGCTCCCTTGCCCAGGAGACACAGAACCCCCTCCTCATGGAGCTCACAGCCCAGCCCTGGGACGTTCCCCGGGGTGAGGAGGAGGGCACAGCCGTCCCTGTGGCTCTGACTCCCCCATGACCTCTCCCAGGCTCCGGGCCGGCCCAGCTGCAGCCCCACCTCACCTTGGGAGTCTCTTTGGCACCCCTGATCTGGCCATCCAGCAGGGCCCTTGCTAAGCCAGACTCAGGCTGGCAGGGGCTGTGCAAGCCCCTGGGAGCCCCTCACTCGCTCCCCGAGCGCTGGAGAGCCGGCAGCACCCACCTTCATAGCAATCCCGCACGGAGTCGAAATACACATAGTGCTGGTGGGCCCCCAGGAGGAGAAGGCTGAGCCAGGAGTCGAAGGCGTAGACGGGCACGATGAACAGCAGGCGGATGATGTATCGCTGCTCCTGGGGCACCGTGTAGGCGCGCAGGTGCAAGTAGATCTGGGCGGAGAAGGCAGGCCTGGGCTCGCTGCCCGCCCCCAGCCCCCCCGCCAGCAGGAGGAGGCAGGGCCAGCCTCCCCGGGCCCTGCCCCTAGCGGACGCTGCCCACCAGGAGGACGCCTTTAGTCATGGGCGCGCTCGCTCATTCACTTCAGGGCTGGGCATGTATGCTGGCCTGTGGAGCAGTGTGGCACGGCGACAGGGGGCATTAGAACAGCTGATGCCTCCAACCCCAACTCGGGGCTTAGCCCACGGAACAGATTTATTCAGAGACAAAGACAGGATTCACGTTCAAGGACATTTGTTATAGGGACACAGGAGACTGAGCCTGGTGGTGGGCCCATGACTGCCTCGCAGGGGGCGACCGTCAGCCCCGGGCACCAGCCTGGAGAGCTGCTCTGAGAAAACGCTACAGGACGGCAAAGCAAGTGGGGCCCAGGTGTGTGCCGGATCCAGGCAGAGACTAAGCGGAGGACGTCCCCAGACGAAAGGGACAGAGGGGTGGTCCCCGTGATCGCCTGTAACCTTCCCACATCGTCCTTGTTTTCTATGAGGATGTGGAAAAGCAGTGAGGGGAAGAAGCACAGGGAGCCAGGCAAACAGGTAGCTGGCTGTGGCCCCCAGAACCCCTGGGAGGCTTCCTGGAGGAAGCCACGAGGGGCAGGCAGAGGGCAGACTGAGTGCAGAAGCCCAGCCTCTGGGGGCACAGCCCAGGGTGGCGGGGGCAGGCTGGCATAGTCATGCTCTTTGTGTGCGGGCCTTGGTGTGCATGTGACCGTGTGAGCGGGCACACGCGTGCACACGTGAGCCTTATGTGTGCACTCCTCTGGGAGAGCGTCTGTCTGCACATCTGCATGTGTGAGCATGTGTGCACGTGAGCAGGAGGGCGCATGCGTGTAGGATATGTGCAGGAGTGTGCATGCATGTGGGATATATGCGGGAGTGCGCATGCGTGTGGGATATGTGCATGTGTGCGGTATGTGAGCAGGAGTGCGCATGCGTGTGATATGTGAGAGGTGTGCATGCGTGTGGGATGTGTGCAGGAGTGCACGTGCGTTTGGGATGTGTAGAGGAGTGCGCGTGCGTTTGGGATGTGGGCAGAAGTGCGCATGCGTGTGGGGTGTGCCTGTGGCCCTGGCTCAGGAGCACGTGCGAGGGCGGAGCTTGGCTCACTGGGTGCTCTTAACTCCATCCTTGCTGTCCGGGGGCCGTGGGGTCGGGGCCTCGAGGCCCTGGGGTCCCCAGGGCTCACCTGTGACAAGGGTCTGCTTGCCACAGCTTTGCCCCCGGCCCTACCCCCTGTGCTGAGCGCTGCCTCCCGCTCCAGCTCCCCAGGGTGCCCCCCTCCCCGCCGTGCCCGCATGCCAGGCGGGTCTCACTTGAAGTCCCCGTCATGGTATTTGCCGAACGCTTGCAGGACGATGGTGACCAGGGCCATGATGGGCTTCACAACGCAGAACTGCAGCGTGGCCTGGGGGTCGGGGAAGGGCTGAGGATGGCGGCGAGGGCCGCTGGTGAGCAGCCGGCCCGGCGTGCTGGGCGCGCAGGGGCCGTGGGGCCTGGCCGGGGCGCCCAGGCACTCACCTGCTTGCAGAAGCGCAGAAAGCCGATGGAGTAGGTCATGCCGCGAAGGCAGCAGGTGCCGTGGAAGCAGCTGGTCCTGGGGTGCAGGCGTCCCTGAGACGTGTCCCCGGAGGACACCCCCAGAGTGGCCTGGCTGCCCAGCAGGGCGTGGGGGACCCACGGGCTCTGGGCAGAAGCTTACCGGACGGGCTTTCCGCGGATCTCAGCCATGATGGCGCTCTCACCCCCCAGGTACTGGAAACAGAGGCTCAGAAAGCTGTAAATGACGAAGGCTGCAAGCAGGGTGTGGGCAGTGAGCCTGGGCTGCCCACGAGGCCCGCTGACCGCACAGAGTTCCTGGGCTCCCTTGCCCAGGAGACACAGAACCCCCTCCTCATGGAGCTCACAGCCCAGCCCTGGGACGTTCCCCGGGGTGAGGAGGAGGGCACAGCCGTCCCTGTGGCTCTGACTCCCCCATGACCTCTCCCAGGCTCCGGGCCGGCCCAGCTGCAGCCCCACCTCACCTTGGGAGTCTCTTTGGCACCCCTGATCTGGCCATCCAGCAGGGCCCTTGCTAAGCCAGACTCAGGCTGGCAGGGGCTGTGCAAGCCCCTGGGAGCCCCTCACTCGCTCCCCGAGCGCTGGAGAGCCGGCAGCACCCACCTTCATAGCAATCCCGCACGGAGTCGAAATACACATAGTGCTGGTGGGCCCCCAGGAGGAGAAGGCTGAGCCAGGAGTCGAAGGCGTAGACGGGCACGATGAACAGCAGGCGGATGATGTATCGCTGCTCCTGGGGCACCGTGTAGGCGCGCAGGTGCAAGTAGATCTGGGCGGAGAAGGCAGGCCTGGGCTCGCTGCCCGCCCCCAGCCCCCCCGCCAGCAGGAGGAGGCAGGGCCAGCCTCCCCGGGCCCTGCCCCTAGCGGACGCTGCCCACCAGGAGGACGCCTTTAGTCATGGGCGCGCTCGCTCATTCACTTCAGGGCTGG
This sequence comes from Litocranius walleri, assembly GCA_006410535.1. NCBI lineage: Eukaryota > Metazoa > Chordata > Mammalia > Artiodactyla > Bovidae > Litocranius > Litocranius walleri. Next base: position 75,934 of record SJYG01000780.1, on the reverse strand, counting down.
GCATGTATGCTGGCCTGTGGAGCAGTGTGGCACGGCGACAGGGGGCATTAGAACAGCTGATGCCTCCAACCCCAACTCGGGGCTTAGCCCACGGAACAGATTTATTCAGAGACAAAGACAGGATTCACGTTCAAGGACATTTGTTATAGGGACACAGGAGACTGAGCCTGGTGGTGGGCCCATGACTGCCTCGCAGGGGGCGACCGTCAGCCCCGGGCACCAGCCTGGAGAGCTGCTCTGAGAAAACGCTACAGGACGGCAAAGCAAGTGGGGCCCAGGTGTGTGCCGGATCCAGGCAGAGACTAAGCGGAGGACGTCCCCAGACGAAAGGGACAGAGGGGTGGTCCCCGTGATCGCCTGTAACCTTCCCACATCGTCCTTGTTTTCTATGAGGATGTGGAAAAGCAGTGAGGGGAAGAAGCACAGGGAGCCAGGCAAACAGGTAGCTGGCTGTGGCCCCCAGAACCCCTGGGAGGCTTCCTGGAGGAAGCCACGAGGGGCAGGCAGAGGGCAGACTGAGTGCAGAAGCCCAGCCTCTGGGGGCACAGCCCAGGGTGGCGGGGGCAGGCTGGCATAGTCATGCTCCTTATCAGCCACTCCCTCCCCAGCGGGTGCAGTGGGAAGGGCACGGCCTGACGAGCTATCAGGAGACAGACTTGGGCCCCTGGACAGGCACTGCCCGCTGCGGGCCTCGGCAAGCTGCTGTCCTCTCAGGCCTCGGTACCCCGTCTTTAAAGTGAGGGTTGAGTTGCTCTCTGTCCTCCTGGGTGGAGAGTGAGGGACTCCCCATCGGGGTGGGGGCCTGGGAAGTGCCGCCCACGGGCTCTCCATCAGCCCTGCCCAGGCCATGGGGCCCTGGGACGCTGGGCTCCAGACACACGCTCCCAGAAGGTCGGGGCTGGACAGAGGGCTAAGCCAAGGACCAGACTGTGGCTGGAACTGGGACAGCCTGGACCCAGGACGCTGGGCGTCGCCCCCCCTCCCAGGTGCTTGTTGTCCCACAAAGCACAGTCACCTGGGAACCTAAAGCCATGCTGCCACCAGGAAGAAGGCCTGGCTTCCGTGTGACGCAAATGCACCACCCACCTGTCCTGTCTCCCCGTCCAGATGCTCCAGGACAGCTTGCTAAAACTCAGGGCAAATACCGCCTCCTCCAGGAAGGCCTCCTGGATGGCCCCAACAAGAAGGGGCCACCTCCTCCTGCCGCTCTCAGCTGCACCTGGCCCACCCTAATATGCTTGCCTTGTCCCCCTTAGACCGGTTATCTGAGGCCATGCCCAGACATGCACCACCCTGGGGGCAACTCTCACTGGGGGGACATCGGCCCCCACGGCCCTGCCCGAGGCCTCTGGCCACCTGCTGCCCTGCCAGCCAGTCTCCTGATTGCCCCTGCCCCAGGCTCATTCTGCCAGTCCAGCCCCTGCAACAGTGCCAGCCAAGCCTTCCTAGAGGGCCACTCTGCCCTTAGTGCCCAACCGCAGCCTCCTCTGGCTCCTCAGCGCCCCTGGCTGAGGGCTGAACCCCTGCTCGTCCGGGGAATGCCTCCAGCCCAGGCAGCCCTCTCCTGCCCACCTCTGCTCATGCCTCCCTGGGCTAGTCCTGGGCTCCCGAGCCCCTCTGCTATCTGCGATGCCCGGTACCCACTGCCCAGCGCTGCCCCCGAGCACCGCCTCTCACCCCCACCCCCGCCACTCCCTCAATCTCTCTGCCAGGCCTGGCACTTCCACCTGGAGCGACCTGGATCCCCAGCTCTGGGCCCCTCCAGCCATGCTCTGACGCCCAGGAGCAGAGGACTCTTCCCCTCCCAGCAACACGAGCCTGGGAAAGACCCCCGGCCTCTCACAGCCTCAGTCTCCTCGGCTGTGAAAGGGGACCCTGCTGCTGACCTCAGCAAACGGGCCCACGAGCTCACGAAGCGCCCTGGGGTGGGGGGTGGGGGGGGGCTGAGCGTCTAGCTAGAGTTCCCACTGCTGGGCGGAGGCTGTCCATCTTCCCGCCCGGCTCTCTGCATCCCCTGACCCTCCCCTGGCCCCACGCAGCTGTGGTGAGACCCCGGGTGCTGCTCCTCCAGCCGGCCAGGCCTCTGGGTCTGCCCCGAGGCCGAGCAGGCCCCCTGGGGCTGGGCTTTGGGTCCCCAGGGGGCACCGAGGGGAGGCTCACCTGGTGGCCGGTGAGCACCAGAGCCGCCCACACGAAGACGCCTGAGATGCCGCGGGCCAGGGGCGAGGTGAGGAAGAGGGCCCTGGGGCCCTGGGAGCTGTTCCCCGCACGCTCCATCTGTGGCCCCGCAGGCCCGGCCTGGGGTGTCCACGCCAGGGCGGTGCCCAGGAGCCCAGGGCCGTCAGTCATCTGCAGAGGGAAGGAGGGCACATGGGGCGTGGAGAGGACAAAGGTGCACTAGGGGCGGGCGGCATGTGGGCGGGCGGCAGCACCGGGTTGCGTGGCCATGCTGGGCTTCGGCCACTGGCCCTCCCACAAGGGTGCCAGCCGGACCCTCCTGCCCGCGTGCCTGGGCTCTGGGCAGCCCTCCGGGTGCAGGGACCCAACTCCGAGGCTCAGCCCCGAGGTGGCCTCCTTCCTGGTGTCGGCTGCCCGGGCGCAGACGCCAGCCGCCCGCCCGTGACCTGGGGCAGTGCCTCCTCTGGTGTCCTTGGCTTGCAGGGAGCCCTCGTCCAGGAGCCAAAGACATCAGGGGAGGTCGGGGAGCCCCCGCGGCCCTGCCTGCCAGGGATGGGGTCCGGGAAGCTAGCCAGACTGGCCCTGCCCTCAGCAGCAGACGGGGTGGGGGCCGCGCCTGGTGCCCAGCCGCCCAGCCTGCCTGCCTGGCCGTCTGGCGTCCTGCTTGGCCAGGGCCTCTGGCCTCCCCAGGACCACTCGCCCATCCTGGGTGCCCGCCCTGCAGCCCCTTGTAACCTGCTGGGGTGCCAGGCATCTCCCACTCTCGCACTGAGGCCTCCACCCCGCCCTCTGGCCCTGGTCGCAGGGCCCAACACCCACCTCTCGGGCAGGAGGCTCCCGGGCCGGTCCTGGGTGGCCGGGCCAGCAGGAAAGCCGGGCTGGTCTTCCGTGTGGCCAGTGAACCTGGCGGGCGGCCCCGGGGGGGGCGGGACCGGGCTACCTTCCGGAGGCCACACCAGGCCCGGGGAGGGGCGGCCACCAGCAGGCACAGCCCCGTGGCACCCCCAGCCTTGGGTGGAGGGCGGGCCGGCAGAGGGGTGGCGCGGAGGGCGGGCGGGCCCCTCCCCTGACACTCTATCCCTCGCCCAGCTGCTTGCTCCAGGTGGCTGGCTCCCCGGACTGCCTGCAGCCAGGAGCCCTCACCTGTGTGGACCAGAAGGCCAGGCCCACGGGGGCCTGAGACAGGGGGTAGGTCTGCAGCGGGCCAGGGTGGGCTGCGCCCCTGTGGGTACGGGCTTCCCGTCGGGCTGATGGAGTTCTCCCAGGAAATAGAGTGGGCACAGTGTGACACAGAGGGTAGATTAAACGCCCCCTAAAATGGGTGAATCTATCATCGGGTCCCAGCCCCCAGAAGTCCACTGGAAGCGTTCCTGTGTTTGTCTGCTGGAGGAGGGGAGGAGGGGCCCGGGTGAGTGAGAAAGGCAGTTAGGCCTGCGGGGTCAGCCCTGGGCCTGGGGCCGGGGGGTGGCTCACCCACCTGGCCTCAGAGGGGTGGCGGGGGGCGCCTTGGCGGGCATCAGCACGGGTACCTGCCCGCATGGTCCGTCCTTGGTGCCGCCCACCCTCCCCGAGGACCTGGGTCGAGGCGTCAGGCTCCTTTCAGAGGTGGGGGTCATTGGGGGGATGTGACTGGGGTCCCCAGGGGTATGGGGGGGCTCCAGGGAGGCTGCCAGCCCATGTGCCTGCACCTGTCCACCCACATGGTCACCCCAGGGAGCCCCAGACTCGCCCTGAGGTCTTGGGCCTGACCCGGAAAGCCTGGGACTGCCCCTCCTCCAGGCCCCTGCAGGCCTCCTCGGCCGGGGTTCCCTGGGCACCGTGTCCTCGTCCTCCGTCCCAAATGTCACCTCCTTCGATTCCACAGGTGCGTCAGGATCGCTGTGCCCTGCCCAGCCCACATCCGGGCCCCAGGGAGCCAGCTCCCTGCCTGTGGCCCCCACGCTGCCTGGTGGGGGGCCGCCGCGGCCTGTGGCTTCTCCCCCTGCCGCAAGTCCCCGCGGGCCCCCAGCCCTGCCTGCCCCCGCACAGTGGCCGCGCGTTGTAAGCCTGGGCGCCGGCCCGTCCTGCGGCTCCTCAATCAGGTCACCCCAGCGGCTGCCTCGGCCCTGCCTCCTGCCGGGGTCCCAGCCCCCTCGGAGGCCCCTTCACCTCACTGTGCCTGGGCTTTCTCTGCAAAGGTGAGTCTGGGTTCCGCCAGCCCTTCCGTGGGGTGCTGTGTGCAGACTGCAGGCCCTGCCCCACCTGCTCCTTCCATGAGCCCCAGACCGCAGACCGCAGAGCAGGGCCACGTACCAGGTGCAGCAGGACCAGGGGCCCTGGGGCGGTGGGGCGTGGCTTCTCCAGCTTAGAGGGAAGGACCAGCTGAGCCAGGCCCGTGCTCCACAGGCGGAGGGTCCCGGGGCTGGGGAGGTGAGGGCTTCTGCACCTCTGTCCTGGGAAGAGCCAGGGCGAGGCTGACCCTCAGCCGCCATGGGGCTCTTCGGCCAGAGGAGGCCCTGCTGCTGTCACAGCCACACTCCCTGGGGAGAGGTGGCTGGTCCGGCTGGGCCTGCTCGCCCTCCTGGGGCTGAACACCAACCGAACCTGTCTCGGGACAAACCTGCCCACCCAGAGGCCGAGGCCCCTGACTGCGGGCCCCGACAGGTGACGGGCCCCCAGGCGGCTCCCGGCCGGGCTGCGGGAGGCTGGGAGGCCGCGGGTCTGTCACAGACCTCGGCGCCTGTCCCTCACCTCAGGGACCTGATGCCTGGGCCGCTCAGCCTGGGTCAGGCACCAAACCTCCCTCCAGGCGTCCCTGCCGAGCCAGCCCCTTTCTAGGCCGGCCTGCTGCCTGGGGACATCTCGGCGTGGGGCACGCGGGGGCAGACTCTCCCCGCCCGCTCTCCTCAAATCCAGGCCCTTCCCGTGCTGAGAGCCACGCGCCCTGGGCCAGCCCGCCTGGTCCTTTGGTGCCCCCAGGCCCTCGCTGACGGTGCCCACGGGACGGCGCCCACAGGCGGCGGAAGGACTCAGCCCTGGACGGTGGCTGCTGCCTGCCTCTGCAGCCTGCGGGGCTGAGTCCTGGTCCGGCCGCCTGCCAGCCTGGGGGCCCTGAGCCCCTCCTCCTCTCCGTCTGGGCCTCCACGGGGCGGGGGCTGAGGGGCCTTCCAGCTCTAGTTTGGGGGCAGTTTTGGAAGCGTGGCCTCCCTCTGTCCAAGGTGCCGGCTCCTCGCCTGGGTGGGGCCCTGGGCCTGAAGCCCGGGCAGAGACAGGCCCCGGACCATGCGGGCCCCTCGCTGTCTGTGGCCTTGGCCAGCTGTGGCCTCGGCCAGCTGTGGCCTCTCCGGGCCCTGGTTTCCGTAGGTGATGACGGCCGTGTGCGGCAGGGCAGCCCTGGCCAGCGCGGGACTCGGGAGGCTCTGCCGGCTCCTCCCAAAGGCGGCCTCGGCTGCCGCCGCCGGGGGCTGGATGAGGGTCCCGCCAGCGAGCGCACATGGGTGGCCTTCTGCTGCCCAGTCACCGAGCCAACCAGCCCTGCCCCACGACGCGCGGGGACCCACACGAGGCTTTCTCCTTGCATCCCGCCCTCTTTCCTGCCCGTGTCCAGCCGAGTCCCTCCCAGGCCTGCTGCCTCGGTCCCCAGGAGAGCCTGTGGCTGCCCGGGGCCTGTCCATACCTGCCCGGTGCCCCAGAGCAGACTGCCAGCCCTGGCGCCTGCCTGGGGGGGACACTCTTCACAGTGGCTCTGGGGCAGGGGTGCTGACCTGGGCCCAGCCTGACTGGGCTGGCCTGAAGCCCCCTTTGACCACCAGGTGGCACCCGGGGCACGGGATGCCTGGCTGGGGGCACAGCCTCTGGGGTGGAGGTGGGCTGGGGATAGAACCGCTGTGAAGCTCAGAATCTCAGGGTGTGGGCGTTTCTCTCCAGGGGTGCACAGGGGTCCAGCCTGGACACATCTCTCTCCTGGGTGTGCGGGCGTGCCCACATGCACGCGTGCGCGCGCACACACACACACACACACACACACAGCTCACCTCCCTGGTCACGCCCTCGGCCGTCCAGCCGGGCTCCTGAGGCAGGTCTGACGCAGGCCTCCGGGCCTGAGGGGGTGGCGGGCTGTCCGGCACCACCGCCAGACCTCCAGGCCTCTGCCGTGCCTCCTCCCAGCAGCCGGGGTCAGTCCGATAGGCCTGCTGCTGGGAAAGCACTGGCCCTGCCCCAGACCCAGCAAGCGCCTCCCTGCCGCCCGCCCTAGCTGCCCTGCCAGGCCAGGCCTACCTGCCCGGGTGGCCCAGCCACACCCTCCGCTGTGCCCTGCCCAGGGCGGCGGCCAGCAGTCCTCCCACTCACCCCCACCCGGCTGCCGGGGCTCTGGCCCCCAGGCGTGCGTCTAGCTGCAGCACGACTGCTGCGGCCCGGCCCTGCGTCTGCCAGGCCTGCCTGTGTGGCCGGGGGTCTGAGGCCCGCCTCACGCGCGGCCAGGCTTGAGTGGGGTGGCGGGCCGTCTGCCACACCCAGAGCACCCCCACCCCGCCCTGCTCTGTTCACGCTGCTCTGCTTTCCTGTCTTGTCCCTTCTGCCCTCAGTTGCCCCACGTCAGGGAGCCGCGCCTCCCGGGGCTCCTGCGCCCCCCGGGGCTCCGGCGCCTCCCGCATCTCGCAGTCCGTGCGGAATGTACCCTGCTGATGTCCCTCATCCCCTCAGGAAGCCGGGCCTGCCCCCTGCTCTCCAGCTGCGACTGTGAAAGCTGGCGGCACACTCACTGTCCACGCCACTCAGCCAGCTCTGAGCTCGTTCTCGCAGACCCAGCCATCACCTTCGTCCCCTGCCCAGCGCCCCCTCCTGATATCCAGTTTCCTTCCAAGGCGCGAAACAGAGCAGCCGACGGCAGCTTATCCAGCTGGGCCCGCGCCGCTGCCTCATTCCATGGGCTGTCTGTCATAGTTGGTTCAGGAGGATCCAGGGCTCCATCAAACCCTGGACACAGTGCTTGGATGGATAACCGAGGAGGACCACCCTCCTGGCCTCTCTTGACCACCAAGGGACCCACTCGTCCTTGACTCTGAGCTGGGGCTGCAGGCCCGTGTCCGCTTAGGAAAAGGCAGCAAGCGGGAGAATGTGGGCTTCTCTGCTTGCAGCTCAGCAGCAGGGGTGTCTACACCACCCCACCCCACGTCCACCCCACCCCACCCCACGTGCCCACACAGACCACACTGTATGTCCACCCCACATAGCGTTGGTCCAAGGGCACGGCCTTGAACAAGGGCACTTCCTGCACCTGTCGGCGTTGCAGGGGCTGGCACACCGTCCCCACGTGTGTTATCCGCATTCGGCCGTAAATTGCTGGGAGTTGTAATTACAGTTTGATTGCTGGGTAAGGCACCATACGCAGCCTTTCCATCTAAAGGAATAACAATTTCCACGAAGCCAACAGCCCTGCCTGCGGAAACCGTGGCTTTATGGATCTCTTTATTGGACCGTGTATCTCTCCTCCCGAATTACAGCAGCTGTGAGCAGAGCACCGGGAAAGGCAAGGGCCAAGCGCCTTTTCACACGAGCCGTTCATCTTGATTTACAAGGCAGAGCAGAGCAGCGAGGCGCTGGCTTCAGTGACGGAAGTCTTTGCTTTCGATAGCTACCAGACAGCTTTGGGCAGCTGTGAGTGCGTGCCACTCGGGACAGCGCTGGGGCCCCTGGTTTCGATTATGCGTCAGCCGTCCCCCCACGTTCCCGGCGGGCGGCCGTGGGACGGCACAGACGACGGGCTCAAGCACAGTCCAGGCGGGCAGCTGGGCGACGGCACAGATGACAGGCTCCAGTGTGTTGCCTCCTGGGGCTGTCCCCTGGGGTCTGAGCAACTTGCCCCGTCCTGCTGAGCCTCGCTTGTCTCCACTGCCCACCTGCCTCTTAACGCAGTCACCAGGCCTTGGTCAGACGGCAGGGGCGCCGCCAGGGCTTGCCGCGCAGGAGGCCTCCGCACAGGGCTGCACCAGAGCCCTGCATGCAGAGCACGGAGGGACGTCCGCCTTCAGCATCGACGAGGATGGCCTGTCCCTTAGAAAAGGGACCAGGGAGTCCCAGCATGGGGCGGGGGCCGGGTAAACAGTGTGGAAAAGTGAAAGTTGCTCGGTTACGTCCAACTCTTTGTGACCCCCCGGACTGGAGCCCGCCAGGCTCCTCTGTCCATGGACTTCTCCAGGCAAGAGTACCGGAGCGGGTAGCCTTTCCCTTCTCCAGGGGATCTTCCCAACCCAGGGGTCACACTCTGGCCTCCTGCATTGCAGGCAGATTCTTTACCAGCTGAGCTACTAGGGAAGCCAGTGCGGCCCACCCAAGGGTGTCAGTGAGGGGCCTGGGGACGGGTGAACGGCGTGGCCTCAGGGCCCTCTGCTTGCTTCAAACCCCAGCCCTGCCGCTTGGTGGCAGCGTGCCTCCGTTTCCGCAACTGCTGTGTAGCCCTCATGGGTGGGCGGGAGGATTAAATGTTACCAGGACTGAAGGGTGAGCCCAGAGCTCAACAACAGGCAGCGTGAGCCGGACCTCTCGTACACTTAGTGGCTGAGACGGAAAACCCAAGCTGCCAATCTGGACTTGGCCCCAGCCTGGACTTGACCCGAGGTTCCGGCTCCCGGCTGGTCAAGCAGGAGAAGCACGTTTCCAGACTCATCTGATGCCCAGATGACAAGTGTGCTAATTACAGGCTGATAGGCATCGAGGCGGCTCCAGCCCAGCAGAGCTTGAGTCGCCCCGAGTGCCCGGCCAGGCACCGGTTCTCCGGGAGCTGTCACCCCCATCACCCCCAGGCCCTGCTGACCCAGGGCGTCTGTGTCCTCACACCTGCCGTGACCTGTGCTGCCCCTCGGGTCCTCTCGTGTGGGCGGACAGGCCTTTCCCTTCTCCAGGTGGCCAGCTGCTTTCAGGCTTTTAAAGCGACCGTGCAGGCCCTCCAAGTGCAGGCCAGGCAGGGTCTTCTCAGGAGAAAGGCCGGGGCTGAGAGCAAGCAGCAGGAAGGTGGGACCCGGAGCCCCCAGCAGATGTGGCCGCCGAAGAGCCCTGAGCTGCCCGGCACGGATCTGCCTGTTTCCCCTGGTGGGGGCCTGGCTCTCGGATCCCTCAAGCTCTCCACATAAGGGGCATCTGCACGGCTCCACGAGTCTGGTGGACCCTCGTACGACTGCCCGCCCTCCTGACACAGGGCACCGGGTTACCCCACAGCTGGTGTGTGCCTGCGGGTTTACCCAACGGTCCCAAGGGGCTATGAACGTGCCTCCCCGGGGGCCCAGCGTCTGCTGAAGGAAAGAGCCTTTGAACACGGCTGTCCTGTCCCATGCTCAGCAACCCCACTCGAGTCCTTCTCAGCTTAGACCAGCAGAGTGGTCTCACCATCACCAGTCCTCCACAGGCCCTAACATCCCAGTTTGCGCTTCTGCCCCCCAGCCGTTCCCACAAGCACCGGTGCCTGTGGGGGGACGCGCCTCTACCCCCCGCCTTTAAGCATGCAGCTCTGAAGGCTAGGATGTCAGCCCATCAGGAGGCTGCGAGTGGCATCTGGGCAACGGAAGGATCAGAAAAGCCACGGGAAGAGGAACAGGGTGAGGGCGGGGCAGAGGCAGCTCCTGGAGCCATCTCACCACGTGAACCTCAGATCGAGATCGAGCTTTTGCCAAACAGGTTTTCCTCCCCTCGGCTGTTCACTGCAGTGAACGTGTATCGTGTGCCTGACGTTTCTCAGCATTGTTAAGAAGAATGGTAAGGTATTTGGGGATATGCGTTAATTTTTAATGATAAAAAAAATTCCCCCCAACAATTGAGGGCCATGACTCATTCGTCAGTTCTCACACACGTGAGGCTGTCTGGACCTGGGGGCGGGGGGGGGACGACTCACAACCGTCTCAGGACACATTTCCTGTCCTCCTTCCACAGGGGCCGTCAGCCTCCAAACCACCGTCAGCCTGAGTTGTCTGTGTTTCTTCCAGCTCCAAGGGCCACAGCCAGAGAGCTCCTCCTCACTAAAGGAGCACCTTCAGAGCCTTGAGGAGGTGTCTGAGCTGCCGCAGGGCCTGCCTGGACGGCAGGGTGGCCACTCCAGGGTCACCACACCCGGCACGCCTGGATCACCTCCTTCAGGGCCTTCACTGCCTCCATGCTCTTGTCCTTCATGGCCAGGGCGAGGAGAACGGCTCTGTTTCCAGCTTCTTGAGACACAAATGCCACCAGGTTCTTTGCGAAGACATGGACGAGAGGCTAACAAGGGCAAGGGGAGAAGACCATTTTAACTGGAAGAAACCTGTTTTCTTCTTAATGCCTTCACCCCGTACTTCTCAGGAGCCCAGGCCAGCTTCCCAGCTCCTCTCTCTCCTGGTTCTCTCTACTCTGGAAGGGCCGTGAGAGTCCACAGAGGGAAACCCTGTCAGACCTCACAGATGATCCAGAACAGGGCAGGACAGGAACTCACTCCCACGAGCTACTACGATGGGGTCCAACTGTGGCACAGGCTTGCATCACGAAGTCAGCGCCTCTGCGTGTCTGGCTGGCTGCATGCAGCAGGTGGACACCCTCAAATTATCTGGGGGCCCCGCACAGCGCTGCCCTGGGCAGTGGTGGTGGGGGATGGGGGGTGTGCTTGCCTCTCAGAAGCTCCCCATCCTGACAGCAGTAGGGGCACCGGGAGCCCTTCCCGACTGCATTACCTCATCCTTCCCGAGGAGGACTTTGGAGGTCAGCACAGGCTTGCCGATGTCACCAGCCACGCTGCTGGGATCCAGGGAGACCAAGGTGCCCATCTTCCCCAGCTGCGTCACCACCACCAGGATGTGGCTGCTGAAGGCTGTGCACACCACCTGAGTGGGGACTCCACACACCACTGCCGCCCTCTGTTTGGATGTCAGCAATGGTTTACCTTCCATGGCTGAGTCTGCTCAATGGCACCTTTCATTTATGTTAAGGAAAACCACAAAGAAGTACATCAGTCAATGGCAGATAGCCTGGGAGCTGGAGCTCATTCTGGAGAATACACACTATTCGGCCTTAAAAGAGAAGCACAAGCTGGCCCATTCAAAAGCCCGTCTGTTCGCCCACACAGGCTTCATTCGCCCGGAACTTTCTGGATTCAGACACACACGGGCTGGATGTCAAAGTACGCTTGTCCCCGCGGAGGCCGACGAGGGCCCTCCCTCCCCGCGGGCCCCCCCGGAGTCCCGGCCGCCCGCCCTCGCGGCGGGGTGGGCGCCGCAGGTTCGGCAACCCGGGCCGCGAGCAGGGCGGCGCCTCCGGCCCGCCCACCAATCGTTTTCTGCGCCTGGGGAAACCGTGGGTCCCACAGAAGCAACAGCACCACGGCTACAGCGCGGGGAGGAGGGCGGCGGGGCCCGGGCGGCGCCCCCGGGGCCGCGCAGCCTCTCCGCCCGCCGGGACGCCCACGACCCCGCCACCCGCCGCGCCGCCCGCGCTCACCGCGCCGCGCCCGGAAGTGACGCGCGCATGCCCCGCCCCGCGAGCGCCGGCCCGCAGGCCCCGCCCCCGGCAGGCCCCGCCCCGCAGGCCCCGCCCCGCGAGCGCCGGCCCGCCGCCGCCGGAAGTGCAGCTGCCGGCTTCCGGCTCCCGGCTCCCGCTGCGGGCTCGGGCCCCTGCGCGGTGGCGTAGCGCGCGCCCGGGCGGGGAGCGCTGGGCGCCATGTTTGCGGGAAGCGGCCGCCGCAGCGGCGCGTGGGCCTGCGGGCCAGGGCCGCCTGACTTCTGCAGAAGGGCGTCCCCGCGGCCTCCTGAGGGAGGCCTGCAGCTCTGCGGCCGAGCAGCCTCAGAAGCGGGCTTTCTGGCCCCTTGGCCTTGGGTTCCAGGACCTTCAGGGAAGCACGGGGAGCTGAGGGAGTCGCGGGCCGGGCGCAGGCTCAGCGCCGAGGCGTCCCAGCCAGGACCAAGGCAGGGCGCAGGAGCCTCGGCGCGGGCCCTCTGGGTTCATCCCAGGTGCCTGGTGACTGAAAAGAACACACGACCTGAAAGGCGGGGGTTGTGTTATTCCTTGGGCAAAGCTGAGGACTTAAGCCCAGGACCAGCTTCTCGGGTAGCTGCGGGAGGGGCCGGGCCGGTAAGGGCTTCCGCCCAAGGCCAGAAGACCGCTTAATACCGGAAAGCCGGGCATCTGCAGGCCTCCCGCGCTCCGCTGCGCCTCAGCTTCGCGGCCGCGTCCCCTCGGGCTGCACTCGGGGGCTGCGGCCTGCCGGCTTAGGTCGCAGCATCCTCGGCTTACGGACACAGCAGGTGCCATCTTTCACTTAGAGCAGCAGGAACCGGTGGGCATTTGCAGCCAAGGATCAGGACAGGGCCAGTGGGCGGGAAATTACTGAGAGGAAAGGGGGGCGGGGGGTTTCTAGGCAGGAAAACCCAGCAGAATTCCTGCTGGAGGCAGGCCAGGGTAGCCTCAGACCACCTGGGGGACGGTGGGGGACGAGGAACTGGTTAGACATTGGCGGTTACCAGACCTGCAGGATCGGGGGAGCAGTTCTTGTTAAGGCTGGAAAATGCAGAGACATCACAGGAGTCCAAAAGTGAGTGCCTAGTTGGGAAGGAGTTCAGAGGGACTTCCCTGGTGGCCCAGAGGCTAACTCGGTGCTCCCTGCGCAGGGTTCCCGCCCTGGTCGGGCACTGAGATCCCACGTGCTGCAGCCAAGCCCCAGTGCTGCAGTGAAGACCCAGCGCGGGCAAGGTTAAATAAATAAAATGTGGCCGGGAATTAAAAAAAAAACAGTTCAGGGAGTAGAGTCTGGTCTAGGAGAGAATTTGTCAGTATGCTCTGCCTGGCAGTAACAAAAGCCTTTTCTTTTTTTTTAATCTCTTGGGGGCTTCCCTGGGGGCTCAGTGGTAAAGAATCTGCCTGCCAGTGCAGGAGACAGGTTCAATTTGTGGTCCGGAAAGAGTGGACATCCCGAGGGGCAGCTCTGCCTCTGCACAGCTTCTTAGCCTGTGCTCTGAAACCCACAAGGAGAGAAGCCACCACAATGAGAAGCCCACGTACCGCGGCTAGAGACCACCCACCACTCGCTGCAGCCAGAGTGAGGTCCTCGCGACAACGAAGGCCCACACGGAAAATGTGCATGTTTGAAAGTCACTGAGATTGTAGCAAACTGCTTTTGGTTGCACCACGTGGCATGTGGGGCCTTAGTTCCCTGGCCGGGGATTGAACCCTGGCCGGGGATTGAACCCACGTCTGCTGCATTGGAAATGCGGGGTCTTAACCACTGGACCTCTAGGGAACTCCCTGACCAAGGCGTGTGAACCCCTCTCGGCGGTTCCAGGAGCCTCTCCCCTCAAAAGCCCCTCTGGGCCAGCCATCCACAGCCGAGGGGATGATGACTGCTGCTGCTGCTGCTAAGTCACTTCAGTCGTGTCCGACTCTGTGTGACCCCATAGAGCCCACCAGGCTCCCCTGTCCCTGGGATTCTCCAGGCAAGAACACTGGAGTGCGTTGCCATTTCCTTCCCCAATGCATGAAAGTGAAAAGTGAAAGTGAAGTCGCTCAGTCATGTCTGACTGAGCAAACCCATGGACTGCAGCCTACCAAGCTCCTCCATCCATGGGATTTTCCAGGCAAGAGTACTGGAGTAGGGTGCCATTGCCTTCTCCGGGGGATGATGACAGCTGACATATATTTGGCACTTAGTGTGTGCCAGTTGTGTCAAGTGCTTTCCTACGTAACGTGTTTAATCTCAACCCCACTAAGTAAACACGTGACCATCCCCTTCGTGTAGACCGTATGTTCAGGTTCACAGGACTCGCCCAAGGTCACAAAGCTGAGAGGGCCGGGGTCTGGGCTTCCAAACCTTACTCTTGATTACTGGTCTCACGATGCGCACGCCCAGGTAAAGGGGAAGAGCGGGGGCAGTGCTGTCCAGCAGGATAACTTCTGCTCCCCCCAGGGGTCTGAGAGCCCCCCCACCCCCTGCACACATCTCTCTCTCTGAGCTGAAGTGGTGTTGGCGGGGGGTGGGAGGGGTCTTGTGCTGACTGTGAAGTAATCAGAGTCTTGAGCCTCCCCCTGAAGAGATGAACACCCCCTCAGAAACCTGTCTGGCTTCCTGACAGCCTTTCAAGGAAGACTCCCCCCGGCCTGGTCTGTCTGCATCATTTAACCCCTTAGGAAGCCCTGTTGTCCTGTCCAGCTCTCTGTGACCCCGTGGACTAGCCCACTAGACTCCCGTCCATGGGATTTCCCAGGCAAGAATAGCGGAGTGAGTTGTCATTTCCTCCGCCAGGGGATCTTCCAGACCCAGGGATCGAAACTGTGCCTTCTGCCTAGGCAGGCAGATTCTTTACTGCTGAACCCCCTAGGAAGCCCTGGGTGGCACCCTCCTACCCTTACTGCTTTTTCTCAGGGTTTAATAACTCTGTGCACAATCCAAGTTACGTCAAATGAAACATGCCCCTTGCACAGTGATTTCTGGTGGCATGAAAGCAAAAGGCTTGTCTGCAAAACAAGATCAAGACAGACAAGTGAAGAGAAACCTTGTATTTTGAGCTTTTTTGCAGCCAGTTCACCAAGGGAAAGATTAGGAGTTTCGTGGTTCTAATATTCAAAAGAAGCAGCAGACAGTTTCTCAGGAGGGTCTAGGTTTTTGTTGGCTCTACAAACCCCTCCATCCACACATGCCTCAAAAGCCAATTGCCAATGTATTGCCGCGTGAAACCTGTAAAAGGCTCTTTTACTTTTATTGACCAATTCATGCATTCTCTCTCTGAAGGCGAATAGGTACAAGAAATCTGACCCCCCTGAAAAAAGCCCACCCAAAACAAAACCCCACAAGTCTGGAATAAGCTTATCACTTTTATTAAAGAGATGCTGAAGAACAAAGTAGGTAGTTTTTTAAAGACTCTCTGATGACCGTTCTTTAAGTCTCTGTTGAATTTGTTGTAATACTACTTCTGTTTTATGTCTTGGATTTTTGGCTGTGAGGCTTGTGGGATCTTAGCTTCCTGACCGGGGATAGAACCCACAGCCGCTGTGTTGGAAGGTGAGAACCCACAGAACCCACAGCCCCTGTGTTGGAAGGTGAGCTCTTACTTTCACTGGGCTGCCAGGGAAGTCCCTGAGCTGGATGATGTTTTTATGATGGTGTCTTTGCTTTAGGTCTTTGGTAAAGACTGAGTATGAACGACATGAGGTGAGAGCCGTCCCAGACTGAGGTGATGGCCGTCCAGGCAGGGGGCTTCCTGGTGGTCTGAGTGGGTGTGTGAGCAGAATTTACACAGTTACAGTATCGGAGCGGGAGGTCACCGCCTGCCCTCGACTGCTTGAGTACAAGATGACACTCGAACTGGAAAGAAAGATCTGTCCCTTAAACGAATTCGCTGAAAATGGGAATGACATAGTAATGATGTCAATGGTGGGGCAAAAGAGTTTGAGAATTTGTCTTGAAAAAAAAAAGGAGGGGAGTGTCTTGAATTTGTCTTGCATTCAAGGACAGTCAGGTTCTTAATGCAGTGATGAGCCGTAGAACCAGCGAAGGATCAGTCCGGTGCTGCTGTGCAGGCCACAGTTTCTCCATCAAGTCGCACACTTGCTCTGTGCGTTCTCCTTCACGTCGCGTATGGTTTCCTCAGCTCTGTCATAAAAAGGGTCAGTTGTGCTGAGATGCATACGCTCACCAGCTCACCATCCATCTCCCCAGGAGCCTCTCCTAGCCCTTTGCTGTTCACACCACTCGCAGGGGGAGCCCCAGCCTGGCGCCAGCTCTGTCAGCCCCCTGGGCCTCAGTCACACAGTCAGGCCCTCCCGCACTTGCCAGTGGCTTCGGGCCAGGTCTGAACATCCCTCAGCACTTCATTTACGGACTTTCCGAAATGTTGCATCTTCTGCAAGATTTACAGCCTGGCGTGATCTGCACCGCACTTCCACAGCCTCACAGCATGATTCCCGGGGCGCTCAGCGTTGGAGGGGAGGGTGAGCGAGAGAGAGACAGAGAAAGAGGCAGAGAGAAGCAGAGTCTGGATTCAGTGAGGGACGCCTGAGTGGAGCCCAGTTATGCAAACAGTCAGCCCACTCCTGAAACTCCTTGTGTTGCGACAAGGTCTCTTTCCTCTGCAGCCTCCTGGCTGCAGGCACTCAGGCAGCTGACACCTGGACCAGCAGGACTTCCAGGTGTCGCAGTCTTGGAACAGGTAATGCGTTGCCAGGGTTTGCCTCGGTCTTGTAGAGGCAGCATCCCTCTAAATTTTTATGAGACGCGGCAGTTAGTGGAACCCCTTTACTTATTTATTTGACTGCACCTTCTGGCTTTCGGGATCTCACTTCCTTGGCGAGCGGCTGAACCTGGGGCCGCAGCAGTGGAAACACTGAGCCCTAACCACTGGACCACCAGGGAGGTCCCAGAGCCACTTTATTGGTATGAATGATGCTCGCTCTCCCTTCTCTCGGCCAGTCTGGGTCGCAGCCAGTGGAGATTACATTTGTAACGCAGGCCTGAGACACGGCCATCAGATGCAGGGATTTCGTTACGTTTAGATTATAGAGATCTTCGGGTGAGTGAGGAAGGTGCACCCACTAGGAACTTTTTCAGGTGTAGGTGGCAGACACAGATGTGCAACCATCTTCCGCCCAAAAGGCGAGCAGATGAGCTCGTACAGAGAAGACCGGAGCTCCGACCCCCCTCCACCGCTCAGCTCTGCAGGCGCGGGCCCCACCCATGGATGGGCTGGGCCCCCAGTGCAAGTCCCATGAGCGAATCTCCTTAGACCATCCTGGGTCACATGCCTGTCCTCTAGTCAGTCACTGTTTTTAAAGAGTTAATGTCAGGAGTTCCCCAGCCGTCCGGTGATTAGGACTCAGAGCTTTCACTGCTGTGGGTTCAGTCCCTGATCGGGGAACTAAGATCCCGCAAGCCGTGTGGCTCGGTCAAAAAAAGAAAAGAAAAAGTTAATGCAAAAGCATTAACCCATGTGTCTAGGAGTTTAGACAATACTCCTAAATAATATATGTCAAAGAAGAGGTTGTAAGTGGGGCTGACAGAATATTTAGGACTCCCCATTGGCAGCCACTCATTCGCTTTCTGCTTCCACGGTTCGGCCTGTCCTGGGCATCTCCTGCCGATGGGCTGACGTTCTGCGGCCTTTATGTCCGGCCTCCTGCCTCAGCCTCACCTGTGCTGTGGCCTGGGCCAGTGCTTCTCCCTCTTGGAGGAACCCGTTCTTGCTCGTTCAACCCTTGGGAGGATTAAATGACATCCCACTTGCAGCAAGAAGGGCCTCCTTTAGGGTCTGTCCCGTACGAGGCGCTTAGAGTCTCCTTCCCCTCCTGAGTCACTGAGTTTCACTGGCAGTGCCCTGCGCACAGGCCCTCACATGATCCGTGACGCCAGCAGCTCCATGCGCCAAGCTTTGCAAGCAGCAGAAAGACCAGGAGAGGCTCGGTCCCTGATTCCCCCGGATGCCGAGTCTGGTGTCAGAGCAGCGTCCTAGGGACCGTCGGGGCTGTAAGGTCCTGATGCCACGGCCCCCTCTCTGGAGAAAGTCTGCGATGACGCGGAAGCCACATCTTGCTGAAGCAGGACGTGCATTCAGAAGCAGGCACAAGAGCTGCGGGGCCGAGAGCGCCAGCGTGGCAACCACGGTCAGCCTCAGGGTGTCTGCAGACCTCTGGCCCCTCGGCAGCCCTGGGGCCAAGGATGGAGTGCCTTTGTGCTTGCGGACCCCGGTTGTCACCCCCAGCCTGCTGCTGCTCCTTGCCTGCCCTCGGCAGGGTGCAGCCTAGCCTCCAGCCGTGGCCGCGTGCCCGGCAGTCACTCACGTGGTGTGGGGCGCTCCTGCTCGGCGGTTGCAAAGAGCCTTGAATAAGTAACAGCATGGGAATGACACAGTTCCAGCCAGGAGGCTCTGGGACCTAGAAGTGACCTTTCACTGCACCCAGTTATCTGGGAAAAGACGGTGAACCATGAATTTTTTACGAACTAGGTTTATCTAAATTGAGGGAGGGGGAAGGATACAAAGATTAAAGGCAACCCATTGAAAATCACGTGTATTTTATTGCAGGAACAGAACCCTGGGACTCCCTGAAATTCTGAATTTTCCTGAGGGAAACAAACACCATCGACGCTGAGCCCAGTTTATAATGGTCCGAGGAGTGTTTCCCCAGAAAGAGCATGAATCCTCTTCCGCAGGCCCGCGGTGGAAGCAGCACGTGCTGGTGGAGGCCGGTGCCGCCTCTCCGCCGGGTGCCCGCTGCGCAGCCTAACGGCGCCCCAGCTGTGGAGCTTTACGTCAGCAGGAGTATTTTTGTTTAATGCCACATTTTAAACACAGAGAAAACCCTCTGTCCTCGGACCTCATTTCAGCAGGGCGGGGAGTTAAGCGTTTAGCCCGTCGCCTTCTTTCCTGCCGAACTTAGTCAGGCTTCAGTATTTTTGTTCCTGGAGCGAAGCTTCCTGCCCTCGTTAGAGATGTTGAAAACTTCCTGCACTCAGGTCTCGCGCTATTTTAGTTCTTTAATAAATGAAACCCTAATCCAAGTGCAATTTCTGAAAGCCTTTCTTTCAACACCTTAAGAAGTTATTTCCCCTGATGAGAAGCCGTTGTGTTGCCCCGTGTCGAGCTGAATGACAGAGCCTGCCAGGCTGGTTATCGGTCGTCCTGTCCTCTCTTACAGGGAGAGGACAGAAAGCCAGCGTACGCCTTTGATAAAGGTTGGCCAAGTTGGATTGTATTCTAGTTGGTGTGTGAGACAGGGGTCCAGGGTAGTGGGTGGGCGTGGGGAGGGGGTAGGATGAAGCCCTGCCCCTGGGCCCTGGCACTAACTTCTGACGACCACGGACAACGCCCTTCTGTGCTCTGGGCCTCCGTTTCCTCATCTGTAAAATGGGCAAACTGACTGGGTGGCCTCCAGGTGCCTCTGATCCATCCTCTGAGCTCCGGGCCTGCGATGGGGAACCCTGTGTTGGTCTCGTCCAAGCAGGGAGGGCGTGGAGCTGTCTGGGGAGGTCAGAGGCAGGCTCGCCTTTCTGAAGGCCGTTCAGCATCTGCACGCTGGGCTGGGGGCCTGTACCCCGCGGAGGGTCTGGGAAGGCAGACTGGGCACAGCACAGTGACCATCTGGCCCCTGGAGACGCTGGGCCTTCTGTGGGAGGTGGTGAGCACGCTCCCTCCGGAGGTGTTGAGGCCAGGCGGTCTCTGGGGGGTAATGGTTGTGCTACGGTATCTGCGCTGAGGGGACTGGACTCTGAAGAGTTTGAAGGCTTTTCCAAATCCAGCATCTGCAGTTCTGTGAGCCAGTGTGAGCCGATGACCGCAAGAGATGTGGCTACTAGAGAGTCTCCAGCAAGACAGACACTGAACTCCGCAGGGACTCACCACGCCAAGTGCTGGCAGGAACGCAGAGCAGTTGGGGTGCCCCTGCACCGCTGCTGGGGTTGCTGAGCAGGGCAGGCACCTTGAAAGCAGTGTGGCTGTTCCTCACGGAGGTGAACGCACGCCTGCCACACGACCCCCTACACTCTGATGTTTACCTGGGAGGCACAGACGTCATGCCCATACCAATGCCTGCACACAGGCATTCTCACTGACCAAAACCAGAGTAAGACCCGGCTGTCTCCAGCAGGTGAACAGATGACAAGCCGTGTACATCTGCGGATGGAGCACTGCTCTCTGCTAGGAAGGACGGAGTTATCGGGGCTTTTGATGGCAGGAGGGGTCTCAAGCACAGCCAGGAAGGAAGCCAGGCAGCGAAGGCAGTGCTCTGTGAGTCAGCTCGGGTGATGCTCTGGAAAAGGCAGGGTTCTGTGGGGATCAGTGGCTGCAGGGCGGGCGTGAGGAGCAGGTTTGAATGAAAATGGGGGACACCCGGGGGAGGACGGATCTACCGTGTCCTGAGTGTGATGGTGGCTGAGCACTCGTCTACACTCAGATCTGTGTGTTGGGAGTAAATCCCCAGCTTTGTAAATTAAAGGGCCTGGAAATGGTTCACACGAAGAGCAGACAGAAGCAGTCAGATGCTCCCACCCCACCCACGGCAGTGACTGCCTTTAAATGGGGCCGGTCACACCCGTTGGGATGGCTCGTGTGTGCACAGATGTGGCGAGAACAAGCGTTGGCCGGCGTGTGGGGGAGCTGGGCGCTGTTCGGGAGGCTGTAAATGGTGTGGTCGCTGGGTAAAACCGTGTGGCGTTTCCTCGAAACACGGAATCATGATGTGATCAAGGTGGGTCCGCCCAGAAGAATTGAAAGCAGGGCCTTGAAACGACATGCCACACGCACACGCACGCTCACCACGGGGTCGTTCCCTGCAGCCAGGAGTGGAAGCCACCAGAGTGCCCATGGACAGGCAAACGGACAAACACCATGCGGGCTGTCCCTACAGTGGGAGACCATCCAGCCTTCAAATCCGTGCACGCGTCTGTGTCCATCCACTCATGCGTTCATCCCTACAGTCTCCGTCAGTCTCTCCATCCATCCGGCTGTGAACTGTTTGCTGGCCCACTCAGGCAGTGGACTTCCTCTGCGGGGAGCTGGTCTGAGGGCCCCCCAGATGCCCACCACCTCACTGCAGACGAGACGAATGACAGAAAACAGCTGCAAGTCAGGGCAGCGCCAGGTAGGAGCGGGGAAAGCCCCACCCCAACAGGGGAAGCAGGTGGGACTCTCAAAGGAGGCTGAGAGCGCAGTGGGGGCGCTGCTCTAGTCAAGCAACTCTGAGTCGCCAGGAGATGGGTGCACGCGCCGCGAGGTCCTGAGACACAGCGTCCGCTGCCCGGGGAAAAGGCCCGTCACGACGCTGGCCTTCTGGGTTGCTGGGCGTAAAGAGTTAGGTGGGACTTCTGGCCTCCAGGGCCGTGCATTTCTGTACCATTTGAATCTGTAGCATCTTTCAGAGGAGAAGTACAAGGGGGAGAGAAGGAGATGTACTCCTGGCCGTCAGGGAGTTCTGTCCTGTGCAGACGCACCCAGAGCCCAGGTGACCCCAGGCTGGGGTCTGAGTACCGTCTGGCACAGAGGAGCTGGGCAGGGAGCCCCTGCGTTACCAGTGAACGCCCCTGGGTGGCAGCAGAGGCCGCAGAACTGGGTCAGCGTGTGGAGCAGGGACCGGCCAACCCCGAGTGGACGGAGGAACGGCCTGTCCGCCTCCTCCCTCAGGCCCTGCCACCTCATCAGCCATCCTGCATCTTCCCAGAGGCCAGGGGCCGGTTCTGCCCTCTGCCTCCCTCCGCCCCCGCCCACACACTCTCCCACTCTGTCTCTCCCCGCCTCCCCACGCCTCCTTCTCTGCCTCTCTCCCCGTCCAAGGAGCCACCTGATGACGAAGCTCTTTGTCCTTCAGAGGTGTCAGCCTCTGTGGTTCATGCCACAGTCACCTCCCGCGCTTGTCCTGGGGCCTGGACTCTTGAGCCACCGGATGCAGGGCTAGCAAGAAGCTCAGGTCCAGCCCTGGCACCTGGGAGCCTGTGGGGTGAGCCTCGTGTGGGCATTGCCCTCAGAACTAGGAAGCGCCTCTGGACAAGACGGTCGCAGCCGTGGGTCCCGCCGGCCTCTGGGCCCCAGCTCGCTAAGAGCGGCCTCAGGTTCGGCTTTGCGCTTCCTGGCACTGCAGAGAGAAGGGGAGCGAGGTCAGGCGCCCAGGTGCCTCCCCCGCTGTCCACGGCGAGGAGCCTGGGCTGCGCAGACTCCAGGACATCCCTGGAGAAGGGAACGGCAACCCACGCCACTGCTCTTGCCTGGAGAGCCCGATGGACAGGGGAGCCTGGCGGGGCACTGTCCATGGGGTCGCATATAGTTGGACACACCTGAGCGACTGAACAATGAAGCACCCCCTGTGCAGATCCGCGCGCTGGCAGGGCTGCTGGGGGCGCTGCGCCGTGCGGACGCGCATGGGCGAGCGTCTGCGCGTGGTGTACCTGCGCCCCTGCAGCTGTGTGTCTCTGGTCCCTCCTGGGGTGCTGGCGGCCCTGCCTGCCCTCCTCTGCCCACCGCCCCGCTCGCCCCCTCTGCAGGGATGACCTTCGCCCCTTGACCCCCCGTCAGCTGACACTCAGTCCACCTTCCTCCCGACCCTCACAAAGGGCATGGCCCCTCCCATCCACGGCAGGCACTTCTGTAGAGATGCACGAGGGACCCTGGGAAGGGGGGCTGCGGGGAGACCCCCGTGGGCGCGGCTCCCGCAGGGGCCTTGCCCTCCTGCACGCTGTGTCTGTCATCCTCGCCAACGGCCTCGCCGCGCCTCCATCCTGGCCAACCCTCCAGCGCGACCAGTCAGACTCCCGGTGTGTGGGGACACGCGCTGGGGGCTTGACATCCGCCCAGGCTGCGGTTCTGCTAGGCCCTCTGGGGGTCAGTCAGCCACCGCCAGCGAGTCCCTTGTGGCCCCCACCCCACCCCCCGCCCCGCCTGAGCGCACCGCTGCCTGAGCCCTTCCCTCCCCAAATGAGCGCGAGGACAGCAGGCTGCACCCAGCGCGGCTGGAGACGGTGACCTCCACCGCTGACTGCGTGGTTGTCGACACACAGGCCTTGCATGGCCTCGGCCCTATCGAGGGGCTTCTTCACCCGCTGTGTGCCTGGGGGAGACCCCAGCACCCCTGCATGGGGCTGGGGGCCGGGGGCTCTCCGGGGCATGGCCTGGCACAGCAGAGGTGCCCGGGGTCTGGATGCAGCGTGGGCGTGGCGCTGTGGGATGCAGGGTGAGGGCTGGGGTGGGAACCTGTCGGCCTCCTGCCCATCTCCCCGCACATTGCACTTGGCTCCACCAGCGGGAGGCGCTTCTCTCCTGTACCCAAAGGCCTCCCAGCTCCCGTCTGTCCCCCGCCGCTGTGTTTGCTGTCCCTCAGCAGCCCCCCAGGGCTGTGGCCCCCAAGAGCCTGCACTTCGGGAGCAGAGCGGCCTGAAGCCAGGGAAGCGAACACGGGGGATTCGGCTTAAACTCATTACACCCCACGACCCCGCCTGCCTGTGATCCCGGCCTGCACGCCCGGGCTTTTCATCTCGTCCGGCCTGGGGATAATTTGTTTAGCTGTGCTGATCAGTTGAAGGTTGATTCAATTGCACTGGGGTTATTTATTTGTGCCTGGATTGGCTAAGTGTCATTGGAGGTGCATGAGGTCTTATTAGGGTGGCAAGGTGGCTTCGTCAGGGTGACAGCCCCTCCCGTCCCTCCCCGCCCCTCCCCTGCTCTGAGCAAGGGGGGCGGGGCAGGGCCCCCTCCCCCCCAGGGAGGGCGTGGCCATGGCCAGCTGGGGGGCGGTGCCCAGAGAGGGCGTGGCCACCTCGGTTTGGGGCGGGGCCAGTGCCCAGGTGCCGCCTGTCTTGGGGGGCTGGATGCTGTGGGGGGTCCAGACCGGGGTTCTGCTTCTTGCTCTCATTCTCGACCACCTGCAGTTCCGCTTATGAAAACGCTGGTTCTAGATTTCGGGCAACCTGCCCATCCGCACTCTTCCCCGACGAAGCGTGAGTGCGCGCGCTCAGTCGTGTCAGACTCTGCGATCCCATGGGCTGTAGCCCACCAGGCTCCTCTGTCCGCGCTATTTCCCAGCAAGAACAGTGGAGTGGGCTGCCATGTCCTTCTCCAGGGGATCTTCCCGACCCAGGGATCGAACCTGGGTGTCCCACGGTTTACCAGGAGCCATCTGAGGGGCCCACTCTCCCCTTTTAGCCACCTTCTTGCATAAGGACCCCAGGAGAACCCTAAGGCACCCCCTCCCCAGCCTCGGATTTCCCCTGACACTGGGGGCACCCACCTTCCCTCTTGCTGCACCCTCCCAAGGGTGGGCTGCGTAGTAGCTGGTGCCCGTGGACACCGAGGTCACAGGGAGGGCAGGTGGGGCCAGCTGGCCGGCACACTGCCCAGAGCTGGGCTCACTCCCTGGGTAGCTGGGAATGATGGATGGCCCTGCGGTGCCCGCCCAGGATGAGCGGCCCTGGCAGCTCGCCACATTCTTGGCCCAGGGTCAGATGCCCGACTGGCTCCTCCTGCCCGGCCTGTGTCCTCCCAGCCCACCTCACTGTGACTCGTGCCG
>SJYG01000780.1:0-43657 GCA_006410535.1 Litocranius walleri | reverse complement strand
GCAGGGCGGGGGGGTGGGCGGGGGGAGCGCGGTGGGCAGGGCTGTCTTCAAGGGGCTTGCCTCCTCGCTGCAGGAACGACACTCAACAAGCAGCTCCAGTCTCAGGCACCCAGGGCTGTGATGGGGAGAGGGGCTGCGGGCGCCCAGACCAGGGGCGGGGCTCCCAGGGGAAAGTGCTATGCGGGGCTCTCCCAACTCAGACCTGTCTCATAACTCTTCTCCAGTGCAGGTGTGCAGAGTCCTGGGAGGAGGGGCCCACACTTACACAGGCGTCCCCCTGCAGGAGGCAGGGGACGCCCAGAGCCGGAGCCGATGATGCTGGGGGGCGTGGTGCTGCTGATGCCGAGGGTGATGCTGGCGGCGATGCTGGGAACCGTGGTGACGGTGGGGTTGGTGACGAGGTGGCGGCGCGGATGACGGGGGCACAGGGGTGATGCTCGTGGCGGAGCCGGTGGTACTGATGGTGGTGTTTATGGTGATGATGACTCAACCGTCGCGGGGCCTCCTCCACCCCTGTCAGGGGTCCAGCTCAGCTGACAGGGCCGAACCGGAGTGCTGGCTCGTCGGGAACTGGCGGCCTTCTCCTGCACCTGAGCTCTGCTCTCTGACCCCCTTCCTTTCCCGCGGCCCCGTGTGGAGAGCAGGCCCAGGGCTCCTCCCGTCTGTCTCCATGCAGGGCTTCGGTCTGTGCTGTGTCCCATCTCAGGGGCAAGCACCAGCCAGGCTTCAGTGCCCCTCAGCCACACCCCAGGTCACTCCCAGTCTGGTTGGTTGGGGGAGGTGAGCTTCCATTTGGACGGGTTGGCCACCTCTCGCTGAGTAGCCCTTATTGGGAGGTGACAGCTGGCAGCTGCCATACCGCTGTCTCCAAGGCTGGCTGTGGCCAGGGGTCTTGTCAGGCAGGACTGACCGCCCCACCCCTGGCTCCCCCCAGCCCTCCTCCTGGACCAGCCGCATCTCCCTTAAGAGCAGGTGACTGTGATTTGAAACTAAGGTCACTTCGGAGGTTCTAGAAATCTGGAGAACCTCCCCACAGGAGGCCCCTGTGGGGACCGCATGCAGGCACGGTGCCCGCACGGCGCAGTTTTATTGGAAGGGAACCAACCTGTGAGCCTCTGCCCCTAGCTGGCCCCGAGCCCGCGTGGACACCGGTCGCGGAGGCTAAGGAGCCAGCTGAGAACGCCGGACGGTCTCCCTCCTGGGGCCGTGGTCCACGTTCCTCACGCTCCCTAGTCTTCCCGGGCCCTCCGAATGTGCCCTGCCCCGGCCCCTCCCTCACACCCTGTCGGGCACTCAGCAGGCACAGGCATGGGTCTGCACCCACCTCTTTACGGACAACAAAGCGGAGGTGCCCGAGGCAGACCTCTCCAGCTTCTGAGCCCAGATGCTTGGCCGGGGCCCAGCCCCCTCCCCGCCCCTGGGTTCCAGCCTCGCGGGCTCCCCTGAGTCCTGCTCACATGCGCTGGCACAACCTTCTGACCCCAGCCAAACAATCATATCTTCACACTCCCCAACATCTCCTGTCTCCGGGGCTGAGCCCTGGGTGGGGATCCCCCCAGAACAGCCAGGTGAGGCGTCATCCCAGGGCGTGGAGCCCGCTCATGGGGAGGGGGGCAGTTGGAAGGACCAGCCCTGTGAGTGAGAGCATTCTCCTGGTTCTCTGGATGCCCAGCAGGCATTTCTAGGGCCAGGCGGGGCAGTGATGTCCCTGAGTCCTGCTAGGGTGTGGGGGCGAGAGGACCCAGGTGGGGGCGGTAAGGCGATTGCCGGTCCTGGTGATGGCAGAGAGGCAAGGAGCTGGGGAGGGGCCAGGGGGTAGCCAGGGCCTCTGTGTCCGCTGGGCTTAGGTGGCATCCGTCCGGGCGTGGGGACACGTGGGAGCTTGAGGCGGCTGGGGGCTGCAGCTGTGACACCACATGGGGAGACCGAGGCCCTTCTGCCGTGTCCTGCCCACTTCCCACGACACAGACAGGAGCAGCCAGGAAGAGGGGCTGCTTGGAGTCCTGGCCCCCCCAGCCCTGCATGGGTGTCCCTGGAGGCTGGTGGAGGGGCCGCAGCCGGCAGGGTGTCGTGACCGGTGCAAACGGCCTTGAGAGAGGACGGTGAAGAGCCACCCGCGTGACCGTGCCAGCAGCCGCGTGGACGCTGGCCCTCCCCGCGGACGTCCCCGCACAACCCGCGATGCTCACGAGCTTGGCAAGCAGCTCCCAGCTTTTAATTTGTGGGGAAGCGACCTTTTATATTTCAGATCACATGAAGTTAATTTGCACTCCAAGTTCAAGAGAGCTTCTGAGAAGGTACAAATGTGATTTCTTAACAGCTGTTCCTGTAGGACTCAAGATGACAGAATGATGAGAAGTGAGGATTCATCTTTAGAGACAGAAAGAGACGCTCCCTCCCCAGGCCGGCCCGGAGGGCGGCCAGCGGAAGAGAAAAGCCAGTGGCAGTGTGGAGGCCAACTGCTCCGCTCGCATGAAGCCCCGCAGCCGTCCCACTGCTGCTTGAATGCCACTGAGATGGGGAGATCACTGTCTCCAGGCAGCGTGTCTGGCGCCGCTCAGCTCGGCTGTGGGCAGGTCCTGCAAGTGTGGGATCAAACCTGCTCCTGCCGATTGTGCTCTGCCCTCAGCAGATGCGCAGATGACCTCCCTTCCTCCTCCTGCTGCCCTTCTGGTGTCTGAGATCAGCCAGCTCACCCTGCCCTTTGCTGACCACCTCCGATTTCTTAACAGCGTGTCCTAAGCTGGCGTCCGGGTCCTGTCCCAGAGGATGTTCCGATCCACCCAAGTCCCTACAGTCAGGCACTCAGAACCAAACAGAACGTGCATTTTTCTGAGCAACCGACCAAGATCCCTGTCACCTTCCTGCCTTGGGACACCGCACAGCAGCCCGACGCTGGGCATGACCTTCAAGGCACTGCTGGCCCGCCCGGTCAGCATCCAGGGAGAAACCGCACAGAGCAGTTACACGCAGATTGGCGTGGGCGTTCGGGCAGGGAGGCGGCCGCGGGGGCGGCGGGTCTCGTCTGAGGACCAGCTGACGCTGATGGGGGCTGTGGCTTTGGGGTGAGCCCAGCTGTCAGGGTGTCTTCCCTGCCGTCCCCCCAGGCCCACCTGGGCCCCTGACGGCTGGCCCCGGGCTGGTCACCTGACTTAAGCTAGACCAATCGGACTGGGAGTCGGGATAGTGGATCAGTCCCCGCAGCTAGCCATGGGGGAGCTCTGTTCCCATGGGATCTGGGAAATCTGATGTCTGTCTGCAGAGAGGTGGAGGTGGCCCCTGTGTCACCTGCCCCCCATCCACGTAGACCCAGAAGGTCCCAAGGGAAGGGTTGGCCCTGGGTACCCGGCCCCGGGACTCGGCTCCAGTTCCCACCTGAGTCCCTCCTGCAGCCAAGATTCTCCGATGTCCTCTGCCTCGTGGGAAGATCCAGGCAGCCCCGGGGTGCCATCTCAGGCCCACCCTCCTCGCTGCCTGGGGGGTGGGGTGGCCAGCAGCCCGCTGGCCCAGGCCCCTGGCAGCGGCGTGATTTTGCTCCCTCTGTGATTTGCTCCTGCCGCCCTTGGGGACAGTTCCTGGCTTCTGGCTCTGTACCTGCCCAGGTGTGGAGCCCGCCTGCCAGTCGGGGCTGGGCGAGGCCTGGAATCGGGGAGAGCGTCCAGGCCGAGCAGATGCTTTGCTGCTTGGCCGAGAGTGGTTGGGACCAGCCTGGGTCCAGTCTTGCCGGAGCCTCTGGTCTCCTGCAGGATGGGGTCGCTTATGTCCCCCACCTCCCCCCAGGCCAGCTGTGACTGCTCTAGGTAAGATGCCTGGCATGGAACCAGTCCTGGGGAAGGCTGCCTGCAAGGTGGCGTGCTCACCGGGCAGCAGGGTGCTGGCTGAGGGCCAGAGTCCTCCTTCCCCTCCAGGTGGGCCTCCCCACTCCCGGCCCCTCCCTGCCCGCCCCCGCCCCAGCCTCATAGTCAGTGTGTGTTACAAGCGGAATTGTGTCCCCTCCAAACTGTGGACGGGTCTCAGGGTCGTCGAGTCCGACGCTGACACCACCTCTACCCAGAAATTGCCCACTTGATTCCATTTTGCTCCAGTGCACACACCGAGGATTAGGTCAGACTGTCCACAGGATTATTCCTCTAATCCTGTGTCTGCGCGTCTCCCTGCCGGTGCACCCCGGACCCTCTTCTGCCGGTAGACGTGTAGTTCCTCTCTCCGGACCCCTCCGCGCCCGGGACGGCGAGACGCCGAAGGTCTCGACTGCCCTTTGTCCGCAGACGACGGGGGGGTTGGGGCGGGCCCGCCGTAGACGTCGACGCGCGGGCCTCGGCGGCCTCCGGACAGGTCCGCCTTCCTCCCCGGTGTCGACTGGGGTGGGAACTACCCCCTTCCAAGACCTTCCCGTCCACCGGGACCTTGCAGTAACGACCTTCAGGTCACTGCGAGCTCGTGTCAGGTCCTCCCCAAGTCGGTCCTTCGCGCCCTCCCCCCACCGCTCCCTCGGCTGACGTCTCCGCGTATCCGCGCGCTCCTCGCGCGCCCCCACTCTCCGCTCCCAATTCTCCGAATTGCTCGCCGCCCGGTCGCACGTCGGGAACTCTCGTGTCGGGACGCCGGCCCTCCGTCCTCCACGGGCCGTGCCGTCCCTCGGAGGGCAGGTGGGCCTCTGGTCCCGGCGGGTCGCGGCGCCGGGGCCGGGCCGGGAAGGCAGGGCGCGGGTGGGGGACCCAGACGCCCGTAGTCCTAAACCCCCGGCGCGACCCGGCGCAGAGTCACCCAAAACGAAGCGAGTAATGAGAAAAATTGTCCGACGACGTCGGAGAGTCACCCCCCGCCACAGGAGCGCCCCTCTCCGACCTGCTAGCCCTGAAGCCGGTTCCGCGCGGGGGCCCGACCCGCCCCAGGGGGCGCCCGGGTGGGGCGCGTCCACCCGAGCTGGTCAGATCCGGTGCGGGGCGGAGTCCCGCCGCTTGGCTGAGAGGGGAGCAAAAAGACGAAGGAGAAGAGGGGCCGGGGGAACCTAGTGGAGTAAAGTAAGTAAGCAAGTGAGTGCGTGGGTACTTTCCAGGGCGACCACGGTCTCCTGTGTCTCTACCTACTCTCCCTCTTTCAGGGGTGAGGGGTCCCACCCACGAGACGCAGCGCAGCACCTGCCCGCTCTGCGCCTCTCTTTTATCCTCAGTCGCTTCCTTTCCAGGGAGTCCAGCTGTTCCAATGGTTAAATACAAAATCACCCTGTGACCCCGCGATTCCACTCCTTGGTATTTGCTCATGAGAAAGGGAAACCTATGTTCACAGAAAAATCTGCACAAAATGTTCACAGCAGGATATTCACAACAGCCAAAAGGTGAAAAGAACCCCAGTGTCCATCAGCTGACGAACAGGTGATGGGATGCGGTCTGTTCACACGGGGGAGTATTATTATTCACAAGGGGGAATATTATTCAGCAAAAAAAGAAAAAAGGACAAGTTTCTCATAGGTGCTTCTGCCTGGACGACTCTGAAAACAGGATGCTCAGTGGGAAACACTCGTCACGCCAGAGCCCCAAGCATGTGATTCCATTTACGTGAAACCTGGTCAGCAGGGCTGGGAGCAGGGGACGGGGTGGCGGCTGAGGGGTGCAGAGTTGTTTTCTAGGGGGAAGAAAATGTTCTAAAGTGGACTGTTCGTGGTGGGTGCAGACTTCTGTGCAGGTGCTGCAGCCTCCACCTCATGCCCGCCAAGTGGCTGATGTGCCTGTGGGTTATGTCTCAGCAAAGCTGTGGAGCATCACCGTGCCTGTCTTCACAGCGGTGTCCAGGGGATTCACTGTTTTCTGTGACATGTTTAAAATAGTGCCAGACACAGGCTAAGTGCTCAGTAAATGTGAACTATTTAACAATCATACGTCCCTTTTAAGCTCTTGAAGCTGTGTGTCCCCTGAAAAGCCTGCTCGGCCTGGGTGGGCAGGGCTCCCCGCGCCGGTGCCCGTGCCAGCCCCCGCTGTCCGTGGCACTCACCCCTCGGTTCTCTTTCCTCTTTTGGTTTTTTTGTGACGGCGCTGGGTCTCCGTTGCTGTGTGCGGGTTTTCTCCGGTTGCGGCGAGCAGGGGCTCCTGCTGGCTGCGGGGTGCGGGTTGCTCACTGCGTGGCTTCTTGCTGCGGAGCATGGGCTCCAGGGCGAGTGGGCTTCAGGAGCACGGCGCGCGGGCTTACTGCTCCGCGGCTGGTGAAATCTCCCCAGACCAGGGCTTGAGCTTGTGTCCCGCAGGTGGATTCTCAACCAGTGTATGCCGCCAGGGAAGTCCCCTTGTATTTCTTTTAACATCCGGGCTTCATAGCCAGCTCCTCGGCCTGTGGTTTCAGCATCACCTTGCAGGGGCCTGGCGTGGCCTTCTCCTCCCACCTTCCCCACTGCCGCTCAGCACCCACGCTCTCGCTCTGCGTAGCCTGTTTGGGGGGGCCCCTTCTTGCCCTCGCCCACTCACTGGTCTCAGACCGCAGCGCCCCTTCTCCTCTCACGTGGACGCGGCCAGCAGCTGCTCCAAGTGCACACACATGCTTTGGGCTCTCCCCAGGTTTTGCCTGGTCCCTGAGAGGTAGTTTGGGCAGACAGGTGCCCTCGAGGCTGGTGCTGTGTCCCGCTTCTGGGACCCCGACTGGAGGCAGCCTCCAGGAAGCTCGTGGATTTCTGACCCGGAGGACAGGCTGGCAAATCCGTGGAGGTGAACATTTGCAGATATCATTAAACTGACAGAATGGCTAATAATTTAGATGATATTAAAACCATCCAACTTTGTCTGAGTAAATTAGAAGAATAAAATGAGATTTATTAAGGGCAAAGCCAGAGCAATCCAGCAAGAGAGAGTCAGAAATAGAAAAGGCAGGGTTTGGAGCAGTGTTACATGGAGGACCAGGGGGTGATGTCTGGTGAGAAATGACAAGTTAATCACAGTAATGAGCCCCCTGACCCTCCCCCGTCTCCCCGGGGGGCCCAGAGCCACCGAGGCTTTGGCTGAGCCACCTGCCTAGCTCTGAGGGCAGAGGGCGCGGCCTCTGGGTCTAAACCAGCAGCTACCCAGGGCCCCCGCCTTGAGCTGGGCCTCTCGCAGAACACCTGTTCCCAGGAGAAGCCAAAGACCCAGCCAGACGAGCAGCCCCTGCGGGCGTTGCATTTACTGAGCACCTACTATGTGCCAGGCAGGGCTGGAAGACTTTAAAAATGCACTGTTGAGCGCTCAGGGTGTGCTGGGTGCCTTCCAGACAGTATTCTGTACATGCCGCAACAATTCTCCAAGGCAGGTGTTCCCTCCTAGGTAATGGGTGAATAGCCAGGCTCAGAGAGGATCGGCAGCTTGCCTGAGGTCACACAGCACGCAAGGGGCGGGGCCTGGATTTGGGATCCCACCGTCCTCCCAGCTGTCCCGCCAGCAAGCGTGTGAAGCACCCGCTGCACTCAATACTGGGTCCCTCCCCCGGGGGATGTGGCCCAGGGGAAGAGGAGGCCCGGCCAGAGAGCCGTTTGGGGGTCTCCCATGGGGGGCGGTCGTGGGGGGCTCTCGTGGGAGAGGAGCGGGTGAGAGGGCAGGGCAGGGGAGAAGTCTTGAGCAGTTCCGCCTTCTGCTGGGCAGCTCATTGATGGCGTGGGGCCCAGGGCCAAGGGGAGGGAGGGCGTCTAAAGAGAGGGGGTCGACCAGCTGTCCCAGGTGCCGCAGCAGCGTTTGTGCCCAGATGGGGCACCTCTGCCCACTAACCCCCTCCCCCGTCTCAGGATGAGGGCCCCTGGGGGGAGAGGAGAGCTTGCTGTGAGTTGGCAGCAGGCCGGCCGAACTGCCCGAGTTCTGAGCAAGCTCACCGGCAGCTCAAGGGGCCCCAAGCTGAGTCTCCCCAGCATGTCGGTGGCCCACCCTGGCTCCCAGGGTGCAGCCCTGCTCTGCAGGCCTAGTCCCAGCACACAGACGTGGCTCTGGGCTTCCTCACGGATACTGCACACTGGGCTGTACTGACTGGTGGTCCAGAGCCGGCTGGGCACATGTGGCCAGCCTGGACACCCCCGGGTGAGGGATGGCGGGCCCAGGCCCCTCACACAGCCCTCGTCCTTCCACAGGCCTGGCCATGCGGTGAGAGTGGCCCACTGCCATCTGTGGGGAGGCTGGGCCAGCAGTGACCTTATGCCTGTCTGCATTTGTGGAAAGGGAGGCTCAGACCAGGGTGGGAAGCCGTGTGTGTGCCATGGACTCCCGCCGGGGCAAGCGGAGGGCTTGTGCGTGGGTTTTCCCCGCGCACTTCACGAGGCCCCATCAGACTGGCTGAGGCCGGCCCGGAGAGGCAGTGCTGCTGCTGAGGGAGAGCAGAGACCCCCCAGCACCCCAGGATTTGACCAGCCTCAGAGGGTGGGGGTCTGTGTGGAAACAGGCCTGGGCTCCCCCCGGGAGTCACAGGGAGCAGCCCTCTGGGGCCCAGCTGTCACTGGCCGGGGAGCTGGGGTGGGCTCTGCCGGGCCGTGGCTCCGGGAGCGGCGGGGTGGGGACTGGCCTGAGGCGCTCTGATGATGCCTCTTGTCAGAGCCGGGCCTCCGCTCTCCCCATGGCGTCCTTGGCAGCACCACGCCAATTAAGGGTGAGCTGAGTGTATCGTTAGCTTCCGAATCGTCAGGATTCCAATTAGGGGCGTCTTAGATCTGCTCGAGCGGTTCTGCCACTCGTCCGGGCTGGAGAAGCTGGGCTGGGCGAGGCTGCTGCAAGCTGACAGGCTGTAACGGGGCTTTGCCAGGCAGGGGGCTGGGTCAGGTTAATTGGCACAGACAGTCCGGTTTCCTGGCTTAGCCCGAGGGCCAGGGCCTTGGTTTCCTGACCGCTCAATTTGAGTGTCCTTCTCATGCAGGTGGGGAGTGGGCCAGACAGGTTGGACGTCCGCTGGGAGACAGTTCAAATGTCACGTTCCCAGCAGACCTTGCCCTGAGGCCATCTGGTCTACGCTTTCATTGAGACCAGGAGAAGCAAGCTGCTCAAGGCTGCAAGGGGCCCTAGAGGTGGGGCTGACCTAGGCTCTGAGGCGGATCCAAGCCCCTCCGTCATCCCAGCCGAGCGGCCACTCGCTTGGGCCTCTCACGTGACGAGGCGGCCCCTCCTGCGCCCGTCAGGGCCCGTCTCCTGTGTCCTTCGAGGCTCTCCTTACTGTCTTCGCTGCACCCGTCTTCACTGTGGCACGTCGGATCGAGTTCCCTGACCGGGGATTGAACCCGAGCCTCCTGCACTGGAAGCACCAAGTCTTAGCCACTGGACCACCAGGGCAGCCCCTCCACTGGGGTCTTTATTTGGAAGAAGGGGGTTTCGGCTCTAATGGCCAGAGCAGCCTTGAGAAGGCCACGTGCCCATCTGGAGGAGGAGCTTCCCAGGCAGAAGAAATAGCGGGTGCAAAGGCCCCGAGGTGGATCGGAAACACAGCACACGTGGCCACTGGACAACAAAAGGGGGAAGGGACAAGAGAGGCTGTGGGGGGGGGGCTGGGCGAGGGGGGCGTGCCGGTGGGAGGGATGTGAGGAGCTTCTGCGAGGAGCTAAGCTGGGGGTGTGATCTGTGCTCTGAAGGATGGAGCTGCCTCCTCCTCCTCGCGGGGAGCAAAAGGGGCGAACTCCTGGGGATTCTGGGTGTGGCTTCTGGCTGGAGGTAGGGGATGGGGCTCTTGAACTTGCTCCTGGCCTTGGCAGGGGTAGTGCTGGGAAGTGGGGACGATCGAAACGTTTGGCTTGAGCCACTGCCGAGGTGCAGAGAACGCGGCGTGTTTGGACATGTCCCATGTGAGCAAGGACAGAGAAGGGCTGGGAGAGGCTGGGCTGGAGCTGAGGGGCGGCGGGGCCGGGCAGGTAAACCATCGGCACTGCAGCACGGCCCCGCCCGGGAGCGGGGGATGCAGCCCGGGGGGCGGGGGCAGTGGTGGGCCCTGGGCCTGGACCCCGCAGGCTCTGTTCTTCCCTCGCCCTGAATGGGCCTCGCGGGGGCCCCATGTTCTCCCGGGGCCTCAGTTTTCTCACCTGTGAAATGGGAGCACTCTGCAGGCCACCTCTGCCTGCCCACTGGATGCCCCCCTCTCTTTGGGTGTGGCTTCCCCGCTGGCCAGCTCCTCCCCGTGGGTGGCTTCCTCAGGGCAGGTGCCAGACACCCTTCTTTGCTGGGCGTGTGGGTGCTGCCCCAGTTCCCCCTCCTCCTGCCATTTCTGTCTCCCCAGTTCGGACGATGCCGGTGGAAGGGCTTCAGGGCTCATGCTGACATCCGACCTCCAGGGTCACTCTCCTGGGACCACCTCTCTTTTGACTTGCCCTGATTGAGGGCGCGTCTCAGGGCCTGTGACCCGGGACTCCTCTCCTGGGTCGCACCCTCCCCAGACCTTGAGCGACTTGAGGTTGCTGCCTCCTGCCGCTTGCAGGGTCAGGAGGGTCTCGATTAAGTAGGCGAGCTGCTGGCCCAGGCACAGCCCTGAAGCGGGGCCGGGGGCCTGGCCCAGGGTGAGAAGCCCTCTCCTCACTGTGGGGCTGGTGGGGGCAGAGACGGGCATGCAGCTGACCTGGGAGTGGAGATCAGGCCACTCTCAGAATGATTAGGAACGTTCTCCGCTGGCCGAGGGGCACGGGCGCCTCTGAACCCAGCACCCGGGCTGAGCAGACGTGGCGTTCTGATACACGCCCTTCTCCCAGGCCTTCCTTCTCTTGGCTCAGTCCCAGCGTGCCTCTGTGTATTCACTACTCATGCTTACATCCATGCAGCCCACAGAGTCAAGGTTTGAACTTGATATAAATGGTGCCCAGAGTCCCCGACATTCAGCATCGCTCTTCCACTCAGTCTGACCCTCCCGAGACTCATCTGAGTCAGTCCACGTCCGGTTCACCGATTGCCTGTTTATGTTAACTGCGATCCAGGGCTCCTGTGCCATCGTCCGTCATTCACTGATGCCCCACTGGGTACACACGTGTGCTCTTCCCACGCTTTCCCATTGCACGCCGGTTTGTGATCTGTGCTCTGAAGGATGGAGCTGCCTCCTCCTCCTCGCGGGGAGCAAAAGGGGCGAACTCCTGGGGATTCTGGGTGTGGCTTCTGGCTGGAGGTAGGGGATGGGGCTCTTGAACTTGCTCCTGGCCTTGGCAGGGGTAGTGCTGGGAAGTGGGGACGATCGAAACGTTTGGCTTGAGCCACTGCCGAGGTGCAGAGAACGCGGCGTGTTTGGACATGTCCCATGTGAGCAAGGACAGAGAAGGGCTGGGAGAGGCTGGGCTGGAGCTGAGGGGCGGCGGGGCCGGGCAGGTAAACCATCGGCACTGCAGCACGGCCCCGCCCGGGAGCGGGGGATGCAGCCCGGGGGGCGGGGGCAGTGGTGGGCCCTGGGCCTGGACCCCGCAGGCTCTGTTCTTCCCTCGCCCTGAATGGGCCTCGCGGGGGCCCCATGTTCTCCCGGGGCCTCAGTTTTCTCACCTGTGAAATGGGAGCACTCTGCAGGCCACCTCTGCCTGCCCACTGGATGCCCCCCTCTCTTTGGGTGTGGCTTCCCCGCTGGCCAGCTCCTCCCCGTGGGTGGCTTCCTCAGGGCAGGTGCCAGACACCCTTCTTTGCTGGGCGTGTGGGTGCTGCCCCAGTTCCCCCTCCTCCTGCCATTTCTGTCTCCCCAGTTCGGACGATGCCGGTGGAAGGGCTTCAGGGCTCATGCTGACATCCGACCTCCAGGGTCACTCTCCTGGGACCACCTCTCTTTTGACTTGCCCTGATTGAGGGCGCGTCTCAGGGCCTGTGACCCGGGACTCCTCTCCTGGGTCGCACCCTCCCCAGACCTTGAGCGACTTGAGGTTGCTGCCTCCTGCCGCTTGCAGGGTCAGGAGGGTCTCGATTAAGTAGGCGAGCTGCTGGCCCAGGCACAGCCCTGAAGCGGGGCCGGGGGCCTGGCCCAGGGTGAGAAGCCCTCTCCTCACTGTGGGGCTGGTGGGGGCAGAGACGGGCATGCAGCTGACCTGGGAGTGGAGATCAGGCCACTCTCAGAATGATTAGGAACGTTCTCCGCTGGCCGAGGGGCACGGGCGCCTCTGAACCCAGCACCCGGGCTGAGCAGACGTGGCGTTCTGATACACGCCCTTCTCCCAGGCCTTCCTTCTCTTGGCTCAGTCCCAGCGTGCCTCTGTGTATTCACTACTCATGCTTACATCCATGCAGCCCACAGAGTCAAGGTTTGAACTTGATATAAATGGTGCCCAGAGTCCCCGACATTCAGCATCGCTCTTCCACTCAGTCTGACCCTCCCGAGACTCATCTGAGTCAGTCCACGTCCGGTTCACCGATTGCCTGTTTATGTTAACTGCGATCCAGGGCTCCTGTGCCATCGTCCGTCATTCACTGATGCCCCACTGGGTACACACGTGTGCTCTTCCCACGCTTTCCCATTGCACGCCGGTCCCAACACATGCCAGCGAGGAGTTTAGCAGCTGGGTCCTGGGCAGGCGTGTGCAGCTCCGGGAGCATCCTGGACAGCTCCTGAAATGACGGTACCCTCTGCCCTGCCCTCACTGGGAGCGTTCCCCGTGCTCCAGAGCCTCACCAACGCTCCCGTCTGTGGAACCTGAATTTTTGCCCACCTGGTGGTTCTGGAGTGGGGTCTCACTGAGGCTTTGTCCTGCCTATCCTGGTGATGGCGGTGCCTGTGGGAGAGCCTGCTGCCAGACTTCCTCTCCTGGGGCCCCCACTCCCGCCCCGGCCAGCTCCCTGAGTGTCCCTCTTCCTTTCCTGTCGTGCAGGAGCGCGGGAGCCCTCCACGTAGCCTGGGTATCCAGCCCTCACTGGCTGCGCGCGCTGCAAACGCCCCTGTGTCTGGTGGCCTTACGGCTGTGTTTAGGGTTGCTTTGTCACATAGAGTTCTCTCGTTTTGCTCTGGGTGGATTCATCCGTCTTGCCCTTGGTGATTTGTGCCTTTTGTTTAAGGAATCTCTCTCTACTCGAGGATGGTTAAAAAAATGTTAGCTCTGCACACTTGGCTATGTAACCTTCGGGGACGCACCTCGTGGTGATGGGACGCGGGGCCCCACCTGGCGGTGTCCACTCAGGGGACCGATTCCCCAGGTCCCCTCACTGCTTGACCCCCCGCTGCTCAGTGTAACGGCCCCCTCCTCGTGATCCATGGGGTGGTCTGTGTTCCTGGAAGCCCTGAGGGAGGGAAAAGTGGATGGGAGGGAGGGAAGCAAGGAGGCCGCCTGCGATGGAGGCAGCTGGGACGGACGCTGTGGGAGGTGGGGGGTTCCTGGTAGGGGCTCTGGGGAGGCCAGACAGTTACGTGGGACCAGAGGCCACAGGGACCAGGGTGACTTGGTGGGCCTCTGAGGACGGGGCCGCCCCCGAAGGTCAGGGGGCAATGCCTGGGGTAAGGGCAGGTGCCCCCCCCCCCCCCCCCCCCCCCCCCACACACACACACTGCGGAAGGAGCAGCGGGAGAGGCGGGGCCTTGGCCGAGGGCGGGGCTGGGGGCGGAACGGGCGAGCAGGGCTGGGGTCTGGGGGTGAGGGGCCTTTGGCGGTTTCTCCCTCGAGGGGCTGGGACCTGGAGGGTCTGAGCAGAGCCCAGAGTTACCTGGCCTTCAGTTTATGTCTCCTTAAAAAAAGCTAGAAGTCAGATCTGAATGGAAAACCTCTCCAGTTTGAATCTTGGCGGCTGATTCTGATGATCTGTTTAACTGCTGCACTTTCAGCCGAAGCCCATGTCTGGGGCCCTGCTGAAACGGCGTGTGGAGCAGTGACTGGGGGACTGACGCAGCGCTGGGCCGCCCTCTCCCACCCGGCCAGCTCAGACGCAGCACCAAATCCTCCCAAGGTCAGGAGATGCCTAATGCCACGGGCTCAGCGGCCTCAGAGGGCAGCTGGGCTGCCTCACACCTAACCTCCCTGACAATGGGCAGGAGAGAGCCGGGGCCTGGGGGACCTTGGGGCCACACAGGGGCCCTCTGCGCCCTGTGGCTGCCTGGCCTCTGCCAGCCGCTGGGCACAGGGCTGCCGTTTGCGTCTCCCCAGCCATGGCTTAGCCCAGAGCCTGAGACCCAAGGTCCCATCATCTCCCCTGCCTGCCCCCCAACTCCCAGGCCAAAGCTCTCCGGCTCCAGATCCAACTTCAGGCCCCGGAAGGCGCGGGGGAGACAGGCAGTCTGGGACCCCACCCCCTCCAGCTGGCCCAGGCATCCTGGTCTTTCTCGCTGCTTAATCCCAGGCTCTGGGAGAACATGTGGCCCCTGGGAAGAGAGGAGATGCGCACGCTGGCCCCCGAGCTGAGGTGTGAGCCAAGGACGATTCACAAGCGTCTGTGACTCAGCTGAAGGTCTGCCTTGAGGCACCGCTCCTCACAGGGGGAATGTGGGCTCCCTCTGGGGTCTGAGTTCTTCCGTGTGTGTGTGTGTGTGTGTGTGTGTGTGTGTGTGTGTGTATGGGNTGCTGCCCCAGGGCCTTAGCGCTTGCTGCTGCCCCAGGGCCTTAGCGCTTGCTGCTGCCCCAGGGCCTTAGCGCTTGCTGCTGCCCCAGGGCCTTAGCGCTTGCTGCTGCCCCAGGGCCTTAGCGCTTGCTGCTGCCCCAGGGCCTTAGCGCTTGCTGCTGCCCCAGGGCCTTAGCGCTTGCTGCTGCCCCAGGGCCTTAGCGCTTGCTGCTGCCCCAGGGCCTTAGCGCTTGCTGCTGCCCCAGGGCCTTAGCGCTTGCTGCTGCCCCAGGGCCTTAGCGCTTGCTGCTGCCCCAGGGCCTTAGCGCTTGCTGCTGCCCCAGGGCCTTAGCGCTTGCTGCTGCCCCAGGGCCTTAGCGCTTGCTGCTGCCCCAGGGCCTTAGCGCTTGCTGCTGCCCCAGGGCCTTAGCGCTTGCTGCTGCCCCAGGGCCTTAGCGCTTGCTGCTGCCCCAGGGCCTTAGCGCTTGCTGCTGCCCCAGGGCCTTAGCGCTTGCTGCTGCCCCAGGGCCTTAGCGCTTGCTGCTGCCCCAGGGCCTTAGCGCTTGCTGCTGCCCCAGGGCCTTAGCGCTTGCTGCTGCCCCAGGGCCTTAGCGCTTGCTGCTGCCCCAGGGCCTTAGCGCTTGCTGCTGCCCCAGGGCCTTAGCGCTTGCTGCTGCCCCAGGGCCTTAGCGCTTGCTGCTGCCCCAGGGCCTTAGCGCTTGCTGCTGCCCCAGGGCCTTAGCGCTTGCTGCTGCCCCAGGGCCTTAGCGCTTGCTGCTGCCCCAGGGCCTTAGCGCTTGCTGCTGCCCCAGGGCCTTAGCGCTTGCTGCTGCCCCAGGGCCTTAGCGCTTGCTGCTGCCCCAGGGCCTTAGCGCTTGCTGCTGCCCCAGGGCCTTAGCGCTTGCTGCTGCCCCAGGGCCTTAGCGCTTGCTGCTGCCCCAGGGCCTTAGCGCTTGCTGCTGCCCCAGGGCCTTAGCGCTTGCTGCTGCCCCAGGGCCTTAGCGCTTGCTGCTGCCCCAGGGCCTTAGCGCTTGCTGCTGCCCCAGGGCCTTAGCGCTTGCTGCTGCCCCAGGGCCTTAGCGCTTGCTGCTGCCCCAGGGCCTTAGCGCTTGCTGCTGCCCCAGGGCCTTAGCGCTTGCTGCTGCCCCAGGGCCTTAGCGCTTGCTGCTGCCCCAGGGCCTTAGCGCTTGCTGCTGCCCCAGGGCCTTAGCGCTTGCTGCTGCCCCAGGGCCTTAGCGCTTGCTGCTGCCCCAGGGCCTTAGCGCTTGCTGCTGCCCCAGGGCCTTAGCGCTTGCTGCTGCCCCAGGGCCTTAGCGCTTGCTGCTGCCCCAGGGCCTTAGCGCTTGCTGCTGCCCCAGGGCCTTAGCGCTTGCTGCTGCCCCAGGGCCTTAGCGCTTGCTGCTGCCCCAGGGCCTTAGCGCTTGCTGCTGCCCCAGGGCCTTAGCGCTTGCTGCTGCCCCAGGGCCTTAGCGCTTGCTGCTGCCCCAGGGCCTTAGCGCTTGCTGCTGCCCCAGGGCCTTAGCGCTTGCTGCTGCCCCAGGGCCTTAGCGCTTGCTGCTGCCCCAGGGCCTTAGCGCTTGCTGCTGCCCCAGGGCCTTAGCGCTTGCTGCTGCCCCAGGGCCTTAGCGCTTGCTGCTGCCCCAGGGCCTTAGCGCTTGCTGCTGCCCCAGGGCCTTAGCGCTTGCTGCTGCCCCAGGGCCTTAGCGCTTGCTGCTGCCCCAGGGCCTTAGCGCTTGCTGCTGCCCCAGGGCCTTAGCGCTTGCTGCTGCCCCAGGGCCTTAGCGCTTGCTGCTGCCCCAGGGCCTTAGCGCTTGCTGCTGCCCCAGGGCCTTAGCGCTTGCTGCTGCCCCAGGGCCTTAGCGCTTGCTGCTGCCCCAGGGCCTTAGCGCTTGCTGCTGCCCCAGGGCCTTAGCGCTTGCTGCTGCCCCAGGGCCTTAGCGCTTGCTGCTGCCCCAGGGCCTTAGCGCTTGCTGCTGCCCCAGGGCCTTAGCGCTTGCTGCTGCCCCAGGGCCTTAGCGCTTGCTGCTGCCCCAGGGCCTTAGCGCTTGCTGCTGCCCCAGGGCCTTAGCGCTTGCTGCTGCCCCAGGGCCTTAGCGCTTGCTGCTGCCCCAGGGCCTTAGCGCTTGCTGCTGCCCCAGGGCCTTAGCGCTTGCTGCTGCCCCAGGGCCTTAGCGCTTGCTGCTGCCCCAGGGCCTTAGCGCTTGCTGCTGCCCCAGGGCCTTAGCGCTTGCTGCTGCCCCAGGGCCTTAGCGCTTGCTGCTGCCCCAGGGCCTTAGCGCTTGCTGCTGCCCCAGGGCCTTAGCGCTTGCTGCTGCCCCAGGGCCTTAGCGCTTGCTGCTGCCCCAGGGCCTTAGCGCTTGCTGCTGCCCCAGGGCCTTAGCGCTTGCTGCTGCCCCAGGGCCTTAGCGCTTGCTGCTGCCCCAGGGCCTTAGCGCTTGCTGCTGCCCCAGGGCCTTAGCGCTTGCTGCTGCCCCAGGGCCTTAGCGCTTGCTGCTGCCCCAGGGCCTTAGCGCTTGCTGCTGCCCCAGGGCCTTAGCGCTTGCTGCTGCCCCAGGGCCTTAGCGCTTGCTGCTGCCCCAGGGCCTTAGCGCTTGCTGCTGCCCCAGGGCCTTAGCGCTTGCTGCTGCCCCAGGGCCTTAGCGCTTGCTGCTGCCCCAGGGCCTTAGCGCTTGCTGCTGCCCCAGGGCCTTAGCGCTTGCTGCTGCCCCAGGGCCTTAGCGCTTGCTGCTGCCCCAGGGCCTTAGCGCTTGCTGCTGCCCCAGGGCCTTAGCGCTTGCTGCTGCCCCAGGGCCTTAGCGCTTGCTGCTGCCCCAGGGCCTTAGCGCTTGCTGCTGCCCCAGGGCCTTAGCGCTTGCTGCTGCCCCAGGGCCTTAGCGCTTGCTGCTGCCCCAGGGCCTTAGCGCTTGCTGCTGCCCCAGGGCCTTAGCGCTTGCTGCTGCCCCAGGGCCTTAGCGCTTGCTGCTGCCCCAGGGCCTTAGCGCTTGCTGCTGCCCCAGGGCCTTAGCGCTTGCTGCTGCCCCAGGGCCTTAGCGCTTGCTGCTGCCCCAGGGCCTTAGCGCTTGCTGCTGCCCCAGGGCCTTAGCGCTTGCTGCTGCCCCAGGGCCTTAGCGCTTGCTGCTGCCCCAGGGCCTTAGCGCTTGCTGCTGCCCCAGGGCCTTAGCGCTTGCTGCTGCCCCAGGGCCTTAGCGCTTGCTGCTGCCCCAGGGCCTTAGCGCTTGCTGCTGCCCCAGGGCCTTAGCGCTTGCTGCTGCCCCAGGGCCTTAGCGCTTGCTGCTGCCCCAGGGCCTTAGCGCTTGCTGCTGCCCCAGGGCCTTAGCGCTTGCTGCTGCCCCAGGGCCTTAGCGCTTGCTGCTGCCCCAGGGCCTTAGCGCTTGCTGCTGCCCCAGGGCCTTAGCGCTTGCTGCTGCCCCAGGGCCTTAGCGCTTGCTGCTGCCCCAGGGCCTTAGCGCTTGCTGCTGCCCCAGGGCCTTAGCGCTTGCTGCTGCCCCAGGGCCTTAGCGCTTGCTGCTGCCCCAGGGCCTTAGCGCTTGCTGCTGCCCCAGGGCCTTAGCGCTTGCTGCTGCCCCAGGGCCTTAGCGCTTGCTGCTGCCCCAGGGCCTTAGCGCTTGCTGCTGCCCCAGGGCCTTAGCGCTTGCTGCTGCCCCAGGGCCTTAGCGCTTGCTGCTGCCCCAGGGCCTTAGCGCTTGCTGCTGCCCCAGGGCCTTAGCGCTTGCTGCTGCCCCAGGGCCTTAGCGCTTGCTGCTGCCCCAGGGCCTTAGCGCTTGCTGCTGCCCCAGGGCCTTAGCGCTTGCTGCTGCCCCAGGGCCTTAGCGCTTGCTGCTGCCCCAGGGCCTTAGCGCTTGCTGCTGCCCCAGGGCCTTAGCGCTTGCTGCTGCCCCAGGGCCTTAGCGCTTGCTGCTGCCCCAGGGCCTTAGCGCTTGCTGCTGCCCCAGGGCCTTAGCGCTTGCTGCTGCCCCAGGGCCTTAGCGCTTGCTGCTGCCCCAGGGCCTTAGCGCTTGCTGCTGCCCCAGGGCCTTAGCGCTTGCTGCTGCCCCAGGGCCTTAGCGCTTGCTGCTGCCCCAGGGCCTTAGCGCTTGCTGCTGCCCCAGGGCCTTAGCGCTTGCTGCTGCCCCAGGGCCTTAGCGCTTGCTGCTGCCCCAGGGCCTTAGCGCT
Organism: Litocranius walleri; assembly: GCA_006410535.1. Lineage (NCBI taxonomy): Eukaryota > Metazoa > Chordata > Mammalia > Artiodactyla > Bovidae > Litocranius > Litocranius walleri. The sequence continues at coordinate 25,109 of SJYG01000780.1, read as the reverse complement.
TGCTGCTGCCCCAGGGCCTTAGCGCTTGCTGCTGCCCCAGGGCCTTAGCGCTTGCTGCTGCCCCAGGGCCTTAGCGCTTGCTGCTGCCCCAGGGCCTTAGCGCTTGCTGCTGCCCCAGGGCCTTAGCGCTTGCTGCTGCCCCAGGGCCTTAGCGCTTGCTGCTGCCCCAGGGCCTTAGCGCTTGCTGCTGCCCCAGGGCCTTAGCGCTTGCTGCTGCCCCAGGGCCTTAGCGCTTGCTGCTGCCCCAGGGCCTTAGCGCTTGCTGCTGCCCCAGGGCCTTAGCGCTTGCTGCTGCCCCAGGGCCTTAGCGCTTGCTGCTGCCCCAGGGCCTTAGCGCTTGCTGCTGCCCCAGGGCCTTAGCGCTTGCTGCTGCCCCAGGGCCTTAGCGCTTGCTGCTGCCCCAGGGCCTTAGCGCTTGCTGCTGCCCCAGGGCCTTAGCGCTTGCTGCTGCCCCAGGGCCTTAGCGCTTGCTGCTGCCCCAGGGCCTTAGCGCTTGCTGCTGCCCCAGGGCCTTAGCGCTTGCTGCTGCCCCAGGGCCTTAGCGCTTGCTGCTGCCCCAGGGCCTTAGCGCTTGCTGCTGCCCCAGGGCCTTAGCGCTTGCTGCTGCCCCAGGGCCTTAGCGCTTGCTGCTGCCCCAGGGCCTTAGCGCTTGCTGCTGCCCCAGGGCCTTAGCGCTTGCTGCTGCCCCAGGGCCTTAGCGCTTGCTGCTGCCCCAGGGCCTTAGCGCTTGCTGCTGCCCCAGGGCCTTAGCGCTTGCTGCTGCCCCAGGGCCTTAGCGCTTGCTGCTGCCCCAGGGCCTTAGCGCTTGCTGCTGCCCCAGGGCCTTAGCGCTTGCTGCTGCCCCAGGGCCTTAGCGCTTGCTGCTGCCCCAGGGCCTTAGCGCTTGCTGCTGCCCCAGGGCCTTAGCGCTTGCTGCTGCCCCAGGGCCTTAGCGCTTGCTGCTGCCCCAGGGCCTTAGCGCTTGCTGCTGCCCCAGGGCCTTAGCGCTTGCTGCTGCCCCAGGGCCTTAGCGCTTGCTGCTGCCCCAGGGCCTTAGCGCTTGCTGCTGCCCCAGGGCCTTAGCGCTTGCTGCTGCCCCAGGGCCTTAGCGCTTGCTGCTGCCCCAGGGCCTTAGCGCTTGCTGCTGCCCCAGGGCCTTAGCGCTTGCTGCTGCCCCAGGGCCTTAGCGCTTGCTGCTGCCCCAGGGCCTTAGCGCTTGCTGCTGCCCCAGGGCCTTAGCGCTTGCTGCTGCCCCAGGGCCTTAGCGCTTGCTGCTGCCCCAGGGCCTTAGCGCTTGCTGCTGCCCCAGGGCCTTAGCGCTTGCTGCTGCCCCAGGGCCTTAGCGCTTGCTGCTGCCCCAGGGCCTTAGCGCTTGCTGCTGCCCCAGGGCCTTAGCGCTTGCTGCTGCCCCAGGGCCTTAGCGCTTGCTGCTGCCCCAGGGCCTTAGCGCTTGCTGCTGCCCCAGGGCCTTAGCGCTTGCTGCTGCCCCAGGGCCTTAGCGCTTGCTGCTGCCCCAGGGCCTTAGCGCTTGCTGCTGCCCCAGGGCCTTAGCGCTTGCTGCTGCCCCAGGGCCTTAGCGCTTGCTGCTGCCCCAGGGCCTTAGCGCTTGCTGCTGCCCCAGGGCCTTAGCGCTTGCTGCTGCCCCAGGGCCTTAGCGCTTGCTGCTGCCCCAGGGCCTTAGCGCTTGCTGCTGCCCCAGGGCCTTAGCGCTTGCTGCTGCCCCAGGGCCTTAGCGCTTGCTGCTGCCCCAGGGCCTTAGCGCTTGCTGCTGCCCCAGGGCCTTAGCGCTTGCTGCTGCCCCAGGGCCTTAGCGCTTGCTGCTGCCCCAGGGCCTTAGCGCTTGCTGCTGCCCCAGGGCCTTAGCGCTTGCTGCTGCCCCAGGGCCTTAGCGCTTGCTGCTGCCCCAGGGCCTTAGCGCTTGCTGCTGCCCCAGGGCCTTAGCGCTTGCTGCTGCCCCAGGGCCTTAGCGCTTGCTGCTGCCCCAGGGCCTTAGCGCTTGCTGCTGCCCCAGGGCCTTAGCGCTTGCTGCTGCCCCAGGGCCTTAGCGCTTGCTGCTGCCCCAGGGCCTTAGCGCTTGCTGCTGCCCCAGGGCCTTAGCGCTTGCTGCTGCCCCAGGGCCTTAGCGCTTGCTGCTGCCCCAGGGCCTTAGCGCTTGCTGCTGCCCCAGGGCCTTAGCGCTTGCTGCTGCCCCAGGGCCTTAGCGCTTGCTGCTGCCCCAGGGCCTTAGCGCTTGCTGCTGCCCCAGGGCCTTAGCGCTTGCTGCTGCCCCAGGGCCTTAGCGCTTGCTGCTGCCCCAGGGCCTTAGCGCTTGCTGCTGCCCCAGGGCCTTAGCGCTTGCTGCTGCCCCAGGGCCTTAGCGCTTGCTGCTGCCCCAGGGCCTTAGCGCTTGCTGCTGCCCCAGGGCCTTAGCGCTTGCTGCTGCCCCAGGGCCTTAGCGCTTGCTGCTGCCCCAGGGCCTTAGCGCTTGCTGCTGCCCCAGGGCCTTAGCGCTTGCTGCTGCCCCAGGGCCTTAGCGCTTGCTGCTGCCCCAGGGCCTTAGCGCTTGCTGCTGCCCCAGGGCCTTAGCGCTTGCTGCTGCCCCAGGGCCTTAGCGCTTGCTGCTGCCCCAGGGCCTTAGCGCTTGCTGCTGCCCCAGGGCCTTAGCGCTTGCTGCTGCCCCAGGGCCTTAGCGCTTGCTGCTGCCCCAGGGCCTTAGCGCTTGCTGCTGCCCCAGGGCCTTAGCGCTTGCTGCTGCCCCAGGGCCTTAGCGCTTGCTGCTGCCCCAGGGCCTTAGCGCTTGCTGCTGCCCCAGGGCCTTAGCGCTTGCTGCTGCCCCAGGGCCTTAGCGCTTGCTGCTGCCCCAGGGCCTTAGCGCTTGCTGCTGCCCCAGGGCCTTAGCGCTTGCTGCTGCCCCAGGGCCTTAGCGCTTGCTGCTGCCCCAGGGCCTTAGCGCTTGCTGCTGCCCCAGGGCCTTAGCGCTTGCTGCTGCCCCAGGGCCTTAGCGCTTGCTGCTGCCCCAGGGCCTTAGCGCTTGCTGCTGCCCCAGGGCCTTAGCGCTTGCTGCTGCCCCAGGGCCTTAGCGCTTGCTGCTGCCCCAGGGCCTTAGCGCTTGCTGCTGCCCCAGGGCCTTAGCGCTTGCTGCTGCCCCAGGGCCTTAGCGCTTGCTGCTGCCCCAGGGCCTTAGCGCTTGCTGCTGCCCCAGGGCCTTAGCGCTTGCTGCTGCCCCAGGGCCTTAGCGCTTGCTGCTGCCCCAGGGCCTTAGCGCTTGCTGCTGCCCCAGGGCCTTAGCGCTTGCTGCTGCCCCAGGGCCTTAGCGCTTGCTGCTGCCCCAGGGCCTTAGCGCTTGCTGCTGCCCCAGGGCCTTAGCGCTTGCTGCTGCCCCAGGGCCTTAGCGCTTGCTGCTGCCCCAGGGCCTTAGCGCTTGCTGCTGCCCCAGGGCCTTAGCGCTTGCTGCTGCCCCAGGGCCTTAGCGCTTGCTGCTGCCCCAGGGCCTTAGCGCTTGCTGCTGCCCCAGGGCCTTAGCGCTTGCTGCTGCCCCAGGGCCTTAGCGCTTGCTGCTGCCCCAGGGCCTTAGCGCTTGCTGCTGCCCCAGGGCCTTAGCGCTTGCTGCTGCCCCAGGGCCTTAGCGCTTGCTGCTGCCCCAGGGCCTTAGCGCTTGCTGCTGCCCCAGGGCCTTAGCGCTTGCTGCTGCCCCAGGGCCTTAGCGCTTGCTGCTGCCCCAGGGCCTTAGCGCTTGCTGCTGCCCCAGGGCCTTAGCGCTTGCTGCTGCCCCAGGGCCTTAGCGCTTGCTGCTGCCCCAGGGCCTTAGCGCTTGCTGCTGCCCCAGGGCCTTAGCGCTTGCTGCTGCCCCAGGGCCTTAGCGCTTGCTGCTGCCCCAGGGCCTTAGCGCTTGCTGCTGCCCCAGGGCCTTAGCGCTTGCTGCTGCCCCAGGGCCTTAGCGCTTGCTGCTGCCCCAGGGCCTTAGCGCTTGCTGCTGCCCCAGGGCCTTAGCGCTTGCTGCTGCCCCAGGGCCTTAGCGCTTGCTGCTGCCCCAGGGCCTTAGCGCTTGCTGCTGCCCCAGGGCCTTAGCGCTTGCTGCTGCCCCAGGGCCTTAGCGCTTGCTGCTGCCCCAGGGCCTTAGCGCTTGCTGCTGCCCCAGGGCCTTAGCGCTTGCTGCTGCCCCAGGGCCTTAGCGCTTGCTGCTGCCCCAGGGCCTTAGCGCTTGCTGCTGCCCCAGGGCCTTAGCGCTTGCTGCTGCCCCAGGGCCTTAGCGCTTGCTGCTGCCCCAGGGCCTTAGCGCTTGCTGCTGCCCCAGGGCCTTAGCGCTTGCTGCTGCCCCAGGGCCTTAGCGCTTGCTGCTGCCCCAGGGCCTTAGCGCTTGCTGCTGCCCCAGGGCCTTAGCGCTTGCTGCTGCCCCAGGGCCTTAGCGCTTGCTGCTGCCCCAGGGCCTTAGCGCTTGCTGCTGCCCCAGGGCCTTAGCGCTTGCTGCTGCCCCAGGGCCTTAGCGCTTGCTGCTGCCCCAGGGCCTTAGCGCTTGCTGCTGCCCCAGGGCCTTAGCGCTTGCTGCTGCCCCAGGGCCTTAGCGCTTGCTGCTGCCCCAGGGCCTTAGCGCTTGCTGCTGCCCCAGGGCCTTAGCGCTTGCTGCTGCCCCAGGGCCTTAGCGCTTGCTGCTGCCCCAGGGCCTTAGCGCTTGCTGCTGCCCCAGGGCCTTAGCGCTTGCTGCTGCCCCAGGGCCTTAGCGCTTGCTGCTGCCCCAGGGCCTTAGCGCTTGCTGCTGCCCCAGGGCCTTAGCGCTTGCTGCTGCCCCAGGGCCTTAGCGCTTGCTGCTGCCCCAGGGCCTTAGCGCTTGCTGCTGCCCCAGGGCCTTAGCGCTTGCTGCTGCCCCAGGGCCTTAGCGCTTGCTGCTGCCCCAGGGCCTTAGCGCTTGCTGCTGCCCCAGGGCCTTAGCGCTTGCTGCTGCCCCAGGGCCTTAGCGCTTGCTGCTGCCCCAGGGCCTTAGCGCTTGCTGCTGCCCCAGGGCCTTAGCGCTTGCTGCTGCCCCAGGGCCTTAGCGCTTGCTGCTGCCCCAGGGCCTTAGCGCTTGCTGCTGCCCCAGGGCCTTAGCGCTTGCTGCTGCCCCAGGGCCTTAGCGCTTGCTGCTGCCCCAGGGCCTTAGCGCTTGCTGCTGCCCCAGGGCCTTAGCGCTTGCTGCTGCCCCAGGGCCTTAGCGCTTGCTGCTGCCCCAGGGCCTTAGCGCTTGCTGCTGCCCCAGGGCCTTAGCGCTTGCTGCTGCCCCAGGGCCTTAGCGCTTGCTGCTGCCCCAGGGCCTTAGCGCTTGCTGCTGCCCCAGGGCCTTAGCGCTTGCTGCTGCCCCAGGGCCTTAGCGCTTGCTGCTGCCCCAGGGCCTTAGCGCTTGCTGCTGCCCCAGGGCCTTAGCGCTTGCTGCTGCCCCAGGGCCTTAGCGCTTGCTGCTGCCCCAGGGCCTTAGCGCTTGCTGCTGCCCCAGGGCCTTAGCGCTTGCTGCTGCCCCAGGGCCTTAGCGCTTGCTGCTGCCCCAGGGCCTTAGCGCTTGCTGCTGCCCCAGGGCCTTAGCGCTTGCTGCTGCCCCAGGGCCTTAGCGCTTGCTGCTGCCCCAGGGCCTTAGCGCTTGCTGCTGCCCCAGGGCCTTAGCGCTTGCTGCTGCCCCAGGGCCTTAGCGCTTGCTGCTGCCCCAGGGCCTTAGCGCTTGCTGCTGCCCCAGGGCCTTAGCGCTTGCTGCTGCCCCAGGGCCTTAGCGCTTGCTGCTGCCCCAGGGCCTTAGCGCTTGCTGCTGCCCCAGGGCCTTAGCGCTTGCTGCTGCCCCAGGGCCTTAGCGCTTGCTGCTGCCCCAGGGCCTTAGCGCTTGCTGCTGCCCCAGGGCCTTAGCGCTTGCTGCTGCCCCAGGGCCTTAGCGCTTGCTGCTGCCCCAGGGCCTTAGCGCTTGCTGCTGCCCCAGGGCCTTAGCGCTTGCTGCTGCCCCAGGGCCTTAGCGCTTGCTGCTGCCCCAGGGCCTTAGCGCTTGCTGCTGCCCCAGGGCCTTAGCGCTTGCTGCTGCCCCAGGGCCTTAGCGCTTGCTGCTGCCCCAGGGCCTTAGCGCTTGCTGCTGCCCCAGGGCCTTAGCGCTTGCTGCTGCCCCAGGGCCTTAGCGCTTGCTGCTGCCCCAGGGCCTTAGCGCTTGCTGCTGCCCCAGGGCCTTAGCGCTTGCTGCTGCCCCAGGGCCTTAGCGCTTGCTGCTGCCCCAGGGCCTTAGCGCTTGCTGCTGCCCCAGGGCCTTAGCGCTTGCTGCTGCCCCAGGGCCTTAGCGCTTGCTGCTGCCCCAGGGCCTTAGCGCTTGCTGCTGCCCCAGGGCCTTAGCGCTTGCTGCTGCCCCAGGGCCTTAGCGCTTGCTGCTGCCCCAGGGCCTTAGCGCTTGCTGCTGCCCCAGGGCCTTAGCGCTTGCTGCTGCCCCAGGGCCTTAGCGCTTGCTGCTGCCCCAGGGCCTTAGCGCTTGCTGCTGCCCCAGGGCCTTAGCGCTTGCTGCTGCCCCAGGGCCTTAGCGCTTGCTGCTGCCCCAGGGCCTTAGCGCTTGCTGCTGCCCCAGGGCCTTAGCGCTTGCTGCTGCCCCAGGGCCTTAGCGCTTGCTGCTGCCCCAGGGCCTTAGCGCTTGCTGCTGCCCCAGGGCCTTAGCGCTTGCTGCTGCCCCAGGGCCTTAGCGCTTGCTGCTGCCCCAGGGCCTTAGCGCTTGCTGCTGCCCCAGGGCCTTAGCGCTTGCTGCTGCCCCAGGGCCTTAGCGCTTGCTGCTGCCCCAGGGCCTTAGCGCTTGCTGCTGCCCCAGGGCCTTAGCGCTTGCTGCTGCCCCAGGGCCTTAGCGCTTGCTGCTGCCCCAGGGCCTTAGCGCTTGCTGCTGCCCCAGGGCCTTAGCGCTTGCTGCTGCCCCAGGGCCTTAGCGCTTGCCGCCGCTCCTACCTTCCGCCCCACCTGCTCACACCCGCCTCGCTGGGGTCTTCACTGTCACGTCGTCGCCTTCCCCTCTATTTGGGATTGCCGTCCCCACTCCTGTCTCCCTCTCCTCTGCTCCGTCACGCGCTGATACGCGGGGCTGAGGGCTGACTGGCGGCTTCTCCGTGGGGTCTGGGCTTTCTTGCAGTGCGGGCGTGCGGCAGCATCTGGAGAGAGCGCCGAGGGCAAGCAGTGTCCTGCTTGTGGCCTAGCCCAGAATACGTGCACAGGGGCTGCTCCACTGCACACTCCGGGCCGGTGGAGTCAGGGGTCCGTGTCCATACCAAGAGGAGGGAGCACAGAGTCCTGAGAACCACCGTGGACCAGTTGCAGTAAATACGGGCTAGTGCGTCTTACACCCCTGGTGCTCAGTGACACGTTCATCCGCCCGCTGGGGCCCCTCAGGCCAGAGCTCCCTCTTGCTGTGACCTGCCAGAGGCCTGAGCTATCGCACCCACCTTTAGAGATCCCCCCAGCTTCCCCACTTCTCAGCCTGCTTCTGTTCTTCAGTTCTTAAGTTTGTCTGCCTGTGGATATCCAAATGTTCCGATATCGTTGGGTGAAATGATTGTCCTTTCTCTTCTAAGTTGCTTTTGTCAAAAGTTAGATGTTTATGTCCATTTCTGGGCTCTGTTCTGTGCCCGCTTGTCTGTAACACACCAGTGCCTCACTGTCTCAGTCACCGTAGTTTTATAATCCGTCTTGAGATCAGGTCACGTTAGCGCGCCGACTTTGTGCCTTTTCAATCACGTTGCCTCTTGTAGGCCTTTTGCACTCATATGAAGTTTACGAATAGCCTGTCAATTTCTCAAGACAAAGCCAAGCCAGACCCAGTGTGAACTTGGGCCCATGGTAGCTGGCCGTTGTTGAGGTGCGTGCCGTGCCCCCTGCAGGCCGACGCAGGAGCTCCTCCTGCTTTCCCGGGCGTGGTCCCTCCGCTCCCCATCCACTCCCTGAACCTGCTTGCCCACGTTTCCTGACCCCCACACGGAGACCCTAGGCCTTTTGCATCACCCATGGAGTTTCCTGGGTGGGGGGAATCATCACGTTCTCCACCATCCGCAGAGTCTATTGGAGTTGGGTACTTGGAAGAGTTTTCCCTAAGGTTTTGATATTTCCCGACAAGTTCATTACATTATGGACTCAAATTAGGATGCCAGTGGGGTGAGTGCCTGACGCTGTGAGTTCCCGTCCACCCACCCACTTTTCTCCTCCATTGACCCATCCCCCATCTTTTATCTGCTTACATATTCATCCACTTATTTTCATCCTTTACTCATACGTCCTTCCCACCCATCCTCACCTCCATCCATCTGGTCCCCACCCTTCATCTGCTCCCTCATCATTACTCCCATCCACCCATCCAGGCGTCCACACCCCATCTTTGTCTGTCTACATATTCATCCGCTCTTGTTTATCCTTAACCCATCCGTCCACCCACCCCTCCCGCACCCACCTCCTTTCCTCTCCCACCCACCTTCACATTCCCCCACGCTCCCTTCGTGATCACACTCTGTGCTGGACACTGGGGCTCAGTCCTAGTTTCCAGGACCCCAGTTTCTCTCTCTTTAAACAGGCAGGTTGAGTGCACTGATTTTCCTGGGCCCTCCACACTCTGTTTTTCTTTGACTCCTACACAAGGATAGCCAAAACCGGAAGCTGAAAGGTTCGCACTATTCCCACCAGAAGGGCGAGGAGCTGGGCTGAGTGGGCCATGCCCACTGACTCAGGGACGGTCACAGATGGCCGCTTGCTCTGTTTGAGTCAAGACCCCAGGAGCTCAGGACCCCGTCCCAGGGCAGGCTTGGTGGGTGTCCATAAGAAGGCCCCTCTTGGCTGCAGGTGGCATTACCTGGACATCCAAGGGTGCCCCACACTGTGTCTGCTGGGAGCCTTCAGGTGCCCCGGGAGGCAGTGGCTGAGCATAGCGGACCCGAGAGGCAGCAGAGGGGGCCACGCGGGCCCGGGAGGCAGGGCAGAGGTCTGGGGAAGCCTCAGGTTTACATTTTTAAATAATTGCATGTGTGTATGTGTGGCTGTCTGGAGAATGTATGGCCGTGCTGGGTCTTCACTGCTGTGCATGGGCTTTCTCTGGTTGTGTGAGCAGGGGCTGCTTTCTAGCGGTGTGTGAAGGCTGCTCGTGGCAGCGGCTTCTCTTGCTGCAGGGCAGGGCCTCGGGCACGCAGGCGTCAGCACCTGTGGCCCTTGGGCTCAGTTGCTGCCTCCCAGGCTCCAGCGCGCAGGCTCAGTGCTCGTGGCCTGTGGGCTCAGTTGCGGCACTGCACGTGAGGCCCTCCTGGACCAGGGATCGAACCCGGGTCTCCTGCACTGGCAGGCGGATTCTTTACCACCGAGCAATGAAGCCTCAGGTTCGTTTTACCCCAGGGTGGGGTCGAGGCTCGTGGATCTGAGGCTTCTGAGCTGACGCCATCAGTGACCGGAAGCCCTGTTCCGCCACCTCGCCCTCTGCCTCTCCCCTGTGCGCGCCCAAGGCTGCCTGCACCAACCCTGGTCTCCCTGGCCAGGCCGTGCACTCGGTGTGCAGGACAACTGGGGCTGACATCTCAGAGGTGGGGGGAGGGCTCCTAGCTGGAGGGAATGTTAGGGCTGGGGGCCGGGGGAGGCAGCTGGCCCCCATCCTGTCCACCGTGGCTCCAGTACCTCCTGGGGCTCGCCTGCGCCCCAGCAGCCTGGGCCCACTTGTGACACTGGACAGTTTGGAGTTAATAACAGAGGTTTTTTATCTTTTCCGCAGTTTTCTCATTGCTCTGTGGCCTCTGCCTGTTGAATCGGGGCCCCGGCTGCCTCAGGGGGGAGGCAGACACAAGCAAGAACAAGGAAATCAATTGACTTTCTGGATGAATTTTTAAAAACGCGCAGCAGAGGCAATATTCTGAAAGCGCAGAGGATTTCTTTTGCAAGAGCAGGGCTTTTAGAGAAAGGAAGCGTTTTTGAGTGAGAACACAGACTTTCTTGCACAAGCCACAGATGGGGGAAGCTGTGAGGGCTTTTTCCTGCTGAAGGGGGCAATAACTGGACCGGCGGATGGAGGGGAAGGGGGCCCGAGCTCCCTCCCCGCCCCTGCCTGGGTGAAGCCGCGTGGAGGCAGCTGGCAGGAAATTCGGCGAGTCTGGGGACTCTCAGGGCACGAGGCCTGTGCCTGCTTTGCCTTTATGGAGAAGCCTCTCCCTGACGCCGTCACCGGGGGCTCCTGGGCTGGGGGAGGCCCCATCCACTACTCAGGCAAAGAGTGTCGTTATTTCTGTCATTATTTTTGGCTCACAAAACAAATGTGTCGTGTATTTGCTATCTCCTGCTGCATAACAAACCTCCCCCAGGTTCAGTGAAGGGCAAGAACACGAGTCATCTGGGGGTCGCTCGGCTGGCTGGGCCCAGCTCAGGGGCTCTCACACACGAGGCTGTGTCTGAAGGCTCGGCCGGGGCCAGAGCGCCCGTCCGTGTGGCTCAGGGTCAGTCTGACTGGGGCTTCAGTTCCTCCCACGCGGCCCCTGCACTGGCTCCCGTGTGCTCTCATGGGCCAGTGGCTTGCCTCCTAGAACCGGTGACCCGGGAGGGCGAGGAGGGGGTGCAATGCCTCGTGGTCCGTTCAGCGAGGGAAGAGACCGAAGTGGGCGTGGGTACCGGGAGGGGCGCGTCCTCCGAGGCTGCGGCGTGTAAAGGCCTCCTGGATTCCAAAGCGCTCCGCACACACAGCAGAGGAGAGGGCCCAGTAGCTCGTAGCCCCTCCCTGAGATGCTTCCATTCTCCTGCGTAGGGACTGGCGGCGGCGGAGGGGCGGCTTTGAGAGTTGCTCTTGTCTTGCTGGGCCTCGAGCTGGGTCTCCAGAGTTCATGGGGCCAAGGAAGTCATCTTGGAGGAGCAGTCCAACCCCAGGCCTAAAGAGCAAGGTCACAGGTCAGAAGGAGGGGTCGGGTGTGGGTCAGCGAGGAGTGGAGCGGGCAGAGCAGGGAGGATGCGGCCGGCGTCATACAGAGGGCCTGGGCCATCCAGTGGAGCTGTGGCCAGCAGAAGCCTCAACGCCCACGCCCCCTCCTCGGCATCCCCAGGCGGCCCGTGGGGTCGGGCCCCCCCCAACCAGGTTTTGGAGTGGGGCGGGAGCACTGCTGGGTGGCCAGCTCCTGTGGGGAGGCCTGCAGGCAGGGAGGCTTGGTGGAGGCTGAGAAGCCCGCTGGCCTGGCGGGTGACTCTGGGGCTGGGCCTGCCTCATCGTGGCCCCCTGTATGATTCGGGGTCCCCTCCCCTCCTGAGCCATCCATGAACCACAGTAGACGCCTTCTGGAGGTCTGACCCGCCTGGGGGATCCGTGTTCCAGTCTGACCTTGGGGCTGAGGCAGGGGCCTGTGAGGCGAGGGGCTTGGTGCCCGCGAGGAGCCTGTGCTCAGCGCCCCGGGCCCCCCCGCTGGCCCTGAGCTGTGCCAGACTCCTTGTTCCCAGGTGGGGCTCCTCTCCCAAGGCCACCTCCTGCTGCTCCGGGGACTCTGCCAGTCTGCTTCCCAGCTTTCCTGGGACTCCTCGCTCCCAAACCCTGCATCCGCAGGCCCACTCTCACTCCCGCAAGCAGCAGAGCCTCCCCTGGGGCCAGACCCCTGGCTCAGAGGCGGGGCTGCCCCCTTGGGCCAGTGTTGCGCGCCCCCACCCCAGCAACCAGCAGAGACCAGAGGCTAGCCTGGCTGAGATTCTGAGACCAGATAGCTGAGCCAGGAGCCGGTCACCCCCATCCCGTCCTCCCTTCCCCTTGCCACGCCCCACCCCGGACTCAGCCGGGAAAAGCGAGATGCTTCAGGCCCCACTCCTTACCTTTAATGTGGGCACCACACGGTAACTGTTGATCGAGTCCACTTTATTTTACAGTCTGTGCTTTTTCTGTCACGTTTGAGAAATCTCTGCCATACCCAAGGTCCCTAAGATTTTTCTCCCATGAAAAGGCCGACGGCAGACTCGGAGGAAATGCCTGTGTTCAGAATGTCTCAAGATCTTTCATAACTCAGTGACAGGAAGACTCTGAGCCCACTTTCTTAAAAAAGGGATTTGTTTATTTTTTGGCCATGCTGGGTCTTTGCTGCGCGTGACTTTCTCTAGCTGTGGCAAGCGGGGCCTGCTCCTCGCAGTGACTTCTCTTGTTGCGGAGTGCAGGTTTAGGGCACACAGGCTTCGGTAGTCCCGGCTCGTGGCCTCAGTAGCCTCCCGGGATGTGGGATCTTCCTGGCTGGAGATCAAACCTGTGTCCCCTGCACTGGCAGGTAGATTCTTAACCACTGGACCTCCTGGGAAGCCCGAGCTCGCTGTTTAAAATGGCAGCACGCCAGGATTCCCAGTCCTTCACCGTCTCCTGCAGTTTGCTCAGCCTCATGTCTGTTGAGTCGGTGAGGCCATCCAACCATCTCATCCTCTGTCGTCCCCTTCTCCTCTCCTGCCCTCAGTCTTTCCCACCATCAAGGTCTTTTCCAATGAGTTGGCTCTTTGCATCAGGTGGCCAAAGTATTGGAGTTTCACTTTCAACATCAGTCCTTCCAATGAACACCCAGGGCTGATCTCCTTCAGAATGGACTGGTTGGATCTCCTTGCAGGCCAAGGAACTCTCAAGAGTCTTCTCCAGCACCACAGTTCAAAAGCATCAATTCTTCGGTGCTCAGCTTTCCCTATAGTCCAACTCTCACATCCATAGATGACCACAGGAGAAACCATAGGTTTACTATGTGAACCTTTGTCTGCAAAGTGCTGTCTCTGCTTTAATATGCTGTCTAGGTTGCCATAGCTTTGCTTCCAAGGAGCAAGTGTCTCTCAGTTTCACGGCTGCAGTCACCGTCCGCAGTGATTTTCGTGGTTAGGAAAATGCAAATGAGAACCGCAGCGCAATGCCACCTCATGCCCCCTGAAAAGCTCATGTGGAGTAGGCTGGCCACGGCAGGTGCGGGCGAGGGCGCGGAGCAGCGGACGCGGGGCAGGCGGCGCTGTGGGAGGTCTGGCGGAGTTCAGTGCACTAAGGAGTTCAGTGCACACCTGCCCTAAACACCTAGCCGCTCTGCTCCTGGGTTCTCGCACACGCCGTCCCACAAAGATGGTGCCTGGATGTTCCCAGCAGCTCCTGGGACCAGCAGACCAAGTGCCCCTCCCGGGCTGGGAGGATTGGTTCTGCTGGTGGCTGCTGTCACCTGGGAGGCTGCCCAAGCGGTGCTGATGGGGAAGAACCCGCCTGCCAGTGCAGGAGACGTAAGAGACGCAAGTTCGATCCCCAGGTTGGGAAGATCCCCTGGAGGAGGAAACAGCAACCCGCTCCAGTACTCCTTCCTGCCTGGAGAATCCCATGCACAGAGGAGCCGGGCAGGCTGCAGTCCATGGGGTCTCGGAGGGTCGGACACGACCGAGCGCAGACGCCGTCACTAGGGCCTGCACCTGGGGGATCATTGCGTCTCGTTGTGTCGTCTTCATCGCGTCCGACTGAGTCAGAGTGCAGGCGGGGAAACAGGCCTGGAGAGGGGCGGGGTGATTACTGGGATCAGCCAGTGGTCAAGGCCAACGCCAGAGCCAGCAGCCAGGCCTCTCGCTGTGGCCAGCGGGCGCCCAGCTCCCCTTCTACCTCTGTCTTGCTGGGGCTGCTGGGCCTCCATCTCACGGACACGGGAGTGTCTCCAGGCTTCCTCTCGGCTGGATGGAAGCAGCCCGGCCTGCGCAGACCGGGCAAGCACCCATCCCCGAACCGCCCAGCTAATAAGCTCCCCACTAAGCGCGAACGAGCAGCACCCGCCCCCCTTGCTGGTCTGGGCTAAATTAATCCAAAAAGAGCCTCATCTGACGTGAGGCCAGCTCTTCCGGGCAGCCTTGACAGAGGCAGAGGAGAGGGAAACAGACGGAGGCAGAGCCGTGAGCGTCTGCTTTGAAAATCAGTCTTCAGTTCCCGAGTGAGGACAGGAGGGAGGAGGCAGCCGGCCTCACCGCATCCCAGAGCCACTGGGCCTGGGGTGAGGGTGGGACGCAGGGCCAGGCCGGGCGCTGGGCGCAGCCTGCAGCCCCCGAGCCCCGCGCAGCCCCCAGCCTGAGTATTCTGTCCTCGGGTCACGGCGCACCCCAGACTCTGGCCTGAAGCTCAGTCATTTCTTCTACTCGGTCAGGGCCCTGTGCGGGCTGCACGCTGTGGGGGCAGCACCACCCCCAGAGGAAGGGACCTCGTTCGAGAAGGTGCCCTCGCGGGGACGGTCTGCGGACAGGATGGGGTGTCTGTGTCCCCAGGACGGAGCCAGGGGCCGTCGCGTCGCTGTTTGTGACCGGCGTCACTCCGTCCGGCTGCCTGTGGGGGCCATCCAGACACCACCCCTCACAGGGGAGCCGAGGGTCTGCCAGGGCCATGGGGCGGGAAGGGGGGCCAGGGCCATGGGGCAGGAAGCGGGGAGGTGACCATTCTCAGAGCTGCAGCCGTGCGGCCCCCACACGCTGCAGACAGAACGGACCCTGACTCACCCCGCCCAGAGCCCCCAGGATGCCAGCTCTGCCCGATGTCATGCCCGTGGCCTCTGAGGGCGAATCGGTTTGAGAACCTGGCTTCAGCTCTCCACGCCTGTGAAGGCTAGGGGCTTGCTGACCTGGGGGGCCTGAGGGTGGGGGCCTGGCATGGAGGGGAGCTCTGCTCACCTGATGGAGGAGAACCTTTCCCTCTAAGGTCTGACCGCCCTTCCGTTAACAGGCCCTCCGCCGCCCCCATTCACCTGGTCCACGAGCGGGGGCCCCGGGCTGGGCGATGCTGGGAATCAGAACAACATGCCTGGGCACTTGTGCTCCAGGTTCCGAGTCACGCGCGTCGCTGTGGTATCCCCACACCTGCCCTGGGGCCTCCCCGAAACATCAGGGCCCCCAGGACCTGGCTTCTCCCCAAGGCTCGGCGCGGGCAGCGGACTGGTCCAGCACAGGCACCTCCTGGCTGTGCAGCTGGCCCTCACCTGTTGCCCGGCCATCACCAGCCTCGAGGGACAGGTCCTGGCCTGGGTGGGGCTAGAGCTGCCAGCAGGGGGCTCCTTGGGCATAGGGGCAGGGGACTCACAGCCTGGCAAAGTGTGGGCCCTGCAGGCGTGGGGACTGGCTGCAGGCCTGGGCACCTGGGGAGAGCGGGGCAGGCCGGGCAGGGCCTAGGTCATCTGACGGCCAGGACCCCGCCCTAGCCTCTACGCGGAGGTCACCTCAGGACCGGGGCCCTGCTGTGGGGGCACCTCCCCTGGGCCCCAGGCATGTGGCGCTCCCCTTTCCTCCACCTCCCTCCCCTACAGGGAGGGGCTGCCACCACAAGGCCCTGGGGAGTAAGATGATGGCAGCCCCCCACAAGCTCTGGGGAAGCCTCAAGTGACGTGTGTTGGTGGGGACACCAGACTCCCTCCCAGGGGAAAAGAGGGGCCCAGGGTCCCTCGGCCGAGCCCCTCCGCGCCAGGCCGACGTGGGCCCAAATCAGTCTCCAAGTTAACAAGTTCAGGCCTGATGATTGTTAACTAGATTCACAAAGTTGATGAAAAAAATCTGGATATAAATAAATATTCCTGAGATATTCCACCCCCTGCAGGCATGAACTTTGAATAATTGGAGAGAATTATGCTGAGGACTAATCAGAACTTTTTTTTTTCTTTTGCTAATTACCTCTGGGTTTCATCAGTGTCAGAGTCTAATCAACTCCAGACATCTTAATCGACCCTCGGGAAACGTTAGGGAAGGGAGGCTTGGTGCCACAGGGAGGGGGAAGGGGCGCTGGGCGTGCGGGGGGGTCCTGGCTGCAGGGCTGCCCGGCCGGGGTGCGGTCGGTCGGGGTGGGAGTGTGGGAGGCTCCCTGCTCCGCAGCCGCATCTGGGCTGCATCTTGCAGTCAGGTGGATGGGGCCAGCGTGGGGGCTGCCACGGGGGGCATCCAGGCCTGGGGGTGGCGGCCGGGGCATGGTGAGGTCTGGGGGCAGCTCAGGATTCTGGCCGTCCCAGCTGGAAGAGAGCTTTGCTCCCCTCGACCCCAAGAGGAAGACCGTTAGCACACGTTGAAAAATTGCTCCAGCGCGTGGGAGCAGAGGCCTGGGCCTCCAGGGGCCGATGGCCTGATCATGGTTTTCACCCTGAACCCAGGGACTCTGGAGCTGTGACAGCCGGGCCTGCGTGGCCGCTCAGCCCCTGAGGGGACACCCACCCCATCCTCTCAGCCCCCAAGGGTATGCCCACCCCATCCTCTCAGCCTGAGGGGACGCCCACCCCATCCTCTCAGCCCCCGAGGGTATGCCCACCCCATCCTCTCAGCCCCCGAGGGGACGCCCACTCCATCCTCTCAGCCTGAGGGGACGACCATTCCCCATCTTCTCAGCCCCCTGAGCGGGTCGCCTATTCCCTATCCTCTCAGCCCCCGAGGGGACGCCCTCCCCATCCTCTCAGCCCCCTGAGCGGGTCGCCTACTCCCCTGGCCTCTCTCCATCACTGGGGCTGCTTCTGCCCCTTTCCTCCTCACATCCTTGCTCCCCAGTCCCAGGAGCCTTTAACCAGTTTCAGAGGGAAATCTCATCCATGTGGAAAGTCGCCTCAATGTGGGGACCTCCTCCAGGTTCCTGCCTGGAGAGTCCTGTGGACTGAGGAGCCTGGTGGGCTACAGTCCAGGGCGTCACGCCGAGGGGGGCACAACTGAGTGGCTGAGCAGGTGTGGCACGTCCTCAGGAAACCAGAGCCCCCCGAGCTCCCCAGGCAGCACGGCCCCCTTCCCGCTCCCTCCCTTGCACAGCCCCTGGAGTCGCCTGGTAGGGTCAGGTCGGGGTCCTCAGGCCTGCGCTGCTGCCGCAGGGAGCAGGCTGGATGGACCCCCGCTTGTCCCTGCAGCCAACAGCCCGCAGACCCCACAGGCCAGCGCGGGGACAGCCCCTCGGAGCTGGGTCCTAGGAGATGCCCACCCTGTGAGTGCCCGACCCCACAATCGGGAAACGTTAGGGAAGGGAGGCTTGGTGCCACAGGGAGGGGGAAGGGGCGCTGGGCGTGCGGGGGGGTCCTGGCTGCAGGGCTGCCCGGCCGGGGTGCGGTCGGTCGGGGTGGGAGTGTGGGAGGCTCCCTGCTCCGCAGCCGCATCTGGGCTGCATCTTGCAGTCAGGTGGATGGGGCCAGCGTGGGGGCTGCCACGGGGGGCATCCAGGCCTGGGGGTGGCGGCCGGGGCATGGTGAGGTCTGGGGGCAGCTCAGGATTCTGGCCGTCCCAGCTGGAAGAGAGCTTTGCTCCCCTCGACCCCAAGAGGAAGACCGTTAGCACACGTTGAAAAATTGCTCCAGCGCGTGGGAGCAGAGGCCTGGGCCTCCAGGGGCCGATGGCCTGATCATGGTTTTCACCCTGAACCCAGGGACTCTGGAGCTGTGACAGCCGGGCCTGCGTGGCCGCTCAGCCCCTGAGGGGACACCCACCCCATCCTCTCAGCCCCCAAGGGTATGCCCACCCCATCCTCTCAGCCTGAGGGGACGCCCACCCCATCCTCTCAGCCCCCGAGGGTATGCCCACCCCATCCTCTCAGCCCCCGAGGGGACGCCCACTCCATCCTCTCAGCCTGAGGGGACGACCATTCCCCATCTTCTCAGCCCCCTGAGCGGGTCGCCTATTCCCTATCCTCTCAGCCCCCGAGGGGACGCCCTCCCCATCCTCTCAGCCCCCTGAGCGGGTCGCCTACTCCCCTGGCCTCTCTCCATCACTGGGGCTGCTTCTGCCCCTTTCCTCCTCACATCCTTGCTCCCCAGTCCCAGGAGCCTTTAACCAGTTTCAGAGGGAAATCTCATCCATGTGGAAAGTCGCCTCAATGTGGGGACCTCCTCCAGGTTCCTGCCTGGAGAGTCCTGTGGACTGAGGAGCCTGGTGGGCTACAGTCCAGGGCGTCACGCCGAGGGGGGCACAACTGAGTGGCTGAGCAGGTGTGGCACGTCCTCAGGAAACCAGAGCCCCCCGAGCTCCCCAGGCAGCACGGCCCCCTTCCCGCTCCCTCCCTTGCACAGCCCCTGGAGTCGCCTGGTAGGGTCAGGTCGGGGTCCTCAGGCCTGCGCTGCTGCCGCAGGGAGCAGGCTGGATGGACCCCCGCTTGTCCCTGCAGCCAACAGCCCGCAGACCCCACAGGCCAGCGCGGGGACAGCCCCTCGGAGCTGGGTCCTAGGAGATGCCCACCCTGTGAGTGCCCGACCCCACAAGGGCCCTGGACTCGGGTCCCGCAGCCCCAGCAGGGGCCCCCGTAGGCCCAGGGCGACTGAGGCGGGGTGTCTGTCGGCCCTTCTCCTCTCCCGGGACCCGCGAGGGCCACGGCTCCCCCAGCAGGCAGGTCCTGGCTTGGTGATGGGTGGAGTCTGTCCTGTTCTCACAGCCCAGAGGGCCAGCTTTGCCCACATTTCCTGGAGGTGCCCTGGGCTATGGCTCCAGGGAAGCCCACCCCTCACCCGGTGCCGGCCTGGACCCGGGCCTGAATCCCAATCATCCCTCTGGCAGTGACAGGGGCGCTGAGGGTGGGAACCGGCCCAGGAGCATCACAGCTGGGGCCACTCCCTCCCCTGCAGGGCCGGGGGCTCGGCCTCTCCCCCCTCTGACACGGGGGCTCCGAAGCGGGCTCGCTCCTTTTCCTCCTGAACTCTCCTAAACAGGGGCTGGGGTCTGGGGCACAGGGCTTTGCAGGGAAAGTGCCCCGGGAGCCTGGTCCTTGCAGAAGGGGCCGCAGGGAGGGTGCGCTGAGCGGTGTCCCCAGGAGGCCCCGGGCTGGGGGACAGCCTGCCCAGGGGGCAGCGGGAGGGCGGGGGTCCTGCGGGTGGGCTCTGAGGGGGGTCCTCAGTCTCTGGCTCGCTCCCTGCTTCTCCAGGCCTGGCCTTCTCCTCCCGTCTTCCTGTCTCTCCGCACCTGCCTTGCAAGGCTCTTAGTGTGCAGGTGGCTGGGGGCCCCTGTGGCTAGCTGGGCTGGCCCCGCTGCCTGTCCCTCCTGGTGCCGCCTGAGCAGCTGCCCCTGCAGCCCCGCCCCACCCCCATCAGGGAGGCGGCAGTCCCTCTCCCAGGGTCCCGAGGATTAGACACGCACAGACACCCCTGAGTCTGCTCCCTGGCCACCCCGTGCCTCCTGCCTCCCTGCCTCCTCAGCCAGACCTTGCAAGTCGATCATTTCCTTTTCTTTCTTCCTTTTTTTTAAAAATATTTATTTATGTGGCTGCCCAGGTCTTAGCTGACCTTCCTGGTATCACGCGGGGTCTTTCGTTGCTGCGTCTGGCCTCTTGCTGTGGCACTCGGGCTTTGGAGCACACAGGCTCCGTAGGTGCAGCCCCCGAGAACTTCGTGGCTTCGTGGCAGGTGGGCTCTTGCTTCCGTGACCAGGATCGAGCCTGCGTCACCTGCATTGCAACGTGGGTTCTTAACCACCGCACCTCCAGGGAAGTTCCTCCACGGGATCTTTGAGCTCTGCCGGCATCTTCGGTTGTGACGTGAGAGCTCTTCACGTGGGCCTGTGGGCTCTAGCTCCCCAGCCCGGGATCAAACCCGGGCCCCTGTTTTGGGGGCAAAGAGTCTCAGCCTCTGGGCCACGAGGGAGGTCCTGCAAGTGGATTATTGTGATTCCTGTTAAAGACAAGGGTAGATGACCACTGATCTGAGAGATTCTGGGTTCCCTTCTTGTCTTTAGACAGGTCAGGGGTTGGCACCCCTGTGACATAGGAGGGGGGCCCCAGGAGAGCCGCCTGGTGGATGGAGCACAAGGCGCTCCAGCTATAGTCGTGGACAAACAGGGGATCCTGCCCTGGGCCCACACCACACACAGCCCACCCTCCGAGTCCAGGAGGCACTTGTGTGCTGGGGAACTTTTCTGGGGGAAGTGGTTGACTCAGGATTCAAACCCAGATTGGATCCCCAGCCCACACCCCCGGGGAGGGGCAGAGAGGGGCTGGGGGGTGTTCTGTGGCCCAGCTGCTCGGCCAGAGGTGGTGGTGGGAGACAGAACGGCCTCCCTGACTCCTCCTCGAGGGAGCCTGGGTCTGGGGATCTGGGCGCTGTTGTGTCTGCCCCGCCGTCCCCCGTCCTGACCCTGGATTCCTGTGTGGCTCTGGGCACTGGCCTGCTGTCTCTGGGCCTGTTTCCCATCTCCCATCCAGACTGGGTTCCATGCGCCCCAGGCCCAGACACGGTGTAATGGGCCGGGCAGGGCCACCAGAGGCCAACCCCGCCCTCCCGGGGACGCTGGCTCCCGCGGGGCCCGAAGCAGGCCTGGCCTCCCTGCCCAAGCAGGACCATCCATCACGGCTCCGTGATGGACTGTCTCTCCCTCCTCCTGCCGCCGTGCCTGCTATTTCGGCTGCAGAATAATGTTTATCACTTCACACTACATGACGCCCTCCCTCCCCTCTTCCTTCCCTGCAGCCGCCAGCAGATATCAGAAGACTTTCTTGGGCTATTTTCATGAGTTTAATTTTCCATTCCCCTTCCCCTCTCTTCCCCCTTATTACATTTTGGGCTCTTTTTGGGCTTCTGGAATGAGCCTACATTTTCCTGGTGATATTTTTTAATAAAAACCATCATTTGTGATTATTTTTCTTCCCCACAAACTGTCAGCCTCCTCCCTGGATTCCGAACAACACGGCGTCCTTCCTGCTCAGCCACCACACAGACGGGTGAGCGCGCCCTCCCTGACAGGCCCGGGGTTTGCTCCAGAGGCCCCCTCGGCCCAGGGACCCTCCCGTCCCCCTGCCCTGCCCTGTCTCAGCCCAGCCCCGGTCTCCTGAAGTGAGTCTCACCCGCAGCTTTCTCAGATCCGACTGTTAGAAGGGACTGAGGTCAGAGAGGAGGCAGGGCTGCCTCCTGGCTCCTGACAGCTCGGGACGACCAAGGATGCTGGTCCTCCACTGAGATTCCCATCTAACCTGCAGGCAGTGCCCAGTGAGACGCGGGCTGGTCTGTGACGCCATCTAGCTCGGCCTGGGATGGGGCCCTTCCTCTGAGACTGTTTCTCCCCTTTAAAATACAGAGACATTCATTCAACAACTACGAATTGAGGGCCTACTGTGTGCAGGAAGAGCCACACACCTGTCCTGGGGCAGGAACAGCCCAGAGGTCAGCCTCCTGTATGCCAGTTCTGCACCCACAGCCTCCAGAACGGAGCCCTGGGCTGTGGCAGGTTTCGCTGTGTGACCTCGGGTAAGGTGTTGACACTCTCTGGGCTACCCTCACTTTCCTTCCCTGGACTCCCTCTACCCCTGACGTGGATCCTGTCCTCATCAGCCCCCAGGGGGTCCTGTTTCCAGCAGCTGCGGCCTCCTCCCAGCTCCTCCTGGCTGCTGGCCAGTTACCCAGACCAGGCAGACCATCCTGAGGCTCCTGGCTGCTCCACCCACGCCTGCCACGTCCAGGTGGCCCTCACCAGCTGCGCCCGGGAGGTCAAGTCCACGGCAGGAAGTGGCCACACGGCCCTCCCCCCGCCCGGCCAGGCCCTCGCGAGCCCTGGCTCCTTGCTGACCTCTGCAGAGGGGCCCTGTTGGGTCCTATGGCAGACGGGCTCAAAGCCCAGGACCACTGTCTGGGTTCTGGGCAAGCGAGTGTCGCTCCCTGCTTCTCCAGGCCTGGCCTTCTCCTCCCGTCTTCCTGTCTCTCCGCACCTGCCTTGCAAGGCTCTTAGTGTGCAGGTGGCTGGGGGCCCCTGTGGCTAGCTGGGCTGGCCCCGCTGCCTGTCCCTCCTGGTGCCGCCTGAGCAGCTGCCCCTGCAGCCCCGCCCCACCCCCATCAGGGAGGCGGCAGTCCCTCTCCCAGGGTCCCGAGGATTAGACACGCACAGACACCCCTGAGTCTGCTCCCTGGCCACCCCGTGCCTCCTGCCTCCCTGCCTCCTCAGCCAGACCTTGCAAGTCGATCATTTCCTTTTCTTTCTTCCTTTTTTTTAAAAATATTTATTTATGTGGCTGCCCAGGTCTTAGCTGACCTTCCTGGTATCACGCGGGGTCTTTCGTTGCTGCGTCTGGCCTCTTGCTGTGGCACTCGGGCTTTGGAGCACACAGGCTCCGTAGGTGCAGCCCCCGAGAACTTCGTGGCTTCGTGGCAGGTGGGCTCTTGCTTCCGTGACCAGGATCGAGCCTGCGTCACCTGCATTGCAACGTGGGTTCTTAACCACCGCACCTCCAGGGAAGTTCCTCCACGGGATCTTTGAGCTCTGCCGGCATCTTCGGTTGTGACGTGAGAGCTCTTCACGTGGGCCTGTGGGCTCTAGCTCCCCAGCCCGGGATCAAACCCGGGCCCCTGTTTTGGGGGCAAAGAGTCTCAGCCTCTGGGCCACGAGGGAGGTCCTGCAAGTGGATTATTGTGATTCCTGTTAAAGACAAGGGTAGATGACCACTGATCTGAGAGATTCTGGGTTCCCTTCTTGTCTTTAGACAGGTCAGGGGTTGGCACCCCTGTGACATAGGAGGGGGGCCCCAGGAGAGCCGCCTGGTGGATGGAGCACAAGGCGCTCCAGCTATAGTCGTGGACAAACAGGGGATCCTGCCCTGGGCCCACACCACACACAGCCCACCCTCCGAGTCCAGGAGGCACTTGTGTGCTGGGGAACTTTTCTGGGGGAAGTGGTTGACTCAGGATTCAAACCCAGATTGGATCCCCAGCCCACACCCCCGGGGAGGGGCAGAGAGGGGCTGGGGGGTGTTCTGTGGCCCAGCTGCTCGGCCAGAGGTGGTGGTGGGAGACAGAACGGCCTCCCTGACTCCTCCTCGAGGGAGCCTGGGTCTGGGGATCTGGGCGCTGTTGTGTCTGCCCCGCCGTCCCCCGTCCTGACCCTGGATTCCTGTGTGGCTCTGGGCACTGGCCTGCTGTCTCTGGGCCTGTTTCCCATCTCCCATCCAGACTGGGTTCCATGCGCCCCAGGCCCAGACACGGTGTAATGGGCCGGGCAGGGCCACCAGAGGCCAACCCCGCCCTCCCGGGGACGCTGGCTCCCGCGGGGCCCGAAGCAGGCCTGGCCTCCCTGCCCAAGCAGGACCATCCATCACGGCTCCGTGATGGACTGTCTCTCCCTCCTCCTGCCGCCGTGCCTGCTATTTCGGCTGCAGAATAATGTTTATCACTTCACACTACATGACGCCCTCCCTCCCCTCTTCCTTCCCTGCAGCCGCCAGCAGATATCAGAAGACTTTCTTGGGCTATTTTCATGAGTTTAATTTTCCATTCCCCTTCCCCTCTCTTCCCCCTTATTACATTTTGGGCTCTTTTTGGGCTTCTGGAATGAGCCTACATTTTCCTGGTGATATTTTTTAATAAAAACCATCATTTGTGATTATTTTTCTTCCCCACAAACTGTCAGCCTCCTCCCTGGATTCCGAACAACACGGCGTCCTTCCTGCTCAGCCACCACACAGACGGGTGAGCGCGCCCTCCCTGACAGGCCCGGGGTTTGCTCCAGAGGCCCCCTCGGCCCAGGGACCCTCCCGTCCCCCTGCCCTGCCCTGTCTCAGCCCAGCCCCGGTCTCCTGAAGTGAGTCTCACCCGCAGCTTTCTCAGATCCGACTGTTAGAAGGGACTGAGGTCAGAGAGGAGGCAGGGCTGCCTCCTGGCTCCTGACAGCTCGGGACGACCAAGGATGCTGGTCCTCCACTGAGATTCCCATCTAACCTGCAGGCAGTGCCCAGTGAGACGCGGGCTGGTCTGTGACGCCATCTAGCTCGGCCTGGGATGGGGCCCTTCCTCTGAGACTGTTTCTCCCCTTTAAAATACAGAGACATTCATTCAACAACTACGAATTGAGGGCCTACTGTGTGCAGGAAGAGCCACACACCTGTCCTGGGGCAGGAACAGCCCAGAGGTCAGCCTCCTGTATGCCAGTTCTGCACCCACAGCCTCCAGAACGGAGCCCTGGGCTGTGGCAGGTTTCGCTGTGTGACCTCGGGTAAGGTGTTGACACTCTCTGGGCTACCCTCACTTTCCTTCCCTGGACTCCCTCTACCCCTGACGTGGATCCTGTCCTCATCAGCCCCCAGGGGGTCCTGTTTCCAGCAGCTGCGGCCTCCTCCCAGCTCCTCCTGGCTGCTGGCCAGTTACCCAGACCAGGCAGACCATCCTGAGGCTCCTGGCTGCTCCACCCACGCCTGCCACGTCCAGGTGGCCCTCACCAGCTGCGCCCGGGAGGTCAAGTCCACGGCAGGAAGTGGCCACACGGCCCTCCCCCCGCCCGGCCAGGCCCTCGCGAGCCCTGGCTCCTTGCTGACCTCTGCAGAGGGGCCCTGTTGGGTCCTATGGCAGACGGGCTCAAAGCCCAGGACCACTGTCTGGGTTCTGGGCAAGCGAGTGGTGGTTTCTCCCTCCCAGCCCAGCGTCTCCCTTATCAGTGGTAGAGACATTGCTATGAATATTCATGGCCTCATGAATATTCACGCTAGTGATGCCGCACTCCCGACACCCCTCGCCCTTGGGCCCCTCCACAGCTTTCCGGGCTCCTGCACCATTTCCTCCCCTCGACCTCTGCCTGCAGGCAGCCTTACCTTCACTGCGGGGAGGCCTGGACCCCTTGTCCTGGATGCCCGGGTGGGAAAGAGTCCTGACCTGGTGCCCAGGGGTCCGCACTCCCGCCTCCACTCTGACCCTACTCCCCACAAAAGGGCTGGCCTCCCCGGGCCTCAGCTTCCCTTCTGAGCTCCAGGGGCCCTGAGGGTCGGCCAGGCTGAGGGCGTTAGAACAAACACGCCCTCTCTGAGTCCACTTTTCAGGCGAGTGCTCTGTTGTGTGGGGACAGAGCTGGGGGCGTGGGTTCTCTGGGGACAGGCCAGGGGCCTTGGGTTACCCAGGCGGTAACCAGAGCGGCCTGGGGTCCGGTGTTGTGGGCCCGCGGCCAGCGCCTGCTCAGCTGGCCTGGCCGTTCCTCGCGATGGGCGAGACCCAGGTGGGTGCTCACCCTCTGCAGGGTCGGGGGCTGGGCCTGGGGTCTGGCTGATGGGACAGCAAGTTCCGGAGGGCGAAGAGCTGCTGAGGCGACTCCGCTCCTCCAGCTGAATTCAGTCCCCAGGTCCGCGGGCGCATCTGAGAGTTCACCCCCGAGACGAGGTCTACCTCAAGGGCCTCACTGCCCCAGTGCCGTCCGGACACGGGGGACAGCAGGGGAGGAGCTGCAGAGACACCCGGAGATCTGGAAGCCAGGGAGGGCAGGGTCGGGGTCGGGGTGTGGCGTGGCGTGGCGTGGGCGTGGCGTGGGCATGGGCGGGGCGTGGGTGG